>JARHVA010007660.1:15000-631323 GCA_037957365.1 Torreya grandis | reverse complement strand
TACTTTCCTGACACCACTGACTATGCTAATCTACACATGACCGACATTGGTGCCTGTCTATTTGACGTCGGTTCCTTCTGACTGATGTCGGTTCTTGTGTTTGCCTGTGAGTGATGACTTTTTACCTGCAAGTCCTCTTTGGGTCAAAACCCTGTTCAAATCAACACAGCCCTGCTCAGAATAATTTAGTCCCCTCAGCTGATCTTTGTCTATCATCTCCTCCATGAACACCAAGGCTTTCCTTTTCTTAAGTTTGTCAAAGATATCTGTCTTCCGCTTAAGAACATGCATTCCCCTCCTACATATGTAACCAAGCCTACAAAGCCACATCTCTGTAATAGAAGGTGAATCAGTAATATAAGTAGATATATAAAGGATACCTACTTTCTTTACCACCATCTAATTCAAGTACATTCACTGTGAGAGTTACTGTGCATCTCCCATCTCCTAACTTTCTTGAAGAAATTAGACTCATCTCCAAGACTGGTACCTGCATAACCTCATTCAACACCTGTGTGTTATCCATCTATAATTTCAGCGTCACTTCCCCTTTGCCAATTATTTGACAAGGCTCTCCAGCTCCTAAATAAATCTCTCCAAAGTCTCCAAAGACATACCGATGAAAAGATGCTCTATTTCGAGCTGCATGGAAAGAGGCAAAAGAATCTGTAAACCAAGATTCTACTTTATCCAGAACATCCTGTGCAACATCTGTTCCTCCCTGCTGATCTGCTACCAACCAACAATCTCCTTTTCCCTGTTCTTTCTTTCCATCAATCAGACCATTCATGTTATTTAGTTTCTCCATTTGTAGCTTACTTTCTTCTACCATTGCTATACTCCCACTCAATCAGAAACCCCTGTGAGTAACCTGTAATCAACACACACTATCGAGATCTGAAACCACCTGTTAGTAACCCAACCAAAAACTCTGATACCAACTTGTTAGGATCTTGCTCCTCAATTAGAGCACATATGATTACTTCTTGTATTAGCAACTAAACACATAATTATACCAGAATCAATAAGTAACTAGAAATATGAAACAACATAGGATTTGAGAGACAATACACAATTGTATTAAATACTCAGAAGAAAATACAATAAAGAAGATGCCACTTCTTCTTCCACCTCAAAGGGCTCGCCACACCTCAAGACCTTCTTCCCTCTCTCTCTCGGTCCCAACAATCAACTCGAAATATAGAATTGATGTTCACCCTCTCCAACCAGTCAGTAACACGCTGCCAGTACACCAAGTACACAACCATACTCCAAGTAGATCTCCTGCTCTCTGCTGATACCTACAAATCACTAGACCTTACTCACCATTGTAGATCTCCAAAAGAAGCCATGCTCACACTGCTGACCAAGATCATACAAATACGAAGAACCCCTCTGATTATCCAAACCAGTACCCACTCTTGGTACTATGGCACTAGGAGGAACACACCATTGCTCTCTTACTCTCTAAAGGAGCTTATTTTGCTCTCTTACTCTCTAGCACAAGTTTACAATACAACCAATGAGTCTCTTAAATAGATCTCATGCAAACAATAATTAGACACCTAATTACAATAATTAGATCTGTAGCTTCTAGTCTAAATTTGGCTCTTGACATGCAAACACTTGGTTTGTTAGCTAACTACCCGTAAAATACTCAGTCCAAACCACACAGGTGACCGACGTCGATCCCTGTTTGCCTGGGGGTGCCAACGTTGGTCCCTATTTGCCTCGGGGTGCCGACATCGGTTGATCTCTGACTGACGTCAGTTGCCTTCTATCTGTACCCTACCGACGTCAGTTGTCTTGACCGACGCCGGTGACTGTAACACTCAGCAAACACTCTGCAACCTCCCTAACTCCTCCTATTTGCATCCTGGTGAAGCTTTTAGCTCCACAACCTAACAAAGAGCATGGTTACAGGATGCCTAAATGGCTTGAGAAGTCAATTGATAAGAAAAAGGAATAAGTATGGGTGCCTAAGAAGGCTAAGAGTGAAGAAGATGTGAGTGTTGAGACAACAACACCAAGAAATCAATGGAAAAAGGTGAAGGATGACACAAGTACATGGAAAGGTAAGTCAATTTCTTGCAATGAAAGGGATAATGATGTTTTTGAATCATTTAATGATATTTTCATGGAAAATGAGGAATGGAAAGTGGCTGTAAGGACTAATATGCAGCAAGGAGAGACTTCCAAAGGGATGGATGATGAGAAAAGGAGAAAGTATGCAGTAGAACAAACAAGATGACTTCAAGTAGGGATTGAAGAAAGCAAGAAGACAGAAGGTATGAATACTGCAATTGTTTTGATGAATATACTGATGTTGATGAAGAAGCTGATTTGTATGAAGAAACTATAAAGTGGATGAATGTAATTATAGAGGATGAAAGACAATCTGGTCCTAAGTTTGATATAGGACATGAAGATTTGGATGAGCTTGTGTTGTGTGAAGAGTTGAAGAGGATAGAAGAATTGTTGAATCCTCCAAGAGAGTTGTGTAAAAGTACAAGCCATGGTGAAGGCAGCATTGGGAAGAGTGGAACAAGATAAGATCAAAGCAATGAGACCAAGGCAATTTTGGTCAAGAAACAAGAGCATGGAGGCAGCCAAGAGGCTTCATGGCCTAAATATTTTGATTCTAAGGTGGCTTTGAATGTTTTGTATGCAGGTATGAAGATTGCTAAAGTGAATGACAGACATGAGTCATTGGAGAAGCTCATGAACCAAGAAGAACAACAAGAAGATCAAGAAGACATGTATGAAGATGAAGAAGCATGGATGCAGGAGCTGGCAGCTGAAAAAGAAATAAGGAGAAGGACATATCTAAAGAGTAAGAAAAGCAAGATGAAAGGAAAAGACCAACAAAGACAAATTCAAGCATTATCATTGACAACAAGACCTTGGAATCTTGGCATACAGTAAAGACTAATGCATGGAGGCGACATTTCATTTGAACTAAGGTTCAAATTGTTTCTAGAGGGAGAGTATGATGCAGGAGCATCTGCAACAAATTTTGAATTATTGTATTTTGCCTCTCAAATGTTATCTAATGAGAAATAAATGTAAAAAGTAAAAGTAAAAAGGTAAATGTGGGGCTGTTGAGAAAATCAAGGAGTGGTTGAAAATATTTCAACCTGGGCATGTTGTTACAAATTAAAAACTGTATTTTGTTTTTCTTAAGCCAAGTTTAGCATAGAAGCTAGAGAGGAAAAAAATATAACAAAAATAAATTTAGTAAGGAGGAGGATAGGAGAGTACTTAAAATAAGAGAGGAAAAAGGCTCTCTCATTCAAGAGAAGAAGGTAGAAATGAAGAAGAGAAGGAGAGGGGACAGAAGGATGTAGAGAGAAGAGCAGAGGCGTAGAAAGAAGACTGGCAGCATAGAAGACACAAGGCATATAACCTCTGGTATATATTAATACAGGTGTGTATTTGTTTTAATATATTGATGAATGTGAGTTCTTTTTCAAAGATATTCATTTTTCTGAAACCACATATAAGAAAGGACATTGTTGAAAGTTGTTGGGCGTAGTTATATGACTTCTGGCCATTGTTAATGAATTGAATTTAATACATGAACTAAGCCACTTGAGGATGGCGTATTTATTCTGTAAATCCTTTAACTGTATGTGATAACCATGTATTTTCAAATACACCAAAATATTGAGAAGCTCTTATTGAATGCGTTGGTTTAATATCGGGAAGGCGCAAGACTTGAACCTGGCCTCTTTGAAGTCATTGGTGGCATTTGTTATTTGAAAATAAAATTAGAGAAACTGAAAGATATTGCAGTCATACGCATCCCAAGGCAGAGTCATCTCATGTATGTGTTGATTTGAGCGAGCCTGTGGAAAGGCCAAAGCCGACTAGGAGGAGAATTGACCATCGACTGTATAAAGAAAATACTTGTCACGAATTGGGGAAATGTGGTACTGTGCTTTGTGTGGAATTTACTTGCTTTAACTGTGGCTTAAATACACAGACTTGAGCCGCCTAAGGATACATGACCGAGTTGGGCGAAAGGATGCAGGAAGAATGAATTTGTTATAGGGAAATGAACTCATCATTGGACCGATGAATTGAATCTTTATATTATGGTAGGTATAATATTTGTATACACGGATGTTATACATTTTTATTGACCTACATATATAATCGACCCTGAGGATTATGTAAACAAATTCGCCTGTTTTAAACGGCTCATAGGCTATGCCTCTGTTTCAAAACAAATAGTTAAAAGGCTTGTCATTATGTCTTTGAGGACCCACACTTTTAGATTTCTTGTGATATTTTGATCAATAATGGTTTTGGTCTGTTTAAGTCTAAATTCTTATACTGGTTAAGTCAAATAGACACAAGATGCAGAGAACTAGTTTATCTGATAAAATACAGTGACCCTCCTTAATCATTATTTTTTATTTTAAGAGTTTTGCATATAATAACGTTGCTGATTAGAGAAAATCTCTCGCTAAATGAATCAGAGTCTTCACACAGGAAAAGTGTATCTGTAATTACAGCCCAGCATGTGAGTACTTTGGTTGCCTGCATTATAGCACTTTTATCTCTGTTGGATTATTGTGTATTTCAGATTGTACAGAAGGACATATTCATCATAACCCATTTTTTCCCAAGGTCACATTGAATATGGGAAGCTAGGGTTTTTTAATTTCACCAAGAGCAATAGTACATGACCCAAATCAAAGATGAATCAAAACCTAGAAGCATTGAAGTGGTTGCATCTTGTTTTAGTTTATATTATATACTAGATACTACCATTAAACTCAGACACTAGCATTAATGCAACCATCCCAGGCTAACATAACTATCCAAAGAGGTAGATACACCATATCTAGAATCTATCGATTATTATAGAACTATTTCCCCACTTAATTTATGCCTCTTCTAGATTTAACATTATGTTAGCATCATAACCATCTAAGTAATCTATTTTATGTCATTCCCATATCTAACATAGTTGTACTTTCCATTAATATCATGTCTTAGTTTAATAAATTTAACATATGGTACATATGAGTTTATCATATTAATTATCCTATTGTAGATATGATATTCACCCTTATGACCTATCATTTAATTTCCTTAACCATTTCTACCTAAGTAGGATTCTAATCCAACTTAGGGTTAAATAATTCTTAAGTAGGTAGTTGTAGATTATGAATTTGTATTACCTTAGAATACTTCTTCACATGGAGGATCTATATAA
Organism: Torreya grandis; assembly: GCA_037957365.1. Classification (NCBI taxonomy): domain Eukaryota; kingdom Viridiplantae; phylum Streptophyta; class Pinopsida; order Cupressales; family Taxaceae; genus Torreya; species Torreya grandis. The sequence goes on along the minus strand of JARHVA010007660.1, from coordinate 626,096 downwards.
TCTAAGCATGTGGGATGTAATAGGGTTCATCTAGGATGTCTTGAATGGATCTATCAATATTTATGAGATCTTATTTTTATTTTTTCCAATCAGCTAAGACATCCTTGAACATGATGAACAAGTTATGAAGGAGGGATTGGATATACAAAATAGTTTGGATATCATTGTTTGGGTTATATTGTATAACCTTCTACTAGATTTATTGGCTAAGATACTTTATTCACTCGACATATTTTATGTTTGAAAACCTTAAAATGTGTTTTACAACACATCTAACTCCCAAAATGCACATTTTGGACATGACATTGTCTCTCAATATGAGAGACTCATTTAAAACATTATCTATTTCAGTCAATTATGCCTAGTGGCTCTCCATTATCACCTTGGATTTATTTTCTTTAGAGAGATATGATGTAATATATTTCCATTCATCTTAGATTTGGTCCTTATAGTATAGCATTTTCCAAAAAAATGTGTAGCTTTATGCAAAATAGTGTGTAGAACCTACTCATACTCTTCCACCAACTCAAAGATGGCCTTTGTGTCATTATATAGTTGTTAAACTTGGGATTTGATGTCTTGGAGGCATTGTATTTTGTCCAAATATTAATTTATCCTTGTGAGAAGATAAATTATGTTATTATCCTCTAACATGACTTGGTCCCCTACAACTTTTTGAATCAGTGTTAGGTAGGTGTCATCAATTATTTCGCATGCCTAGGTAATTAATTCATGAATGTATATTATTAACATTGTATTAATGTAATTGATTTTTTTAATCTAATATCATATGACTTATGTGTTATGGATGCTTGAAAAAGTATTTTAACCTTCAATTTTCATCATAAATGACAATTGATAAGCATCAAGAACATATAATTGGGTTGAATTGGGAAGGGCCCATAGGGTCATAATAACAACATGTCACTAGTTGGTTCATAATCTTTGCGATCAAAATAATGAATTTAGTTTTTTCAATGTTGGTGTTTGGATATCCATCTGTTGAGATTTATTGTATTTGTATTTTTATTATGAAGCTTCTTTGTGCACCTCTCCTTACATAGAACCCAAACTTAAAAAACTTCCTAATGATTTTAGTTATGACTCATTCCCTACAACTTATGTTGGTATAATTCCTTTGTCATGTTTATGATTGAACATGGTCGAGGATAATTGAGTGACCTTTTCAAATTTGTCTTGTATATTATTTTCTTTTTCCTCTTTAGCCCTCACATATTTTTTGTTTGCATATTTATCCATCTACTCTTGTGCAGAATTCTTATTTATCTCTTCATGATTTTTTAGGTATTATGTATATTTTTCCTTTACCTCTTTGTCTACTTTTTTTAGCATTGGCCTATTTTTTCTCCTCCTCCTATGCAATTTTTTTGTTCTTGTTCCTTATGATGTTAAAGCAATACTTATTTCTCTCCCTAGGCTTGATATATTTCAAATAGCCATAGAAGTCTCCTACTCTAAATTCTCATTTGATTCAATTTGTGCCTCAAGGTGATTCATATTCTCTTACCTAAGAGGCTACTCCACTAGTGCTTGCCTTTTTTTGCACTCCTTATGCCAAAGAATCAATAGTGTCAAGACTAGAATAAAGTCTATTTTCATGTGTGGGATATTATGGTGAAAGTGGATGTGAAGGTGGAGGGGAAGGAGATGGAAACACTTTGTGGTTTTTAATAATATATTTTTGTCACATAGAGGGAGGTATCGGAATTTTATTTTGTCTCTTTGCAACACAAATCTCAGCACCTATTATTTCTATTTGTACTTCCTTTATTGCTTCCTCCATCCTTATGAATGTTTCCATCTACTCTAAAATGGATGGGTGTGGTAAATCAACCATTAGAGTAAAATATTTTCACACTAAAGGACTGATCATACTATATTTTTCAATTTCTCCTTCTCCTAAAAGAGATTCCATTATGACTTCCTATTTACTAGACTTGCTTCTACCACTTGTTTGACTATACTTGGTAATTGTGTGACTGAAATTTATTTTTCAAAATTTGAGGACATAGACACCCCTTATTTAAATAGGGATTGAACTCTTCTCTTGACCTCATTTTTTTTATTATATGTCTACTATAATAAAATTTAGAGATGGGGTAATATGTACCACCAAGATGGATGGAACATCATTTTGCACCTAGAAAGTGTGAATCACCTTACAAAATAGGAACACATTCTCATCTTATCCTTCATATATCATACTTGATGTACTCAATTATCACTTTATAAACTTATTTTGGGGTAACCTGTAATGGATTCAAATCATATTATCCTATGATTGTGGGCATCCATTCATCACTGAGCCAAAAGGTTATTATGTGAGTCCACTTGGTAGGTGGTGAAGATTGTTCAATAGGTGCCTTAAAATTGGAAGGAGTTATTTTAAATATGGGGATGATAGCTGATCATCTATTCTAAGGGATGACATATATCATAGTGGTTTAACACTCACAACATCCAAATTATTTTTCCTACCCACTTCCACCTAAACCATATGGATGTTGATGGAGAAAGGTAGAGATACGAATGGAATTTTATGTAACTCATGAGTGTGTACTTGTAAGCCATTATACTTTATTATGATGGTATCAATCAATTTTATATACTTTTAAACATATTTTAGTACCCTCAGGTGTGTTGCCATCATGTTTTGGGTTTTCACCTACCATTGTGTGAATCTACCCACCTATGTGAGGTGTTGTTAATATCATGGCCAAATGAGATTGGATAAGGCATTATCTAACCAATAGTCAATGTATGGTATGATATGTCCTTATGAGGATGTCCACTATGTGAAATATAGGAGAAGTACTAAATATTGATAATGGAATGACTGGAATATTCCTTCAAAAAGCTTCTTAATTTTTTATGAGTTTTGATGTAAGGAAATACAACCAATAAAATATTAATTGAGCCTTATCATCATATGTGTAATGTCAAGTTCACCCTTTATGACCTATCACACACCCTTGGTTGTCTACCGACATATTCTCATTATGAATTCAGTTAGGACATGAATATGTACATTTTTTACATGATTTATTGCCACTTATTTGGTCAAGCATGCATATCTATTTTAGATTTGTAAATGAATGGGAGGGTTCTTTATCATATATATATATATATATATATATATATATATATATATATATATATATATATATATATATATATATATATATATATATATATATATATATATATATATATATATATATATATATATATATATATATATATAGTGGATTCCCCCTTATTGGTAATTTTATTTATTATGCAAAAGTGTTGGCATTAATGTAAATTGTGACTTGTATAAATAAATGGCTTATTCAATATATTTGTTGAGGAGGAGCATTATTATCTCATCATGTTTTCTAAATATATGAATCCTTAGTAACTAAATGGCATCAGGTCCTCATAATTTTTTAGGTAGGCAACTACTCCTTGTAGTGAACAAGTTTATTATGGTTGAGCTAACCACACCCTCTCTATTACATTGATAAATTAAAGTATCTCAACATCACTCCATTTTTTAATTGTAGGTTCAATCCAATGCCCATATTCTCCTTCTAAGATTTTTAAAATGGCAATATAATTTGATGCATGTCCATTTGATCTTCTTCTATGGTTTGATTTCAATCAAGTTGTTGATGAATGTGCATGATTCTAGCTGGCTCTCAATAGGTATATTATCTGTGTGAGTTTGCAAGTGTGATTTGTATCAATATCCTACATTATATAAAAATCCAAACCTAATATACATTCCTTGTGTCTATTGATCCATATACCTACCTTTCATGACTCCAAATGCTTGCTTAAAATTAAAATATTTATTTTGATGTGACCCTTGGCCATTTTATGGTTAGATGCAATGTTTCTTTATTTTATCTTTGTGATGTGACCTTATACCATTTTATTTATCAATACTTTCCTCCTTTGGACACTAGTTACCTTTTATTATATCTATATATTCTAGGAATGCCCTAACATTCCTTTTATTATGTCATTAATTACTTTGTACCATTAAGATTTATCCATCATTTTATGTTAATGATGCTTGTTCATTATCGATATAATGTCTCATTCTCAAAATTTGAAATTCTTCAACCCCATCACAAATATCTACCATTGAACCAATCCTAATTCACTTTAATTGATTTTATCAAGGCTTGATTATATTACAATGTATCACTTATTGTGATAGAGATCAACCTACATTCTTTAACAAACATTCAAAATGAAACAAACCATAAAATAAAAATCCTACATAATAATGTACCCTATATCACTTATTTTTATGTATGTGTTCTATTTTGAGATCATTAGTAGTAGGGCTTGAGCTTATAGCCATTTATTTTTCTTATAAGAACTTTTCCTTCAATATCCTTGAGTATTATAGTACCTTGTTGAGGCACTTCATGAATTATATAAGGACCTTTCTATTTGGTACAAAATTTCCTTGGATGTGTTTTGAATATGTTATCATACAAAAGGACCATTTATTTTGGTTGGGACTATTTATATCATAGATTTTGATTACTACATGCCTTACGAATTCTATTATGGGCCTACTAAGTCCAATTTTTCATCTACCTTGTCTCCTCCATGAAAGTTAGATTTAATAATCATTCCTACAATGACTAATTATCTTCAAGTCACATTATCAATGTAACTCACAGTATAAGAACTATATTGGTGACAACCATTACACTTATCCTTTTCAATACTTACCTTATTATACCCTAAAGGTCATTACCTTGTTTCAATCTCATAACATATATGAATTTTCCTTTCTCTTGTCTTTCTTTGTCAGTGAGTTTTCACTCTTTATTAGTCAGAGATATTCATTTGGTCCCCAATGACCTTATTGGTGACAACCTTCTATCTAGAACCTCTTGCTCTCTTTATTTTGATTTTCTAAATATTTCATAAAATAACCTTACTTGAAGGGATCTAATAATAAAAATATTCCTTGTGACATATTCATCATTAATATTGACTATGAACTTGAATCTTAAAACCTCAACACAACCCTTATACATTTGTTTGAAATACATTCAATATATATGCTTGGTACATAGCACATATAGCCATCCAAGAATGGGTTACCTTGAATGGAATAAAATCACATTCATAATGGTATAACAAAACCTTGAAAACAACCTACTCAATCTATTTACATCTAAATTGACACTCTTGACTGATTAAAATGCACAAACAAGACCACAAGACCATACTTGTTTTGTTGTAGGTCTTATAGGCTTGTAGCCTTGTTTTGATACACTTTCCTTCATATCTATCATAGATCCTTGAATATCACAAAAAAATATATGATTCAATCACCCATTTTTAAATAGTACAACATATGTAAAAATGGGATATGGATGTTTTGTATGGAATAGGATTTTTATTGACTATGTCAAGCTAAATTAGGCCTTAAATGTACCCTATTTTGGGTGTATACTAAACATAACAATGATCTAGATTATGAAATTCATATGAAATATGTATGAAGATATTTAAAAAATACACAAATCATAAAACCCTCACTTGAAGCCCTAAATCACCATGTAACCTCTTCTATCTTAGTATGTTATGTGACAAGGGTCAAAAAGAAACCATAGATTAGAAAAGGAACTTATCCATTGAGTTGAGCTTTGAAAATTCAAATAAATAACATATATATCAAGGGAATTAGGATTACAAAAAATTTTAATTTTCAACCATATAGATGTTGAGATCAGTAAAGCCCTAGTTAGGGGCAGTCAACACTTGATTTTGATCTATAGAGCTCATTTAGAGGAGTCAAGGGCTCAAATAAAATTTATTGAGAATATTTCAACATTTTATAACTATCTAATCACTCAAATTTAGGATTCCAATTCTCTTTAGTTGAATTTCAAAGTTACACCTTTCTACCCTGCTTTATTTTCATACACAGTTCATAGAAAGTATGATTAAAAACACACCGAAAAATGTCTTTATCTATTACCTCCTTTCAAAGCACGTCTTAATACATCATATCAACCTCTTGGGTCAAATGAAGTATCCCAAAAAAATAAATGGACTATACTTAGACACCAAATCTCCTATTCTAGCTTCATACAAATAAACTCAAAAATTGGAGTTATCAACTTTTATAACATAAGAATGATTTAAATCACTCAATATCTCACCCAACAGACTTGGAATCATCTAAGGATAAGATATTGATTTTAATAAACCATTTTTACATATATTTGGCCCTTAACTCATGTATAGGCCTTATTTTATGTTTAAAATATAGTTAAACAAATTTGGAAATTTGAATACACCATTTTGGAGGGAAAACCAAACTAACATACCTAGACCACTAAACACACAATATGATCAACACCTAGAGAACTATGGAGATGCTCATGCATCAGAGTGCCACACTAGAATTTTTTTCATGTTCTCTTGACCATATATTTATCCTTTTGTCAATCTATCTTTTATTTTGATCTCAAGAGGTTCTTCAAATATATTCCTTGCTTGTTCACCTCCTTGTCTTCCTTCCTTGTTGCTATGCTTACTAGGATCCTAATTTTTGTTTTGGGATATCAAGTAGTGTACTCCCTGTTCATTCTTATAAATTGAGCAAGTTACCCCCTTGTTGTCTAGCCTTATCCTAACACTTGTAGCTGAAACTATCTCTTTCATGTTATACAAAAGTATACCTTAGATTGATCTTTGGCTCAGCTTGTTATTGTCCTCACATGACTTTATTTTTTCATGATAATCATTGATGTCATTTTCTTTGATATATGCAATCATCAACATCTTCATACTCTCATATATTCCCTACTCTCATTTTTTATTATTTGTACTTGTTCTCTTTCTACACATAATGTCCATCAACCTTTCCTTCTTACAACTGTCAAGATCCCATTCCTTGCCTCCTTCCATTGAGTGAATCTCTTTTGATTCAATTTTATATGTTACTACTCCCTTCAATCCATCACTTATATTATCATGATTAGGTTCATCATGGTTCCTTATCCATACATTAGTCATTTGAATGTTGGTATTGTTGTCATCTTCTTGAAAGAATTTAATCTTTATCACCTGATCCTTTATACTCTACCTCATATTAAGAATCTCTCTGTTACTCCATTCTTCCTTCAAATATATTCTCCTTTGGATGCTTTTGTCACTTGTGTTCTTGTTCTCATCTCCTTTGGGCTATTCTAGACCTTCTTGGTCTACTTTAAACTTGTTAAAGTCCTCTTTCTCCATGTTCTTTACTGATGTTTCACATGTTGGTTGGGTTCTAATAGCCTTCTTCTCTTCCTTGGCATCACCTTGATGCTTATTACCTTTTCATTCAATATTATCTTCACCTTCTCCACTTGTAATCTCAATCATTCCAACTGTAACTTGATCTTTTCCAAGAAGACCAGTAGACCCTACACTTGCCTCTTTTTTGTCAATCAATGAGGCCAAAATTGATCTTCAACCTCCTCTTACTACCACATCTCTTCTAATTCCACTTGGTTTGAATCAACTATAGAAGGCATTTCTCCATTTATGCTATGATTTTAAGAATTAAAAAACATATCTAATAGACTTACCTCTATTTTCAACACAAGATCATTTTCTCCATCTTCTATCTTGTCATAGATGGGCTATCCTACATCTGTAATGAGGCCTTCATCAATTGTATTCATGGGATCATTGTTTATTATCCTTATTTGAATGTGGTCAAATTGTTTAGTGACCTTCATCATGTGATTGAATATTCCCATTTTTTCCTTATTGTTATGCTCTTGTTTTGAATTCCTTTTACTATCATTGGAATCACTGAACAAAACATCAAACAATTTGACTTCTTCTTCAATTAAGAGATTGCTTTCTCCACCATCAAACCTATCATAAATGGTTAATTTTATTTCTTGAATTTTTGCCTCATTAACCCTATTTTCCTCTATCATATTAGTCTCATCCATATATTTTTTAAGATCCATTCCATAATAATGCTCATCAACTCTTGTTTTCTCTCCAAGGCTATTGTTGTTACTTGGATCATCTTTCCCTTTGTATCATTCTTATTTAAGAGAGGCTAAGAATTCCCTTATCACCTCCTCTTCCATAAAAGAGGTCTTCATCACTTCTTCATCAAAAACTTGTATGAGTCCTCCTTCTAGGAATTCTCCCTCTAACATTGTTGTTTCCACATAGAGGTGATCAAACTTCTCCACTCCTGCACTTGTATGCATGCATTCAGCATTACTTGTTAGATAAACAATTTGAAACTTAGTTTACCCCACAAGTTTTTCACTCCATGACTCCTTTAGATTGATCATCACCATAATTTTACTACTATCTTCTTGGGATTATTATTTTAAAGGTTTCAAAATATGTCTTCCTCCATATTTCATGAATGTATATGTATTCTCCTTCCCATCACAAGTTGTTTGCCTATCATATTTCCAAGGTCTACCTTATAAAACATTAAATACATCCATAGATACAATATCACAATTTACTTTATCTTTATAGCTGCCAATCTTTAATTCCACTTGACACTATTCATTCACCATTAAATGATGCCCTTGATTCCCCCAAGACACCTTATATGGCATGGGATGAGGAAACCTCTTCAATCTTAGTTTTTCTACCTTTTATGTGGATACCAAATTTTATGTATCACCAATGTCAATGATCATATTACAACATTTTTCTTGTACTTTACATCTTGTTCTAAACAAACTTATTCTTTGAGTGATTGGATCCTTTACCTTATTTTACTTGAGTAGTATTCTTCTCATTAGGAGAGAATCACCTTTCTTGGATTCACTTTCACAAGGCATTTCCCTTCTTCCTTCTCCTTCCTTTGTATAAAATATCCCATCATTCTCCTCAAATCACTCATGAACTCCATGACCTACATACTTTTTATGCTTATAGCATTTTCCTTTAAAGTAAGTACTTTAAACAACATTACCTTTAGTAGACGATTGCATATCTTGAGATTGATGCCTTTGTATGTCTATAGGACTGGCTATTTGCTCCTTCAAGATGCTTATATCCTTCATCATGATTCTTTAACCATATTCTATATATTATAATCTTAAAAACAATTATTTCATCACTTCATCTATCTTAGTCCCCAAGGACTATCCACTTTCCTTCTTTGCTTACATCACCTAATCTTCCTCTTTTCTTATCCAAGTCTATTTCATCTTTGATCTACAGCTTATCCTCCTTTCTTCTTCTTCTTCTTCTTCTTCTTCTTCTTCTTCTTCTTCTTCATCTTCTTCTTCTTCTTCTTCTTCTTCTTCTTCTTCTTCTTCTTCTTCTTCTTCTTCTTCTTCTTCTTCTTCATCTTCTTCTTATTATTATTATTATTATTATTATTATTATTATTATTATTATTATTATTATTATTATTATTATTATTATTATTATTATTATTATTATTCTCCTTCTTCTTCTTCTTCTTCTATCTCACCCAAGCTTATTTCTTTTTGCTTGGTCTGTTGACATATTTATCTAAGCTTCTACTTAGATATCTTAGTTGCTCTACCTTTTTCTTCTGAGGGTTTCACTATCTTTTCAAGATTCAATGGCATTTATGCCAACCTTCTTAGTTTTGATATTCTTTCCTACAATCATAAGTTCATATCTTGCATACATTTAATTTTCATTCATATATTTTAAACCTTACCAGATCAAATTCTTTTCTATCCTCTGACTTCCTAACTTTATGATTTTGACATATCCACACATCTGATGTTGTTCTCTTTTCCAAGAGCTTTGCCAAGCTCTGATACCAAAAATGGTGACAACCATTACACTTATCCTTTTCAATACTTACCTTATTCTAACCTCAAGGTCATTACCTTGTTTCAATCTCATAACATATCTAAATTTTCTTTCCTCTAGTCTTTCTTTAGCTATGATTTTTGACTCTTTATTAGTTAGAGATATGAATTTGGTCCCCAATGCCCTTATTAGTGACAATCTTCTATCTAGAACCTCTCACTCTCTTTATTTTTATTTTAAAAATATTTCATAACATAACCTTATTTGAATGGATCTAATCATGAAAATATTCCTTTTGACATATTCATTAGGAATATTGACATTGAACTTGAATCTTAGAACCTCAACACAACCCTCGTACATTTGCTTGAAATACATGCAATATATATGTTTGGTATATAACACCTAGAACCATCCAAGAATGGGTTACCCTGAATGGAATAGGATCACATTCATAATGGCATTAAAAAACCTTGAACACAACCTACTCAATCTATTTACATCTTTGACTCTTGACTGATCAGAATGCACAAACAAGACCACAAGACCATACTTGTTTTGTTGGAGGTCTTATGGGCTTGTAGCCCTATTTTGATACACTTTCCTTCATATCTGTTATAGATCCTTGAATATCAAACAAAAATATATGATCGGAGCACCCATTTTTAAATAGTACAACATATGTAAAAATGGGATACAAATGTTTTATACCGAATATGATTCCTATTGACTGTGTCAGGCCTAATTAGGCCTTCAACGTACCATGTTTTGGGTGTCTATTGAAGATAAGGATGATCTATATTATTATATTCATATGGAATTTTTATTAAGGTATTTAAAAACTACACAAATCATAAAACCCTCACTTGAAACCATAAATCACCATGTAGCCTCCTCTGTCTTAGTCCATTATGTGATAGGGGTCAAAAAGCAACCATAGATTAGAAAAGGCACTTACCCATTGAGTTGATATTTGAAACTTCAAAAAAATAACATATATATTGAGTGAATTAGGATTTAAAAAATTGGAAATTTCCATTGTATAGATGTTTAGATCAACAAAGCCCTAGTTAGGACCAGTCAACACTTGATTTTGATCTACATAGCTCATTTGGAGGTGTCAAGGACTTGAATAAATTTTATTGATCATATTTCAACCTTTTATAGATATTTGAGCACTCATTCATAGTCAGGATTCTGATCCTCTTTAGTCTATTATCAAAGTTGCACCTTACTGCCCTGCTCTGTTTTCATACACAGTCCATAAAAATTATGATTAAAAACACACCAAAAAATGTCTTTCTCTATTATCTCCTTTCAAAGCACATTCTAGTAAATCATATCAACCTCTTGGGTCAAATTAAATATCCCAAAAAAACAACTGAACTATACTTAGACACCAAATCTCCTATTCTAGCTTCATGCAAAAAAACTCCAAAATTGGAGTTAACAACTTTTCTAACATAAGAATGATTCAAATTACTCAATATCTCACCCAACAAACTTGGAATCATCTGAGGATAAGATATTGAGTTTTATAAACCATTTTTTCATATATTTGGCCCTTAACTCATGTATAGGCCTTATTTTATGATTAAAACACACTTAGATAAATTTGAAAATTTGAATACACCATTTTAGAGGGAAAACCAAACTAACATACCTAGACCACTAAACACACAATATGATCAACACCTAGAGAGCTATGGAGATGCTCCTACATCAGATTGCCACACTAAAATTTGTTCATGGTCTCCTAATCATGCATTTATCCTTTTTTCAATGTGTCCTTTGCTTTGATCTCCAGAGGTTCTTCAAATATATTCATTGCTTATTCACGTCCTTATCTTCCTTCCTTGTTGTTATGCTTAACAGGATCCCAATTTTTATTTTGGGATGTCAAGTAATATAATCCTTGTTCATGCTCCTTAATTGATCAAGGTACCCCTTTTTTGTCCAGGCTTCTCCTACCACTTGTACCTACAACTATCTCTTTCATATTATGCAAAAGTATACCTTTAATTGATCTTTGGTTTAACTTGTTATTGTCCTCCCATGACTTGATGTTTTCATGATAATCATTGATATCATATTTTTTTAGATATGTAGTCATCAACATCTTTATACTCTCATATATTCCCTACTCTCTTTTTTGATTATTTGTACTTGTTCTCTTTCTACACATAATCTACATCAACCTTTCCATTTCACAACTATCTAAATCCCATTCCTTGCCTCCTTCCCTTACGTGAATCTCTTTTGATTCAAGTTGATATGTTACTACTCCCTTCACTCCATCACTTATCTTGTCATGATTAGGTTCATCATGGTTCCTTATCCATACATTGTTCATTTAAATTTTGGTACTATTATCATCTTCTTGAAAGCATTTTATCTTTATCACCTGATCCTTTATACTCTACCTCATATCAAGAATCTCTCTCTTACTCCATTCTTCCTTCACAAAGATTCTCCTTTAGATGTTTTTGTCACTTGTGTTATTTCTCTCATCTCTCTTGGGTTGTTCTAGACATTCTTGGTCTAATTTAGACTTGTTAAAGTCCTCTTTCTCCATGTTCTTTACTAATTTTTCACACGTTGGTTGGGTTCTAACGGCCTTCTTCTCTTCCTTGGAATCACCTTGATACTTATTACCTTTTCCTTCATTAATATCTTCACCTTCTCCACCTATAATCTCAAGCATTCCAGCTGCAATTTGATCTTTTCCAAGAAGACCAATAGACCCTACACTTGTCTCTTTTTGATCAATAAATGAGGTCAAAAATTTATCTTCAACCTCTTCTTGTGGCTACATTTCTTCTACAGCCACTTGATATGAGCCAACTATAGAAGTTATTTCTCCATTTATGCTATGATTTGGATAATTGAAAAACATATCTAATAGACCTACCTCTATTGTCAACACAATATCATCTTCTCCATATTCTATCTTGTCATAGATGGGTTGTCCTACCTCTATAATGAGGCCTTCATTAGCTACATTCATAGAATCATTATTTGTTATCCTTCTTTGAATGTGGTAAACTTGTTTAGTGACCTTCATCATGTGATTTAATCCTCCCATTGTTTCTTTACGATTATCCTCTTGCTTTGAATTCCCTTTACTGTCATTGGAATCACTAAACAAAACATCAAGAAATTTGACTTCTTCTTCAATCAAGAGATTGATTTCTCCACCATCAAACCTATCATAAATGGGTAATTTGGTTTCTTAAATTACTACCTCATTAACCCTATTTTCCTCTAACATATCAATCTCATCCATACATTTTTTAAGATCCATTCTTTAATAATGCTCTTCAAATATTTTTTTCTCTCCAAGGTTGTTGTTGTTACTTGGATCATCTTGTATTTTGTATCCTTCTTCTTCAAGAGAGGCTAAGAATGCCCATATCACCTCCTCTTCCATCAAAGAGGTCTTCATCAATTCTTCATTAAAAACTTCTATGATTCCTCCTTCTATTATTGCTCCTTTTAACACTACTATTTCCTCATGGAGTTGATCAAACTTCTCCACTCCTACACTTTTATGCATGCATTCAACATTACTTGTTAGATAAAGAGTTTGAGACTTAGCTTCCCCCACAAGTTTGTCACTCCATGACTCCTTTGGATTGCTCATCACCATAATTTTGATCCTATCTTCTTGGGATTCTTCTTTTAAAGGTTTCAAAATATGCCTTCTTCTATCTTTCATGAATGTATATCTATTCTCCTTCCCATCATGAGTTTCTTGCCTATCATAGTGCAAAGGACTACCTAACAAAATATGACATACATCCATAGATACAATATCACAAGTTACCTTATCTTTATAGCTGTCAATCTTGAAATCTACTTGACACTATTCATTCACCATTATTTGATGCCCTTGCTACACCCAAGACACCTTGTATGGCATGGGATGAGGAAACCTCTCTAGTCTTACTTTTTGTACCATTTCTGTAGATACCAGATTCTCTATACTACCACTTTCAATGATCATATTACAACATTTTTCTTGCACTTTACATCTTGTTCTAAACAAATTTCTTCTTTGAGTGATAGGATCCCTTACCTTATTTTTCTTGAGTAGTATTCTTCTCATTAGGAGAGATTTACCTTTCTTGGATTCACTTTCACAAGGCATTTTCCTTCTTCCTTCTCCTTGATTTGAAGCAAATATCCCATCATTCACCTCAAATAACTCATGAAATCCATGACCTGCATACTTTTTATGCTTATAGCATTTTACTTTAAAGTAAGTACTTTGAATAACCTTACCTTTAGCAACTGATTGCATATCTTGAGATTAATGCCTTTGTACCTCCATAAGACTAGCTATTTGATCTTTCAAGATGCTTATCTCCTTCATCATTCTTATTTGACTAGCTTCTATATTTTATAATCTTAAAAATAATTATGTCATCACTTCATCTATCCTAGTCCCCAAGGGCTATCCACCTTCTTTCTTTGCTTTGATCATCTTATCTTCCTATTTTCTTATCCAAGTCTATTTCAACTTGGATCTACAGCGTCTCCTCCTTTCTTCTTCTTCTGTCTCACCCAAGACTCTTTCTCTTTGCTTGGTTTGTTGACTTATTTATCCAAGCTTCTTCTTGTATATCTCAACAACTTTGCCTTTTTCTTCTAAAGGTTTCACTCTCTTTGCAAGCTTCAATGTCATTTATGCCAACCTTATTAGTTTTGATCTTCTTTCCTACAATCATAAGTTCTTATCTTGTACACATGTAATTTTCATTGATATCTTATAAACCTTACCAGATCAAATTCTCCTTTGTCCTCTAACTTTTTATCTTTATGCTTTTGACGTATCCACACATCTGATGTTTTTCTATTTTCCAAGAGCTTTGCCAAGCTCTAATACCAAAAATGGTGACAACCATTACACTTATCCTTTTCAATACTTACCTTCTTCTACCCTCAAGGTCATTACCTTGTTTCAATCTCATAACACATCTGAATTTTCCTTCCTCCTATCTTTCTTTGGCAGTGAGTTTTGACTTTTTATTAATCAAAGATATTCATTTGGTCCCCAATGCCCTTATTGGTGACAATCTTATATCTAGAACCTCTCGCTCTCTATCTTTTGATTTTCAAGATCTTTCATAACATAACCTTATTTTAATGGATCTAAAAATAACAATATTCCTTGTGACATATTCATCAAGAATATTGACTGTGAACTTGAATCTTAGAACCTCAACACAACGATTATGCATTTGCTTGAAATACATTTAATATATATGCTTAGTACATAACACCTAGAACCATCCAAGAAGGGGTTACCTTGAATGGAATAGAATCACATTCATAATGGTATAACAAAACCTTGAACACAACCTACTCAATCTATTTACATCTGAATTGACACTATTGACTGATTAGAAGCACAAACAAGACCACAAGACCATATTTGTTTTATTGTAGGTCTTATGGGCTTGTAGCCCTATTTTGATACACTTTCCTTCATATCTATCATAGATCCTTGAATATCACAAAAAATATATATTATCCAAACACCCATTTTTAAATAGTACAACATATGTAAAAATGGGATATAGATGTTTTGTATGGAATAGGATTTCTATTGATTGTGTCAAGCCTAATTAGGCCTTCAACGTACCCTGTTTTGGGTGTATAATAAACATAAGGATGATATAAATTATGAAATTAATATTGAAGATGTATGAAGTTATTTAAAAAATACACAAATCATAAAACCCTCACTTGAAACCCTAAATCACCATGTAACCTCCTTTGTCTCAGTCTATTATGTGATAGGGATCAAAAAGTAACCATAGATTAGAAAAGGCACTTACCCATTGAGTTGAGCTTTAAAAATTCAAAAAAATAACATATATATCAATATAATCAAGATTAAAAAAAAGTGTAATTTTACACCATACAGATGTTGAGATTAGCAAAGCCCTAGTTAGGTCCAATCAACACTTGATTTTAAACTACAAAGCTTGTATGGAGGTGTTAAGGGATAAAATAAATTTTATTAAGCATATTTAAAACTTTTATAAATATCTAATCACTCACATTCAAAATTCCAATCCTCTTTAGTCAGCTGTGAAAGTTGCACCTTGCTGCCCTGCTTTATTTTCATGCACAGTCCATAGAGAGTATGATTAAAATCACACCAAAAAATGTCTTTCTCAATTACATCCTTTCAAATCACATCCCATTACATCATATTAACCTCTTGTGTTAAAGTAAATATCCCAAATAAATAACTAAACTATACTTAGACACCAAATCTCTTATTCTAGCTTCATGAAAACAAACTCCAAAATTGGACTTAACAAATTTTCTAACATAAGAATGATTCAAATCACTCAATATCTCACCCAATAGACTTGGAATCATCTTAGGATAATATCTTGAGTTTTATAAACCATTTTCACATATATTTGGCCCTTAACTCATGTATAGGCCTTATTTTATGTTTAAAAGACACTTAGACAAATTTGACAATTTGAATACACCATTTTGGAGGGAAAACCAAACTAACATACTTAGACCACTAAACACGCAGTATGATGAACACCTAGAGACCTATGGAGATGATCCTACATCATATATACTCCATGGGAATTACAAATTCCATGCCATCTACTAGTTAGAATTATGTGTAACTAATTTCATGCTTATAGTTTGTCTTTTAAGCCCACGATATCATTGGTATGTGATCTTCCTAATCATATCTTTGGCCATTGCATATCTTAGTCAACATATTCTCTAGAATTTTATTAGATGCCTCTATTTGACCATTTACTTGTAGATGGTGTGTTGTAATTTTATGATGTGAGATCATAAACTCCTATGTCAAGGTTTTGATAGTGTTATTTAAGAATGGTGTGTGCTTGTCACTTATCAGCTTTAGATAACATCCAAACCTTATTATTATGTTTTAATATAAAATTTTGCATCACTTTTTACACTAAAACTTGGGGTCACAAGAACTTCCACCTATCTAGTAAAACAATCCATCACAATGATAATTTATATTCAATTGCTTCACATAGATGAAGGATTGATAAGGCCCATAATGTCAATGCTCCATTGTTTAAATGGTTGCATAGCTAACACTAAATTTAATGGCATCTCATCCCACTGATTGGTTTTTCCTACTTTCTACTAAACATCACAGTGTTTTCCACCATGTGTGTATCCTAAAATAGGGTAGGACACCACAACCCACTTTGTATTATATTTATTGTAGTTATTAGACCTATGAGGTATCATCCAGATAATCCTTGATGTGATTCTTCTAAGATCTATAGTCTCTCAATATTGAGATTGACCCTAGACAAAATCTCTTCTTTTTTGAGCTTGTAGAGAAATATGTTTATGGTATTGAAGGGTGAGGCACGAGTGATCAACTACTTATTATCTTATTCTACATGCATGAAATACCCTACTCCAAAAAAATTACAATATCTTCCATTTTCTTATGAATTAAAATCACTCTAAATGGATGGGCATCTAGAGATTCATCATGGAGCTCTCATGGAACTCTTCCCCTATTTGGATACAACTCAAGTGGTAAGGTCCCACATTTTCTCAACTGGTTTTCATATTATTTTGAAGTTGACTTCGTAGAACATCATTAGCCACCAAGATATTCTTCCTCACAACATGGGATTGTTTACCAAGTATCTCAATGCTCAGTGATTAGTGAATAACTCGAACAGATTAGCCAACAAATAATGTCTGAACTTCTACCATGAAAAAACCATTGCTAGGGCTTCTCATTTAGTGGTAGTGTAATTTCTCTCTATAGCTAATAGATTGTAACTTAAAAATGAATTAGATGATTGAGACCTCAACCTACTAGTTTTGCTAACATTTCTCCAATTATTGTCCTTGATGCATCAATATGGATATGGAATGACTTATTCCAATCAAGAAAGACCGAAATGAGTGTTGTAACCAACATATATTCTAATTCATTGAAATTTGTTTAATAGTCAAGAGTCCACTCAAGTTTGGTGTCTTTACACAAAAACTTCTCGAGTTGTGCTAAAATGACTACATACTTGCAAATGAACTTAGAATAATACCTAGTATGTCTTAGGAATGAACACACATTTGATGGGTCAATAGGTGGTTTGAGCCCCACAATGATTGGAATATTCGCTTGATTTATAAGAATCGTATCATTGCTGAGAACATGTCCCAAAATAATGCCAAAGGGTGTCAAAAATAATAACTTATTTAGATTGAGTAAAAATCATAGAACTCGACATCTTTCCAACATCAATCATGGATTTGAAAGATTTTATTTGAATAAGGAGAAAACTGCCCAATCATCTAGATATACTTCCAAAATTTCATGAATGAAGTAATTGAACTTAGTAACAACTACTCGAGAAAACATTGTAGGTACATTATTTAGTAAATGGCATTACTTTATATGCAAAGGATCCTCGTTCCATTGTGAATTTTGTTTTTGTTTCACCCTCACTTGTGATGGGGATCTAATGGTATGTTAAACCCATTTATGAAAGAATAGACTTTGTGACCTAAAACTGATTCAAGTACTTCATCTATGAAAGGGATTGGAAATGGATCATTAACACAAGCATCATACAATGCTCGGTAATCTCCAAAAACTCAAATTTTCCTAGTTTTCTTAAATTACACCACCATATAACTAACTCAATCTAATTTTTCAATTGGCTATATGATTCCAACCTCTTGCATCTAATCGATTTCCTCTTAGACCTTCATATTCATATTAGGATTCATTATATAATGGAACTTTTTGGTTGGCCTGGTGCATTATTTCAGCTCAACATGCCTCTCCCCTACTAGAGGGTTTGCACCCTTCACTTCTAATAATTTGGTACAAAACACATCCTCCTAATCTCACAGCAACTAAACTACCTCAAAGATTAGCATTTGCATCTAATATCCCCCTATAGTTGTTAATTTTGGTACTGTGTGTACCAATGTTCTCAATTTTATTCCTCATCAGTTCTTGATATATCCTAAAATAATTACATTATTAACATTGGTCTCAAAAACCACCCATTAAAATATACTAATTGTTATAGTCTACAAAATTGTAACAATACTTTGAATATTCTACAATAATTTATTAACAAATTATTATTAGAAAATCATGGTAGTGCTCACATGTTTTTGAGCACTAATTTGTGTATATATAAAGTAATGTGGTGTGTCAATTATTGAGTGCTTTGTGGGAACAAATCATGTAAATGTGAGTGAAATATTAAAGATATTGAAAGATTAGGTATCTTAGGGATAAGAGAAGATGGATAGGAGAAAGGAGAGGGATCAAGATGAGCGTAGACTCCTAGTTTGTAGGAGAATCTACCTCTATATATACAATCTCTCTCCATTTTAATATCATCCCGTTTTGAGTTGAATCTTGAAATAAGAGTATCCCAATTGAATCCTTTGCAATTTCATTATTTCAATGGTGTTTAGTTTGTGAAAACTAAACCATATTTATTATCTGGTATGAGAGCGGTATGCAATAGCCTGGGAGTGCAAAATCGTTTGTTGATTTCTCTAAGGAGCTTTTCCAAATTCATGGCCGCCCCTCTTGATGAGATCCACCTATCTGGGATTCGCAAATTTTTGCACTGATCTTTTATCAGCAAACCTGTATTGTTTTTAAACGATACTACTTTTCAGCTCCATCATGTACTCTTTAGATGCCAATCGGATTTCATATCATCGCTAAACGTGTAGTAATACAAGGAACTATAATGCATATAGCTGTCTCGCCATTTCCATTCAGCTCCAACAGATTCATCAATATTTTGTCTCGTCCCTATCTGTTCCGGCATCCTTGACTTCGAACCGTGTGCAGTCCTGTTTACCGTCTTATCCATGTATTTTAGTGAAGTCGATTCTAATTGGTTTAAATAGCTCAGGCCTCTTCAACTGATGTTCTTCATACCTTTTCTATCAATGACAGTACTCACCCATACGCCTGGCTATTCTATCACATTGTTGGGAAATTACTGTGTGTTATTTTATCCCATGCGCATCTGCTTAACATCACTTAGCAACTCATGCGTCGAATCTGTTAGCTCGAGCTCACGGCTTTTGTATGGGGTTCATGTTTGTGTGTATTGAGTCTTCTGATATTGTCTATAGTTTATGAGTCCTCCTTTTAATAGTTTATATAGTCATTATCCAATATTAAATTGGATATTATTAAAGTCAAAATTATTTTAAAAAATAATGATTTAGTTCCTGTTAAGTGTCCTTTTTATGTCATATAGTCAAACCATTAAGTCTTTTTTTTTAAATGTCAATAAATGTTTCTAAATAAAAATAGTCTCTTTATTTAGTCATAGTTTTTTATTATATGCACGTGAGTTTTTTAGTTTCTATAGTTAAAAATAGTAATTTTTATGTTATAATCTTTTTTGTATCAAGTAGGTTTAGTCATAAAAAGTTTTTAAAATAAATTAAAAATTATTTTATAGATGTATTATCACTTGTACATGATGGTCGAATTGAGGGGTGTTTTACACATGAATCTCAAATTCAAATTTTCTAAGTAGCTTTCAATAAGGAGATGGAGGAAATGGAGAAAGGAGGATAAATTGTGTCCTCTCATTAGTCACCAACAACTGGGCATTGCATATAATTTGGTGGCATATTGTTTCAATTGTTTCTTTACTTTCTGTTGTGGTGTGGTAAAAAATAAGAACAAATGAATCATTCGTGTTCATGTGATGTAATAAGTGAGTAAAATTTCTTTGTATTTTTCTCTCAAGTAATATAGTGATAAAAGTTAATAAAGTACCACAACATCATTGTATGGTTGTTGGTAAGCCACTTAGAAAACCATCATTTGGTAGTATGGTTGTTGGTTAATCACATATAAAACCATTTTATTTGATTTGAGATTATTGGTCAATCTTAGTCAAAATTATCATGTTTGATTTTAGGTTGTTGGTCAATCCTGGTCAAAACCACCATATTTGATTGAAGGTAGTTGGTCAATCCTAATCAAAATGATCATGTTTTGGTTGTTGATCAACCACTTAAAAAACCATGCAGATTGTGAGCTTGCAAAGGCAACATGTTGCAGTACAAGATACTATTTTTCTCATGTTCGCACTAGTAATGCAACCTCCAAAAAAGATGTTAGTAGGAGATATGATGTTACAAAATCATGTTAGTGCTCATAGTAAAAATATTTGTATATATGAAATATAATGTCATGTGGTGTTTTAGTTAGTGACTCCGTTGTGGGAACAAATCATGTAAATGTGAATGAGAGAATAAGGGGATTGAAAGATTAGATATCTTAGGGATAAGTGAGGATGAAAAGGAGAAAGAAGAGGGGTCAAGATGAGCGTAGACTCTATGTTTGTAGAAGATTATATATACAATCTCTCTTCATTGTAATATCATCTCATTTTGAGTTAAATCTTTAAATAAGAGTATCCCTATTGAATCCTTTGTAATTTCATTATTTTAATGGTGTTTAGTTCGTGAAAACTAAACCATATTTATTAGTTACATCTAAATGTTATGCATATTCATGTGTAAATATTTATTCATGTTGTCATTAGTGTTTGTACCTTTACAAGCATTTTACGCATTCAAAGAGTTAATAGATAATTAACGACCAAGATATATTCAGTTGCAAGGAATATGCATTTAAATCATTGAAGAATTACAAGCACACATTATACTTTTCAATAAAATACTTCAAAGAATATCATGTATTGATCTCCATTAAATTAAAATCCAAGTTCAACCTCTTTTTTTTATGAAAAATGAGTATATATAATGATACAAATATATTATGACTCTCCATTTCCATGTTTCTTCATCTCCAGGATCAAAGGGACCATTCCACTTCTGTGAACTTCAAATTCCTAGGGAAAACCATAGCTTGTACAATATGTGGTATGTCTTACACACATCGCCTCTTTAGATTACAACTATATTTGTGTGACTTAAATTTAGTATCTCCTACTAACATCTTCTATGGAGGTTGCAATATTCATAATAGAGACTCCCAATACCAATTTTTATTACATAACAAATAATGAACGAGGTTTTCAAATCCCTAGCCTGGTGTGCAGAGTCGTTAAATCATGTATTGATCTCTATTACATACAATCCAAGTTCAACCTCTTCGTTTACATAAACAAAGTATATATAATGATGAGAAGATACTATGACTCTTTGTTTCCATATATTTTCATCTCCAGGATCAAATGGGACTATTCCACTTCCGTGAACTTTAAATTCTTATGTAACACCATAACTTGTAAAAAATGTGGTATGTCTTACATGTGTTGCCTCTTTATATTACAACAATATTTTTGCGACTTATACTTCATATCTCCTACTAACATCTTTTTTGGAGGTTGCAACAATCATACTAAAGACTCCCAATTCTAATTCATGTGATAGACCAAATAATGATTGAGGTTTTCAAAGCCTTGGGATGCAAAGTCATTAAATCATATTTTCTTGTCTTCCATTCACTGTTGACTATGTAGTCTCTGTTATCGTGAACATTGACTATAAGATCCTTAGGTGGTCTTATTTTTTTGGATTCAATTTGTCTTGTCATTTCCATCTAGTTTCCACTATCACATCTTGATTGTCATATTCTGATTAATCTCATAATTCAGCATAGACTAAACCATTTTGTCAAGTATTACTTTTGGAGGTAGAATGGTTAATTATATATTATTAGTCTTGGTAGGTACTATACGCCTCACTTTTTTTAATTAATATTAAAATAATATACTAATCACTCTGTAATACACCACAACTTATAAATTTGAGCATTTTATAATTATTTTAATGCAAATGATTTATTTATTTTTGTGTTAAATTTTTTATTGTCGATACTCATTATTTCAATATTATCCTATATTAATCATTTTATATGTAAAGACAATATTTTTTAAAATTCAATTTTCAATTTATTATTCTTTTAAAATTTTGATGATATAAAGATATATTACTTAGCGAGTTTCAATTCTCTTTCCTCTATTGTTCACCTTATCATTCCACCCAACTACCAAAATCTTCATCCACAATTTCCCTCCCAACTCTTGTGAAACCAAATATGTTATCCCCCATTGTTCACCTTACTTATTATTCACTGCAGTAAGGTAGAGGTCCCATGGACGGCGTTGTTGCTCCTATTTTTAATGAGCGGGTGGCCCCATAAAAAATGAAAGGGATGGTAAAAGGAAATTTTATAATCTTTTCTTAAAAGTAAGGAGCTGGTTATTTTTTAGGGGGGAAGTTTAAGGGGGTGGAAAAAAGGTGGGGCTGGGAGTTTCAATGTGTGCTATTTTATAGGAAGTTAGTTTAACATAGTAAATATATGAGTGGACAAAATTTATGTAAACTTTAATTATAAATAAAAATATAATAATTTTAAATACTACCTCCTATAAAATTGTAGCATACACTCAAAATTTGTATTTCATGGGACCACTTTTGCTACATATACTTCTAAATTCACTTAACACTACTCTCTAAAAAAATTTAAAAGCCCCCTCCCATGAGACCTCCCATGTGACCACTTCCTAATAAATATACCTTATACTTTAATATAGTATTTACTTTAATATAGTATTTAGCATCTTGTTTGACACGATTGAGGGACCCAACGCCAAGATGACTCAACATCAAATTTTCATGCGACTTTCTCAAATTGCATTCCCTCTCCAACCAAACCAACGCCAAACTTTAACAATTTGAAAGAAATAATAAAATAATTAAGTCTCGTTATTATAATACAATTGCAGCACAAACATGCATATATATTTTTTAATTTGCTTATATACAAAATACAATAAAAACTAATCTATTGATTAACCTCCTTTTAAAAGGGTTAACTTATATTTTAAGTATTGCGAAGCCATGATCCGATCACTTGGCGTGCCATACATAAATGGGCAGAATCAAACAAATCTTTAGACTAGTCGTCGCATGAGATGTTGAAACAAATTTATGAGCGGCCCCCGCCCAATTAGTTTGTCCCAATTTAATCAAGTTTCGAAATGACACTGACATTAATTGTCATATCAAATTCGATGACATTGACGGTGATTCTATGAAACTTCAGTCACACAAAAAATGAGAAGCTTCACAGTCTGTGCGTGATACTACTCAAATTTAGTAAGGACTTCAACCTACTCTCATTCTTGAGTATTAATATGAATATTTATAGTCTACTAAGATTAGTAGTTAAATAAGAATCTGCAGATCATAAACCGTTGAATTTAAAGTTGCCTGAAAATAGTGCTCAATACCTT
Source organism: Torreya grandis (assembly GCA_037957365.1). NCBI lineage: Eukaryota > Viridiplantae > Streptophyta > Pinopsida > Cupressales > Taxaceae > Torreya > Torreya grandis. The sequence goes on along the minus strand of JARHVA010007660.1, from coordinate 601,968 downwards.
TTAAAATTTAACAAAACAGCAGTAAACTTTACACTTGTATGCCCTTACTTTTTCGATCATAATTCTAAGCTTCAATATATGATCATTGATTCGATCTAATGGAGATTTATATTTTGACGACTTCCATAAATACTATTTACTTCAGTTTTACGAGATACATAAATGTTTGGGAAAACGTTGTCCAACACTCACATTCGTGTCTTTACAGCCAGTGGAATGGTTAATGCATTGAATTTTTTATAATTTATCGCACGAATCCACGACGTTCCTCTTTGTATATTGCCACACGAAAGAATGTAAGGTTTTTTTGAATTGTGCCTCTGAATTGAACAAACGAAGCAAATTACGAAACTGAATTCACCTTAATGTCTTTCAAGGATTCGAAAACAGCTAAGTTACTATAGTTAGAGAAAGATCTTATTCTTACATTGAAACCTTCTAAGTAAGCTTTGAAGATTTCTACACGCTTACAGAAAGAGTGCGAGAAGAGGGCTTTTCACCACATGGGCATTTTTATCAATCCAACTCAAATACCCGTATTTCACATTGTCCTCTCCAACACCTGCACTTTCCTCCACCTCCAATGTCAGAGTAAAATTCAACTTCTGAAACTTCTCTTTGAATTGCAGAACGTCAGGAACGACTTGCACTTTAAGTCCTTTTGGCACCCCCAGAATTGCGTTATAATACGATACATCATCTCCTACATTTGTAAGAATTCTTCTGAATGTCTTGGAAGAAGGGAACGTTGAGGTTTTTTTGAGAACTGCGGTGAAGGAGGGATAGTTTAGCGCGTCCGAACCCAAGTCGAGGCCGCTTGGACATGAGACACTCGTTCCTGAGATGCTTTGAATTTGCTGGGTGGTGTAATTGAGTGTGCAAAGGAAATTGACGTAATCCTCCGCGCTCAGATCGTAAACGAGTCCAGGATCGACGGCCTTATCTGGATCCACGTGGCCTGCGCCCATATCCAAGGGCGTCGCTGGGCGGCCTTCGTAGCCAAGGTCGATGATAGCGTTGTTGGAATTGTCGAGCGTGTAAGAAGTGGTCATGATGGCAGACCTGATTGCCGCGGGACTCCACTCGCTGTGAATGGCTTTCATCAAAACGCTCAGCCCGGCCACATGCGGACATGACATGGACGTGCCAGAGACCATAGCGTAATAGTTTCCCTCTGTGGCATTCGGAAGCCACGCAGCGAGGATATTGACACCAGGGGCTGTCACGTCGGGCTTCAGAATATTGGGGCTCGGATCATACGGCCCTCGAGAAGAAAAACCGGCCATAACAGGCGCAGGCTTCACGCCTAGCACCGTCACGCCAAACAGTATTTCCACAACCGGGCTTGCCGTTGAAGATGCGTACTTTACTACCGCTGCTCCGTCTTCCGGTTTCAAGACGACCGAAGGAAAACGGGTAGTCGGAAACAGCGTTGAGCTCTCCATAATCCCCACAGAAACCAGCGCCAGGGCTCCCGCTGTTTTCAAAGGCTCAAGAAGCGAAGAACTCGTGTTCATACACAGTACTACCTTTCCCTTCACTTTCGCAGGATCGAGCTTCCTTGAACACGCGGGGTCTCCGCTTTCGTAAAGTAGCGTAGTCTGAGAAATCTTGAAGGCTCCCTTCAGATTCGGGTCTCTGTAAAACGACGAACCCGTGGTGACGCTGCCGTCGCCCAACTTCACTGTATCGGCGTAATCTCTGTCTATCGTGCTGGCTCCCACAGTGAAAATCCACGGCGCACCGTTATGCATGATACCCCTATGCGGCCCGCTGTTACCGGCAGAACATACAACGACGACTCCTTTTTTTATAGCCGCGAAGGCCCCGAGGGCTATACTGTCTTGGAAATACGGAGGCGAGTCGAAGCCAAGTGATAGAGACAAAACATCAGCCCCGTCGTTAATTGCGCTCTCCATGCCTGCCAGCACGTCGGAAGCCATCGCCCCGATCGACCATATGACCTTGTACATCGCAATTCGCCCTGCATTAGCTACGCCACGAGCCGTTCCGGGAGCGTAGCCCAAGAAATCGACATGATCCACGTGGTTACCTCCTGCAGTGGAGGACGTGTGGCTTCCATGTCCTTCAAAATCCCGCGCGGAATTGTAATCGTCCTCGGGGTCGATCTTTCCATACTTTGCCACCACACCTTTGTTGAAATATCGCGCTCCTATCAGCTTTTTGTTGCAGAGCGAAGGGTCGAAGGCTGTGCCGTTATCGCAAGCTCCCTTCCATCTGGCCGGCACCGGTCCCATACCATCGTCATGGAAGCTCTGGCTTTCCGGCCAAATTCCGGTGTCCATTACACCCACAATAACATCTTGCCCAAATTTGGACCTCGGCCAAATGCCCTTATCGGGACTGAGTCCCAAGAATTCCATGGAATGCGTGGTATCCATAGTTCCTAATGAATCTGGGAACGATGATACTTGACCCGGCATCTCCTCCAGCATATCCAGCTGCGGCTGTGTGAGCATGGCGCTGAAACCGTGCATTACAGTATCATACATATAAAGATATAAATCCTCGCTCTTTATATTCTGCTGGCCGCTTACTCCTTTGACAGAGGAAAGCAGAGAAGCATACCAATGTATGTGGGTGGGGAATTCATCAGGCATCGCAGACATATCCATATGGACAATATAAGATGAGGCACGCTCTGCACTAGCAGCGTCTCTGCATATGGAACTGGCGACTAACAAGGCTAAAAACATGAAAGGAAGGCTCCTTACGTCCATGTCTGTGGCTATCGAATTGTTTTTCGATCCACCATGAACTGATGGAACAGACTCAGAGTGCAAGCTACTTTCTTACCAAATTCTCATTCTATCTCTCACAAATGATGAATACTGACCGCCAGAAAACAGTGGCTTGAGTGGCATTCGATATCAGCGTATCATTTATAATATTTCCCTTGCGTGCGAACTCTGTTTTCAACGTCCGATCTTCGTCGAATGGCAACGCATCACGCATCGTTTAATTATGTGCACGGAAATTAATTAGTGCAATGCAGGCCTCTGCGATCTCGACCAATAAAAATCCATATAATATTAATATCAATCAGATCATGAATGTTTCCATACTCAATCGTGGCTTATATCATCGATTTTAGTGGTGATCGATTCCGTCGAGGTCGCTTTCTTATGAAATTCTTATCTATTAAAATTCACAACACCTTCCCACAACAACATTACTATTTACGTAGCCGAATATCCGTCACCTATGTATAGAATGGTTGGTTTACATTTCATGTTTCTTTGATTTAAGTTGATAACTTAATCTGATCGGATGAGACGAAAGCCGTGTGGGTGAAGCATCCTCACGTGTATTTGTCGATTTGTCATTTTTTCTTTTTCTTAGTTCCGCTTCGAACAACATTGTAACCTTTCAGTTATAAATTAACACCTTTCCCACCATATATGGACTTTTTCCAACCATAGAGGGACTTTGACCTAATGTTAAAAAGAGTCGACACATAAATTTGTTACGCAATAAAACAAAACCATCTCAATCTGTATTTAAATATCTAGCCTAGTCCTCTTGCACTTACATTTTATTAATATTACCTTCTTGTTGATTCACCTTATTGATTTTGATATTGATAACTCATCTTTTATATAATTTTTTTTAGTGAACGTTTTTAATTTTTTTAAAGGTAAAAAATAAAATAAATATATTTATAAATAGATATACAATGTCTACTCTCAATATATATGGTTTGAAAATAAAGAGGTGCTCTTCTTAAAATTTTAATAATTTAAATTTATATATTTGAAAATAGAGAGTTGTTTTCCTTAAAACTTCAATAATTTAAACTTCTATATTTATTTTATTAATATGTTCATCCTATTTGCATGGTATATAAGACTCCACTTGGCTTCTAATTTGAGGGTTCTCCATACTCAACTCAAAGTATTCTCTCATCAGTTTCATATTGAGACAAAACACCATATCCATTATGCTCTCATCAGCTTCATATTAAAACAGAACACCATATCCATCAAAAGAATCATATTTATAAGATTTTTTATTTGGTGTTTAAGATCAAAGACTATTTCTTCAAATGCAAAACCTTATTTTTTATTTATTAAATGAGGGATTATAATGGGCCTTCACTTATGAAATGTAGGCATTAGCTAAGTCGAATGAATGAGATCACAAATCGAGGACCTCATTCCTAAATTTTTTAGGTTGTAGGCTTAATTATTAATCTTGAATTAATGTCAAGATTTACAATCAATTCCACATGTGATAAGATTATACAGGGTACCCAAAAAAATTGATATTAGGCCTTCCTACGAATTTCTACATAATATCGACTTAACCAAGGCGTGATACATATTGTCTACACTTGTTGTAATCATTGAATGCCCTTACTAAGACTTGACGTTGAGTGTATGTTATAACAACTATGCACTTTACTAGTGAACAATGTTATTAATGGAAATATGCTCTCCTTATCATGAGGTAAGAAGATGTTTTTTTTCCCTCTTCAAAAATTCACATGACTCTCTTTATATATTGATGACTTATGAAAACTAGAGATCCTTAATCTTCTTCCTCCCAAAAATATTTGACCTTTATCGACAGCATTTCAAAAACAAGTCTACCAAAAAACTTACATTAAGTTATTTATATCCTACTTCCAAATATTACACTATCAATAAGTAAAAATCCTACTTCCAAGTATTACACTATCACTAGGTAAAAATCATGTGGAATTCATATAATAGATCTAAACAAATAAATAAAAAATATTAAATTGAACGGAATCCTCATATACCACTTTGGTCTGATTTTGATGGGATATGCCCTCACATCCATCACCTTATAGTGGAATCTAATCATCAAGTGCGGGACAGCGCTTAGTTTGTTGAGATTATGCCTTATCATACAACACTTGCTTCCAGCTTTATATATTCTATTTGATTTCTTTCACGACAATTCGTTTTAATTTCTTTCACACTCTTGAGTCCTATCCGGTTTTTCACACTCTTGAGTCCTATTCGGCGCAAGAAAACTCTTTAAATGGAATCTTATTCCGTCCATCTTGTTGGGCACATTTCCTTATTAATCAAATATTTTATGGATTATTATTTTTAAATTTTTTATTTGTTATTATTTTTAATGTAATCATGATGTATGTCAACTTTCTCGAGTGTACATGGACAACATATAATGAGTTAAAATATATTGATTTATTCAATTAAAGTTGAAGGTTATACATTACATAATGGAATTTTAAAAAAAGGTACATTGTGTATTAGAAAATATGTTTTTTATTCGATTTTTTTATAAAATAAAATGGTCTTTTTCGAATTATGTATGGAGCGAACAAATTGTGGGGTCGATTTTTGTTCATATGTGATAATCTCCTCATTCCTTCACCTCATTGATCTTGATATTGACAATTCATCCCCTACATAACTTCCTAGTGGATGCTCTTAATCTCTCTAAAATAAAAATAAAGAAAGACATTCGTAGTGATATTTATAAACCCTGCCTCCAGTTCACATAGTTTGATCATAGAGAGTTGTTCTCCTCAAAACTTATACACTACCATTAAAAATTATATCTTCATTATAGTAATAGGTTCATCTAACCCTCTAGGATACATAAGAATCCACTTAGCTTGTAACACAAGGGTTCCCCTCACTCAGTTCAGAGTTTTATGTCCTCAGCTTTCCATTGAGACAACAACCACATCCCTTAAGAACACCATATTTTTCATATTTTATTTATATTTTGAGACAGAGGGCCATTTTTTCAGATGCAAATCCTAATTTTTTATTTTTTTAAATGAAGGATTTCAATGGATCTTCACCCATGAAATCTAGGAATTAGTTAGGCCCAACCAATGAGGTCACAATCTAGGGACCTCATTTTAAAATTTTGAGGTCATAGGCCAAAGTAATAATCTTACGCTAATTCCTATTTATTCAATCAATTCCACACATGAAAATATCATTTAAGGTCATTGAGATCTTTGATACTAGGCTTTCTTTCTAATTTCCACATAATATTGACTCAAACGGGCAAAAAGTCATGTCAATGAGTATGCCTGTATTAATTATTGAATTTCCATAATAATACTTGACCCTGAGTGGATATTATAATAACTATAAGCATTGGATATTATAACAACCATTTGCTTTTACTAATGAACAACACAATTAAAGCAAATATGGTCTCCTAATTATGAGGTAATTGTTTAACCCCAATTTAGATAAGAGGCTATCCTACATGGATAACAAAGGTTAAGGATATAGAAATGATAGGGAAAAAAGGTTAATATAACATCTACAATAGGACAATTAATATGTTAAAATCAAATGTACCATATGTTGAATTTATAAATATGGAATATGTTATTAATAAAAAGTACAACTATGCTAGTTATATAAATGATATAAAATAAATTTCTTAGTTGTTTATGATGCTAACACAATGTTGGATTTGGTACAAGGAGGAAGCAAGAAGGAAGACACTAGTGGATCAATCATTAGATTCTAGATCTAGTGCTTCTGGCTCTTTGGATAGTTGTGTTAGCCTAGGATAGTTGCATCGACATTAGTGTTCAACTTTGACGCTAGTATCCTATATAGAATATTTAATGAAATAAAATGAGACCATGTAGATGCTTCTATATTTAGTTTCATCTTCACTTTGGTGCATTCATATCTAGGTCATAGACTACCATTCTTAGTGAAATATCAAAACCCTAGCTTTGCATCTTTAATGTGACCTTTGGTAAAAATTGGTTAGTGAGCACACAGTGTCGAGATTACCCACAATGACCCCATTATCAAAGGGTGTTACTTACATATCCAATACTCTAGAGGAGGGCCTTAGACTTATGTAGTTCTCCCTTACATGTTGGCATGTGTGGGAATCATTTAATGTGTAAATCAAGTACAATAGTAACCTACCTTGTAACTTGGAAAATATGACTTTATGACTATTATTTTAGTACTTCAAACTTGTAACTAGGTTATTCCTTTAACTGATATAAGAATATGGTAGAATATGAAAGCTTTTGGTAACTTGAGTGTTTCTTGAGTGCTCTTTTGGTCTGATTATTAAGTGAGGAATGTATGAGTGTTGATATTATATTTATACTAATCCTATTGGGAGATAACTCACACTAAATCACTTAGATTGACCATTGTAATACATTTCATTGATAAATTAGATGACTTTAGTACACTGGACACTTACATCAGGGTAGAGCAATAACATTGACACTATTATTTATCCAAAACATTAGTGTCTAGGGATAAGGAGAGCAGGCACATGCTCAAAACTTGTATAGGTATAAGATAAGTACATTTTAACATTCTAGAAAAGTTGGGATGTTTGTTTCATCAATATAATACTGGTCAGACTAAGAGATATGCCAAGGGGCACAAGACATAGTAGATGCAAGGATTGTGTAAATAAGTCACGTGTAAGACTAAGAGGAACAACCATGGTCATGAGTTTTCTAAGAGTACAATATTGAGGTGCTACATAATCAAAAAATATCATCTAAATCCCCCTTTTAATTTAGTAATGAAATTGTTAGTTTAAAGGAAAAGAATAAGTACCTGGGTGTGTATACACACATTGCCTTTGCTTAAGCTAAATTTGAGTGCTTTATTTGCACTAAGTTTGAGTGCGTTACTAGTGATTGATTTACAACTACGAGCATGTTACAGTGTACAATCAGTGCCTATAATCTAGGTCAAAAGTATTTGAAATAGATTGAAATTAAAAGAGCAAGTTTTAAGAGTACACATGTGTGTTGATGTAACTACCTTGCCTATTGGCAAGTTATTTTTTAAAAGATGTATTATTTTAAGGCTCTAAAACTGACATTAGGATAAATATAAAAAAAACTTTAAAGTGCACATATCCAAGGAGATAGAGAAATAGGTTAGAAGGCACATGCCCCCAAATTTTGAGCAAAAGTGAGTTGCCACCTAGCAATTGAGATTAGCTCAACCGTGAAACCCAATGATACTCATAACCTAGCGAGTTTAGATGATCAAGTCAAAACTAAAAACTTGGAAATATTGAGTGATTTAATCACCTCAAGCATACCAAAATTTGAACCAACTAATGTAATAGATTGGCTTGCTAAAGCCTGTAAAACTATGTTAGTATCAGTATGCACAATAATTTTAGAATCTAAATTTGATCTAGATTTTGAAATATTAGGCACATGTTGCATAGCATATACACCTTAAATTTATATCATGTTGAAACTATGTGTAATAATGGTACCATGTATAGAATTATATCACAAATATGTATCAAAATCATATAACTGTGTGCTTTGGCCAATTCAAAAAATAATATAAGTGTGGAGGACATGCTTCCAAAGCATGCCCTCATTATATATAAAGAAATATGAAACTGATATAAGTACCAATGTGGAGGACATGTTTCCAAAACATGCCCCCACTTTAAACTGGAGAGGCTAAAAATTGAGTAGTGTGGATAACATGCTTCCAAAACATGCCCCCATTGAATTTGTGAGTTATAAGTACCATGGTAAATTAATGTGAATAAAATAATTCCAAATCATTCTCCTAGTGAATCTAAAAAATGTGGATGTGTGGAATCGATGTCATCATGGCATGCCCCCACTGAACCTACTAACTAGTGTAAGTACTATATATTGGGTGATTTTGGAGAGCATGCTTCTAAAGCATGCCCCCACTATAGTCTAGAAACTATGAGTGTGTGAAATCCATGTCATCATGACATGCCCCCACTGAATCTATAAATTGGTATAAGTATCATATACTATGTGAATGTGGAGAACATGATTCCAAAGCATGTCCCCATCGCAATCTAGAAATTATGAAAATATGGAAGCCATGTCATCATGACATGCCCCCACTAATATGACCCCACTTGAGATGAGGTAAAAATAGTACCTGGTATTTATCTCACCTCAAAAGGGTACGACAACTATGAATCTATGAATGTAACCATGTAACATATAAAAAAAAAAATGTCTAGGTAGATGTAACATTGAAGACATAAAACTAAGGTAATCACATGTATGCCTAAGATGCATGATAAAGATCATGGCAACATCTAGATAGTAACATTATAATCTCAACAAACATATAAGCACACACATAAGAGCACTCAAAAGTAAGTCAAAAGGTAATGGTCCAAGGAGACTACAAACAAGGGGCATGTTCAAATGTTGTAAAATTGAATGAACATGACTTAGTCAAATATACACAAAAGTAATTAATGACATATTCAATTTCCCAAGAAATAAAACATAGGCATAGGGGTTGCATACACCGAATCATATATAAATGCTCAAAAAATCAACATAGTGGCAAGGCAAACCACTCAAGGAAGTGTGTAAAGGAAAAGGACAAGGAACTAGAATAAACATGGCATAGTGGCTCATGGATCAAATGTGTTATCAAAAAATGTCAATTATATAACATATCAATTACCCTATGTAATTTATCATCATGGATAATAGGCATGTTTAAGTACATATGTAAGCTCAAACATGGTAGTGTAGAGTGATTATCAAATCATATAACATGTGTGTATCAAGATCATATAATATGGATGCCCCCAATGTCCTAATGATGTGAGTATATGGAAATGCCAACACTCATAAGTGTACCATGTATCTGTGTATGCCTATGTATGTGTATGCAGAAGTAAATGTTATGCTAGTCCTCAACATGGAACTAACACATAGATGCCAAAGAGCTAATAGAACATGTAGGTGCCGAAAGTGTTTTTGGATTTTTGAATGTTTTTTAATTTTTTTTTGGTATTTTTGATGATGAAAAAAAATCATACTATGATTTCATCCAAAGGATGATCATAGCTATCTCCCCACTCATAACTTGGTGCAAGAAATCAATGATATTTCCAAGGAGAATTATAGCTATAATATTTTTCACTATAGTATTTGTGATGTTTGGTATATGTATAATTGGACTCTAGGGTTGTGAAGTATCAATAAAAGGAATAGGGGTTCTTGGAACCCATCTCTGTGTATTATGTGGTTTCTTTGAAACATCAATAGTAATAACATGTTTAGGTGCTCTAGACATCTGAATATGGTGCATAGAAGATGAGGATTATATAGAACCCACTGTTTATCTCTGATGTAAAGGTCTCTCAATTACTATTCACCTAGTAAATGGGATTGCTTGTTGCTTACCCTTTTATAGTGTATTTTCCTTAACATTCTTTATAATTAACTTCTTAGGTATGGATTTACCTTGTTCAAGAGGATGCTCATATGGAATACTGGAAACTATGATTACCCAAATGTCTTGAATGTATTTAATACACCCATGCACTATAGAAGGGATTATTCTAAGAGTGTGTATCCAAGGTCATCCAAACAACATTTCAAATAAACCCATAAAATGCATAACTAAGAAAGTAGTAACCACATGTGTGGGATTGACCTACAAAGGTAGATCAATCACACCAAGAACCTTTTGTGAGGTCCCATCAAATTCTATGATTGATCTAGTATAGGGTGTAAATTGTGATGAGTATAACCCAAATGTGTAAGTAATGTCATGGTGTAAACATTTTTAATTACACCATCATCTATCATAACAATGTGTATGGGGTGCTTATCAAGGTATGCTCGAATGAATAAAGAATAAATATTAGATTCATCATCCTTAACTTCATTATCATAAAAGGAAATGGTAGGTTTGTGAACTATGAGAGGTATATGTATCATGTTATTACTAATGACCCCATCTAGTGGGTGTCCATAATATGATGGAAAAAGATGCACATTATATGCCATTTGAAATTTTGGTTCCTTTTTGGAATGGTCTTGCAAAGGATTATTAAATAGTTCCTATTTATGGTGATCACTAGGTTTTTAACTTGATTCCTTTGGAGGATTGTCAAATGTAATTTTTTGGTCATTGATGAGGTCTTGGATATTATACTTCAAGGTAAAAAATTTATTCATATAATACTTAGGGCCTTAGTCAGAGTCATAATACGCATTTGCATCATATCTTTTGGGTAAAGGTCTATTTACATCAACCTCTGTAGGAGGGAGAGATATAAGATGATACTCTAGTAACCATGGGAGTAATGAATCAACATGTTTAGGTAAACGTGAAAATTATCTCCTTGGTGCATTAGATAGGACAAGTGAATTATATTCTTATGTAATTATGTTAACTTTGGTGGTTGTTTCTTTTTTAGGCTTAGGAGGTTTTACCTTAAAACTTGGTTTAATTATAAATTTTGTACTAGATGTAGATGTAGTTGGTGTGTTTACTACATACTTGATCTTATTTAATGACATAACCTTCATTTCATGGTCCCATACAACATAGCATAAGTCATCAAAATATTGAAACCTTTTGAAAATAATGGAATCATGTAAAGGAACAAGTAAACATTGCTTGAATATGGCTTTCAATTCTTTATCTTCCATAGAATTGGTCATTTTGGCTTTCATTGTCTTCTATCTCAAGGCATATTCACTAATTGGTTCATTATTTCCTTATTTTATGTTTTCAATTTGAGCATATGAAACCTTTTCGGTAACATTAATATAAAAGTGTGTAAAAAAACTAATCTACAAGAGGTTTGAATGTTTTCATGGATTGGAAAGATAAGTCATAAAACCACATCAAAGCATAGTCCTTAAGACTCATTGGAAATAATGTGGTCAAAATTTTATCTTTAAAAACATAATCAAGGCATGCCACGTAAAAGGTTCGAATATGTTATTCAAGATCACCCTTGCCATCATAAAATGTGAACTTAGGTGCAATAAATATATTTATCAAAGGATTCAAAGAATCTCAAGTGCTAGAGGGTTATGCAACACATCTTGAGAACCTATGGCATGTGAAGACTTTGAAGCCTTTTCTTCAATGTTTATAACCTTATCCTACAAGATCTTTATGAATTGAAGGAAAAAATAAATTGTAGGCCTAGTGAGATTTTGATTAGCAATATAAGCAATCACCACAGGGGCTAGAAATGTGTTTTGAGTAGTAATAAGCATTAAAGTTGGTATTTATGTTGAAACAATGGGTAAGTTCATAATAGATGCATCACTGGTAGTTTTAGGGAATAAAGGTTGAAACACATAATCCATGCCCCCATTAGATGTATTGAGTTGTACTATGGTTTGAGTTATAATACCTTCTATAAATTCACCATTATTAGGTGAGGTATCCTTGGTTTTATCTTGTTTGGTTATTTCATCTCTTTTAGCATACAAAAATGAATCTATTAAGACTTTGTTATTGTTTATATGAATAATTGGTGATTATTCATCCTCTATTTGGAATTCAGTTTTTTCACTAACACTTTCCATTGCTTCACAAATGAGAAGTTTTAAATTTGAAACATAGTACAATAATCACAAAAATTGGAAAACCCTAGCTGGCTTAGGGTTTAATGTTTAAAGGTTAGGTTCATCAAATGTTTAACCCTAATTTGGATAAGGGACTATCTTAATTGGGTAAAAAAGGTTAAGGATATATAAATGATAGGTCACAAGGGTGAATATCATATTACAATAGGCCAATTAATGTGCCAAACTTAGATGTACCATATGCTAAATTTATAAAACTGAGATAGGATATTAATGGAAAGTAAAACTATGATAAATATACAAATGACATAAAATAAAGTACTTATATATTTATAATTTTAACATAGTGTTAGATCTAGTAAATGAATGAAGCAAGCAAGAAGATAGTTTTGGATCAGTCGTCAAATTCTAGATTTGGTGCCTTTGACTCTCTGTATAATTATGTCAGCCTAGGATAGTTTTGTTGATTTCAGTGTCCTATACATAATATTCATTGAAATAAGATGTGAACACCTATATGATTTTGTTTTGGCTTTGACTTAACTCTAGTGCATTCAGATCTGGGTCATAGACTATCATTCCTAGTGAAATGGAAAAACCCTAGATTTGCATCTTCAATGTGACATTGGGTAAAAATGGGTTAGTGAGAACTTGGTGTCAAGCTAACCCATAATAACCTAACTATCAAAGTGTGTTACTTATATATCCAATAATCCATAAGAGAGCCTCATACTCATGTATTTCTCCCCTACGTGTTAGCTTGTGTGTGAGTCATGCAATGTGTAAATCAAGTACAATAGTGACCTAGATTGTAACTTGAAAGATATGACCTTATGACTAATAATTTAGTACTTCATACCTGTATTTGGGTCATTCCTTTGATTGATATTAGAATAGAGTAGAATAGGAAAGGTTTTGGTAACTTGAGTGCTTATTGAGTATTATTTTGGTATGATTTCTAGGTGAAGAATAATGAGGGTTGATATTATATTTATACCAATATTTTTAGGAGATAAATCAAATTAAATCACTTAGGCAAACCATATCTTGGAACAAAATTTTATAATAATATATTTTAATTATTTTAGAGCCATAAGTGTGGAAGAGCAAGGGCACAAGAGTAGACACATAGGACCACGGTGTAGGAGAAAATGACATAGAAGAGGAAAACATGGGGGATGAACATGAAAGACCTTGTCATGGACAAGTGTTAAGAAAGACAAGGAAATAGATAATAAGGAGAACAAGACGTAGGACTCAAGGAAGTGGAAGAATAGGACAAGGGTGTAAGAAGTGGAGGTAGTTACAAAGTAGTTCATATAAGTATCAAAGATTAATGGGAGCATGAATCTAGCACCGGTCTATAAAATAAGAGGAATATGAACATAAATATATATCATAGAGAGGGTATATAAGAGTGGTTAGGCCTGAGTCAATAAGAATTAATTTTAATGGCTTTTCATGACTCATTATTGTTAATGGTTATTGGTTAATCATCACTTTTTTATTATTAGTATAACCAAAAGTGAGGGATTTACTTGTGTATAAATACCACTTAGATTTATTTATAAAATGTCATTGTCATGGTTGGATTTGATAGATTCATTTTTGATACTATTAGATGTGATTATGAAGTGGTTATAAATATAGAACTGAAGAGATAGTGTAATGAATGAATCATCTTTTATTCTTATTCAATGAAAGTAATAGAATCCTTACTTGACTAAAAATCATGATGTATTGAAATCTTTAGTGTTAGCTTTGGTTTTATGATAATAGTTATATGCATTGTATGAATTCATCAAATGACTGACACTAGACTAATGTTAGTACTAACAATGACTAAACATAGTAACTCAAGGGCCTAAGTAAGATAGATTTATGTAACCACCATCGCACAGTAGAAATGATGGGGACTAGTACATTCTATGTGCCTCAAGTGAGCATGCAAGGTTACTCCTAATTTGATATGTCAGTGTGTAAAATTTTTGGCATCTTCTTTCTATTAGGTGTGTAACTAATACTTAGTTATGTGAAGTTAAGTAAAAAGACCAAACATTTTGGCATTCCATTTCCAGGACTTGAACCTAGATTTCTTGGGTGAGAATCGAGTATCCTAACCAACTTGACTATAACATTACTACCATAGAATACCTCACACATTGGGTTGAAGAAACACCCACATGTGATTACACTGCTTTGACCGTCACCATATTTCTATGGGAAAATATCATCACAAGGTATGGATTCCCTTTAATTTTAACAAGTGATCGCATAACTCACTTCCTCAATGAAATAATTCACATTATCTTAGCTAAATTCATTATTTCACATCATAAAACCATGCCATACCACCCTCAATGTAATGGCATTACTAAAGCATTCAACAAGATCCTAGGTAACACACTAACCAACATTTGAAACATTGGTCACACTAATTGGGATGATCAAGTTTCTATCATCTTATGGGTATATTAGACCATATATAAAAGGTTGAACAAAAGCACTCTTTTTAATCTCATCTTTGGCACTGAAGTAGTGTAACTAGTAGATTTCTTGGTTTGATATTTATGTATTACACAAGTGGGTATATTAGGTAATGAGGAGTCCCTAAAAGTGCACTTGGATGCTCTACTTCAACTAGATGAAACATGCTTCCTCGCATATCAGAGCCAAAGATTTGAGAAGCAAAATTAAACTTTGGGCATGATCAACATATCAAAACCAAATTATTTCATCCTAGTATGCATGTCTTGGTCTATAATTTAAAGTTTTCATGCAATTCAAGTAAACTATGGATCTAATGGAATGGTCTATTTATTGTTCATGTTATCCATCCAACAAGAACTTACAAATTCAAAAGATTAGATGGCCAATTCATACCAGGCCATTTCAATGGTAGTTGAATCCATCCCTACCATTATATATAATTATTCACTTAAGAAAATAAGGCCTCTTCCACTAGGTTAGTATATGATTTTCCTTCATTCTCAAATAAACATCACATTGGTTATGTGCCTTTTTGTAATTAGTTTGATATTATTTTGGTATATCTCATTTTATTTTTCTTTCTTGACATGAATTTTACTATGATATGACATGGAAGACATTACACATATTTTCATGTGGGTAGGTTGAAAGGATAGATAAAATATGTAAGTAAAGGAAGCACACAAGAGAAGCATTCAAGAAGAGGCACGTAAAGGAAGTGCATAAGAGGAAGAGCATAGAGGAAACATGTGAAGAAAATGATGGAAAAACTATGCTATATCGAAGATCTTAGAAGGTAATGGGGTGCGTAAATAGGTCACATAA
Source organism: Torreya grandis (assembly GCA_037957365.1). Classification (NCBI taxonomy): domain Eukaryota; kingdom Viridiplantae; phylum Streptophyta; class Pinopsida; order Cupressales; family Taxaceae; genus Torreya; species Torreya grandis. The sequence continues at coordinate 586,304 of JARHVA010007660.1, read as the reverse complement.
GGGATGCACTCAAGAGGTAGTGTGAGGAGTGCAAGAAGTTGTACATGACCTAGGTAAGCAAAAAAAATATGGAAAATGAAATAATGTTATAAAAGATGTGTTAAAATGGAAGAGGTAGTTCTCGCCATGAAAATGGAAATTTTGAATTATTATAGATGGCATGCACTATAGGTAAGGTGAAATAAATATCAGAGTAAGGATGGGACATGAAGTTATTAATGACAGAGTGGTATGAATAGAAAGCATGCCAAATAGACATCAAGGCATGTTGTTTAGATCATTAATGGCTGAAGTGATGAATGACATCATGGAGAAAAATTAATGTAGTGTAGAAGAGTTAATAAAAAAATTTAGGATATCCTATAAAATTACATAAGGATTTTCATTTCCAAAATTTTTTTGATTGAAAACTTGGATAATTGTAAAGCTTTAACAAGTGAAAACTAACGACGAAGAAGGTAATTACACAATGATCTCATTTAAAAAAATGATATAGAGATTAAAGAAACATTCATTCAAGGATAAAATAAATGCATCCACATAAGTATAAAAACAAGTTACAAGTTTGAGGGGATAAGTCCACCATTAAAGGAGGTCAAAGTAGGGAATTGAATAATTTTGGGTCTAGGAAGGAAGTCAAGATGTATTCATTTAGTAAAGTTGGTCAGCCACATGTTAACCTTGGTGGACCTCAGTTGGTGATGCATATAAAGTAGAAAAGTAGAAAAATAGATCCACTTCTAGTTATTATCAAATTTGAAGAGTTTGAGGGCACATAATAAGGAGGTTATATGTTCATTTGGGAAGAAGTTTCTAGTGAGAGCAGTGCATAAGGTGAGGACTTAGTAGGGTTGAGTGAAGGTATCCCTATCAAACAAACACCATAAATGGTGTATGTGGGAAAAATGCCATTACAACACCATCCCCCCTCTTGTTTTGATTGATAAGATATAATACTAAATATGGTATTACATGTGGATGATTAGGAGTCTAAGGTTACCATCTATCGGTTCTTGGACTATAATCATTGTCAGATTGGAAATGAAGCAAAATTATAATGTGACTATTGGATAGAGTGTGAGAACTTAGAAATGAGATCACTTATGATATATTAGTATAAAACCTATTTGAATATGTGTGGGTGCTCTAACTCTTCAATATACCATATTTTAGGAAATTGCAGGAGGCATTTCAATTCTTAATCTTACGTATTCACAAATACTACCTCTACTTTGTTGGGTGAATAATGGGGATCACCCCTAAATGGATTAGTATATTAATTAGGTTAATTTATTCTAGAGTTGATATTGGTGCAGATCATGAAGATCAAGAAATAATTGATAGAATGGTAGTGGCATTTAAGTATAATAAATAAGGCCATGTTATGTACATTGCTAGCCTGGAGGATCCTACAATTCAAGTAGTTGCACACTTGGACATGACTAAACTAGGGGGCATAGATAGGTTGAAAGAGGTAGACATGGAACACATCTATGTAGACAACCAAATGACCAAGTGGGAAAAATATAATTACTCCATATACTTCATAGAGAAGATTGAGCATGATGCAAAGAAGGCACATCATATGCCCAACCACAAGTTTCATTGGGGAACAATTTTTATACTTCTAGTTTTTTATGAGATTGGCATATTGGAGTACTTGTGAAAAGAACTAAAGTGGGTTTACCCACTAAAACATACACCCCCCATTGAATGATTCAAGAAATTCACTTGCCCCAACACCATCACACCCTCCTACAAAGCTAAGTGAAGGGTTGGTTTGATGGCATGAATGAGGCATTTGGAAATGACTAGCACGTACCCATAGAGTTTCCCATATAGATGAAATCTTATGCTCAGTTTGCTATAAATAAATACTATTATCTCACACAGATCTAGATGGAAACCACATACAATTTGTCAGGGTGGCTTAAATTTCCCTATGATTTCACCCTCAGATACTTCATGGACTCGATAAATTGAATTTTGTATACATGCCCTATGAATATTGATATGAACAAGATTGATGTTGACATACATACTCTTCACAATATTTATGTTTACCCAGGGAGGAATACATATGTGAAGAAGCATGAATCTAAAAAGACTAACCTTAATCCTTATAGAATAGTCATGCAAAGGAAAATTTGGGTGATCTTTTATATGCTCAATCCATGGAAGATAACATCAGGAGGTAGAGAGGTATAAAAGTAACCACTTACCCCCAACCAAAAACATGTGTAGAGGTGATGGCATGGGAGAAATAAAAATGTCTAAGACCTAAAACTTCCAATTTTAGTAGGACACAGGGCTAATGAGGGTCATCCCAAAATGCCAATGACAAACCTTACCACCACCAAAGACTCAGGGGTTACCTTAAAATAAATAGGACATCATTACATCCAAGTTGAATACTCAAGAAAAGCCCAAACATGAAGTGCCCCGAGTGGTGATTTTGGACATAGGTGAGGAATCTCTAGAAGCCCAACCTATAAATGAGCCCACTCCTAAGCCAAGTGAGGAACAACCTCATAAGCTGAGTGAAGACTAGACTATTATACCCAATGAGGAAGATCCTATGGCCGATTAGCAATTGGACATTGAAATTAAAACACCAAAAGAAGTAGACAAGGGAGAAGGCCCCAATAGAGAGGACATTGGCATTGGTGTCAGCGACCAATGGGACAAGAGACCTGAAATTATTGCTTTAAAGTATGAACCCCAAAAAGTCAAGGAACTGATGTATGAGGTATAGAAACATAAACAATAAAATTAGGAATCTCCCATTTATATCATGTTCTAATAAGACATGTTGGACAAGTGATTGTATTTGTGGGACTTTTTCCTAAATATGAGTCCACAGAACAAACTTGGCATGAGATTTCCTTTGCAATGAAAATTTATCATGATGAAGAATGATTTGATTTTCCAAGTGAAAAAACTAACATACACCCAAAAGTGGCAAGTGTTCCACACATAATCTAGATAAGTCCCAGGATTTGGTCTCTAATACAAGCAAGCATGACACTTATCAAGTTTGACATAGAGGTTTCTAAGCAAACATTCTCATCAAGCACAATGTGGGATAGGTTTATAGTAAACAACGAGAATTCATTTGGATATAAAAATAAGATCATGAAGCATGATGTAAGCTCAAAGAATAAGTTGAATAACTTAAGCCCCAATTGGATGCAGCCAAAATTGTTTGACTTAGGAGTTTGGGCCTGTGTCAAATAATTTTGAGATATGAACCAACACTCAAGGATGAAGTTCCCATTATTAGTGAGGCCATTAATAAATTAGAGATGCTCTTAGATTTATTGTTGAAGAAATGCAAAAATATGTTGGATCCTCAATAGGAAAAGCTATGGGCTACCGAGTAGTTCATTGAGGCCATGGATGTATGCAATGAATTTTTGAATAATTGAGCACCACCATTACCATTACTGATGGGGTTTCTATCAACTAAGCACAAACAAGTAAACATTTTGAAGTGTGACTATTTCTCGAGGAAAAATAACATTAGTAATTGGCTGAAAATGATCTAAACACCAAATACATCCCCTAGTGCACAAAATTATTTTAGTACATCAAATAAATGAAATCAAAAATAACTACCCATTAAGAACAACTGAATGCTAGTTTCTTAGCATTGTGAGGACAATTTTTGGTAGAGATCAGGGCATTTGAGGATACTCACAAAAACACAACTAATCATCTTGAGACATTGACAACTAAATTAGATACTTGTTTGAAGCAACTTGAGGAGATGAAGAAATTGAAAGGAAAAATGGAAGTTATTACTTCAAATATTCAGACATACGTAAACTAGTGGGAGGAGTTTAAGCAATAAGTATAAAAAGTAGATCTCATATTTTTGACAACTAAGGAACCTACATCATCATCTAGGATGGACTATCAATTTATTATAGGATGATGTTGGACCCAAATTTTATAATAATATATTCTAATTATTTTAAAGCCATAAGTGTTGAAGAGCAAGGGCGTAAGAATAGGCACATGCATATAGTACCATATCATAAGAGAAAATTATGCAGAAGAGGAAAACATGAGGGATAAACATGGGATACATAGGTATAGACAGGTGTTTTGAAAGATAAGGAAATGAAGAATAAGGAGCACAAAAACAAGACGTAGAGAAGCACAAGATTAGAATAAGTGCATAGGAAGTATAGGTAATTACAAAGTAGTTCACATAAGTATCAAAGATTAATGGGAGCATAGATCTAGCACTGGTCTATAAAAGAAGAGTAACATGAACATGAATATCTAGCATAGAGAGGGTATATATGGTTATTAGGCATGAGTCAATAGGAATTAATTATAATGGCTCTCCATCATTCATTTTTGTTAATGATCTTTGGTTAGTCATCACTTTTGTATTATTTATGTAACTAAAGGTGATGGATTTATCTGTGTATAAATACCCCTTAGCTTTATTTATAAATTTTTATTTTTATGGTTAGAGTTGATATATTTGTTGTTAGATTTACTATTGATACTGTTAGAAGTAATTGTGAAGTGGTTATCAATATATAACTAAAGAGATAGTGTAATGAATGAAACATCTTGTAAAATTATTCAATGATATGAAAGTAATGGAATCTTTACTTGACTAAAAATCATGATGTATTAAACTCTTTAGTGATAAATTCTATTTTATGATAATATTTATATGCATTATATGAATTCATCAAATGGTTAACTCTAGACTGATGTTGGTATTAACAATGACTAAACATAGTAACTCAAGAACCTAAGTAAGATAGAGTTATCTAACCACCATTATGTGATAGAATCAATGGGGACCCATCCAATTTAGGTGACTTTGGTGAGTGCATAAGGTTACTCCTTGTGTGATATATTGATATATAATCTCATTTTCATCTTATTTATATTGGGCACATAACTAATACTTAGTTATGTGAAGTTAAGGAAAAAGACCTAACACCATTTTAATTGTAAATTGGATGACTTTAGGGCACTTGACACTTGTGTTGAGGTAGAATAGTAACATCAATGCTACTATAAACCCCAAAATTTAGTGTCCATGGAAAATCAGATTAGGCATAGACTTAGAACTTGTAGAGGTATAAGATAAGTACATTTTAGGCATTCTGGGCAAGATGGGATGTATGTGTCATTAATATAAGGTTGGTCAGATTAAGATATAGGCCAAGGGGAAAAAGATAGATTAGATGTGAGGATTTTGAAATAAAGGCATGTGTAAGTCTAAGAAGAACAACCAAGGTCATGAGTTTTCCAAGTGCACAAGACTGAGGTGCTACATAATCACAAAATATCATCTACAATAATAAGATGTTTTTTTCATTTTCAAAGAATCACTTAGATCTTTCTATAAATTTATGGATTATAAATTTAAAATATGTTTAACCCTCTTCCTCTCAAACATTTTTGACCTTCACTGATAACTTTCCAGACACAAGTCCTCTAGGAGGCTTGTCGGTGTAGGCTTGTTTTCACTATGTGGTTTTACCTACATAGTCTACTCAACTCACTTAGGTGGCACTTACATGTTTAATAGAGGCAATTGGGGAAGATAATCTCATATTCATGAGTATGTGATGACATGTCCATCTTCCACCTATATATGTACCTTTCCTAAAGCTATTTGGATAATCAACATAGAATTTTATTACATTTGAATGCTTTTGTACATTGTGAAGTTCCTTCCTCTCATGTGTTTTTTATTACTACTACATATAATATTTTATTTGTGAATTAAATTCTATATAGTTATAAATCCTCAAGTATGTCCCACTCTGACATGGTATTAGAGATTTTCTAGTAGACAAATGCCATAGCCTTTGTTGTAAGATCTATCATTCTAGACTGTTTAGTGATTTTCACTAATTTCAATTTTCAAGGTTTTTGTGGGATTTATATAAATTCCATGGAAATATATACCTTCATTGTATCTAATTAAAAAATAAATAGTGTCATTGAATTTAAAATACATCAAAACCATAAAATCAACTATAAACATGACTTAGTTTTGTGACAGTTAGTTTTTGACTATTTTGAAGGGTTTGAATGTTATTTTTTGAATTCGACAATATTAGTCCAGTTTGGTACTCAAAGGAAAAAACCTTTTTTGGGTTTTTTGAAATAACAAGTGGGTATTTGATGTTTTTTTGGAAGATGTATGATGTTTTCAAGATTTATGGTGTTACTTGTCATTTTCTCACCATTTACAACATTTTGTAGATTTTGGTCGATTTATGAACATTCTATAGTGGAGAAATATATTTAAATAGATATTTCCACCCTTTCTAGAACCTTCAATTGGATTTGATAGATTTTTCCCCCTAATGTATATTTTGGGTTTGATAGACATTTTCCCCTACTCAAGCACCACCTAGATTTCATGACCCCTGCTTGCATAGTTGGTGGGTTATATGTCCCCTACTTGTCCACCCTAGCCTTTAGCCCCTACTCACATAAGAGTTAATCCCTTGGTCACAACCAAACTAAGGGGCTTAATTTTTCTGTGAAAAATTGATTCAAATAGTTTGTAAACCTAAAATATTCATTTTACAAGGTGAAGTTTTGTTAAGAAATTCAAATTCACATAATTTTTAGTGTATAGCTCCTTTTTAGGTGTCATTTTTTTTGAAAGTATGATTTTATTTGAGCTCTATGAATTTATGTTATTCTTGATCCTTATGAAATTGAACCTCTAAATTTTTTAGGATAGTTTCATTTATTCTTCTCCTTTATACACTTGTGTTGTTTCAATTTATATGCAAATTATATAGGCACTTAAATATGTTGATTGTATACACACTAAATATAAAGTGTCAACCTATGTAATATCAGGGAATATTCGGTGACTATTGCACATATTATTCATTTGGACACATTTTTGGTTGAGTCAAATGTCTATCACATTGAGCATGCATGGTTACTTGTGGTCATGTAGGTTCACCTATTTCTAATTGGAAGATAACATATGAGGATAGATGATTATACTCTTATGGTTGTTCTTGTAAAGACTAACTATGCTTCATAATGAATGTACATGGAATGCTTACTCATGAGACATGACCTTTTTTATTTTTATATGGGCATATTCATGTTGCTACTAACCCTTATCAATACAATGACTGGGACAACTCTTGTGACTATGTCATGATTACTTATTAATGCACGTTTCATGGGATCTACACCACCATGTACAATATATAGATTATCCCTGCACTATTTGGAGCACTCTTCAAAGTCTTTTTAGAGATCCTACTGATATTTTTATCACTCCTCATCTTCTTATTATATTTTCAAAAAAAAATTCACTCCCTCCTCCTACTCCTATTTTTTATGATGAGTCATTCCATATGGACAATGCTCTTCCTTCTATCGAGCTATCCCTAGTGGATGCATTTCTACCAAAACTTAGTTATCTTTATATATAATATACATCAATTCTATTGTAGAATGTTTCTCTTCTAAATCCATCACATATATGTAATTCATATGTCTATATTTTTTTTAGTGAGAGTACACTTATTGAGAGCATTGATGATTCATCTCTTTCTATGGATATTCATTTTGTGAATCTGTGTGCTTCATCTATAGTATCCTCTTTATTTTCAAGAGTTGTTGAGCCATGCTCCACTCCTTACATGGAAATTCTTTTAGTAAATGTTCCATGCCATTCTTCTGATAGGTTCACTTCAATGGCATTACATTTAGATCTTGTTAATGATCATGCCAGACTTATGCCACACTTGAGTTCTTGACCATACTTAGATATCTTTGTAATGTTACCTTCAAATTCCATTATGGAATGGGTAAACTTTCATTACACTCATCATGTTCTTCCTCTAGCAAAGGGAAGAAATATTATTTGATGTAGATGGAGCTTCTTTAGTCTTTAGGTAGAGGATCTCATCATCAACCTTGGTCATTTTATGATCTCTATTGTAGATAGTATTAGAATATTCTATGGGGACTTCCTAATTCTCTTTTTTATTTACATGGGTACCTCATCAGGCCTTAGTGATGGGACCCAATTCTTCTACCCACCTAAGCTATGTTTAAGTGGGTGTTGATATAGATTTTTTCTCACTATGTGGTTTTACCTACATGGTCTAGTTGGCTTGTTTAGATGTTTAATAAAGGTCATTTGTGAAGATAATCCTACATTCATGAGGATATGATGACATGTCTATCTTCCACCTATATATGTATATTTCCTAAATCTATTTGGCTAATCAACCTATAATGTTTTTGAATTTGAATGCTTTTACACATTGTGAAGTTTCTTACTCTCATATATTTTTTATTTCACTACTACATGTATGGTTTTCTTCTTGCATTTGATCTTATCTAGTTATCAATCATCAATTATGGCCCACTTCGACAAAGCCTACACTAGGCTAATTATATCCTACTTCCAACTATCTTACATTATCAATAGGAACATGTCATGTGACTAGATTCCAAGCTCGTATGGTAAACTCACAATACATTCCATACCCAATAATATGCATGGCCTTGCATCTATCATACACTTGCTTAACACTTTAAATATTAAAAATGTTTCTCTAAATTAACATGAGTTTGATCTTTTATTCTCAATTTTCTCCATAATATTATATATTTTTTTGTATAAATACTTTCACACACACACATATACGCTCCAATTATTTTCTTAAAATACATCTTTCGTAATTCCCTAAAATAATTTTAATAGTTAGTAAATATTAATACTTAAATTAAATTATAATATTAAACATTGCAAAATAACAATGAAAAGTAGATAAAACCCACAAAATTAAATTACATTCAATAAATAAATAAATAATATTATATTTTGGGGATTTACCACTTCCTTTTATTTTGATGGGATATACCTTCTCGCACAACTACTTATAGTGGAATCTAGTCATCCACTTATGTGGAACATCGCTTTCTTTGATGAGAGATGCTTTATGATACATCAGTACTGCTTTGAGCTATACATATGTTTTGTTTTCTTTCTTTCACTACAATTCACTTTAATTTCTTGTAGTGTTACCCAAAGCAAGAAAACTCATTCAATGAAATCTTATTTCATCTATTTTGTTGGACACAATTCTTTTAGAAATGATTTATTGTTCTGATTATTTAAACTTATAGATTAAATTAGAAAAAACTAAATTAATTATAAATGAAATATTTTTATAAATAATTAATATTATAAATTACATTAAAAAATAAAATTAATTTTATATATATATATTTTAAATATAATATATTTAATAAAATAAATGATTTTTTTATTATTAATTTTAAATTTCCATATATATATATATAATCATTTTAATAATTAAAAATATTATAATATAATATTTTTTAATTTTCAAAATGATGGTTTACATCTTAATTTAAAAAAAAGTTACATTATAATATTTTTTATTATTACAATGAATTATATATATAATATATATATATATAATTCATTGTAATAATAAAAAATATTATAATATAATAATCTTTTATTGTTAAAACATAAAGTATCATTTTAATAATTAAAAATATTATAATATAATATTTTTTAATTATCAAAATGATGGTTTACATTTTAATTTAAAAAAAGTTATATATATATATATATATATATATATATATATATATATATATATATATATATATATATATATATGATGCTATAAAAAATATCATTTTAATAATAATAAAAAGGCATCATTTAAATAATAAAAAAACATCCTTCGTATATATTTCTACCAATTAAATGAAAACAAAATATAAATATTATATTTTGTTTTCATTTAATTGATAGAAATATATATGAAGGATGTTTTTTTATTATTAAAATGATACCTTTTTATTATATGTGTGTGTGTGTGTGTGTGTGTGTGTGTGTGTGTGTGTGTGTGTGTTTGTGTGTGTGTGTGTGTTTGTGTGTGTATGTATATATATGTATATGTATGTATATGTATATGTATATGTATATGTGTATATGTATATGTATGTGTCTGTGTGTGTGTGTGTGTGTGTGTGTGTGTGTGTGTGTGTATATATATATACACATATACATATACATATACATATACATATACATACACATATACATACACATACACATATACACACATATACACACATATACATACATACATACATACACATATATATATACATATATATATATATACACATATATATACATATATATACACATATATATACATATATATACACATATATATACATATATATATATATATATATATATATATATACATATATATACATATATATATATATATATATATATACATATATATACATATATATACATATATATACATATATATATATATATATATATATATATACATATATATATATATATGTATATATATATATATACATATACATATACATATACATATATATATACATATATATATATATATATATATATATATATATATATATATATATATATATAATTTTAATTGTGACTTATGTCAAATTTTGGAGGTGCATATGGACAACATATAATAAATTAAAATATATTGATTTATTCAATCAAAATTTAAGATTATACAAAAAACAATATAGTTGGAATCCCTTATCGATTGATGAGGACCCCTTGCTTAAGGGAGTGGAGAGGGGACTTATTAGGATCCTCCACCCCCTCCACTTCTCACTACCACAATGTTCATTATTGTTGTTTAATTGCTTACTTATTCTTTGTTTATATTTTTTGGTTGATATGTACTTGAGTTTAACCTTGGTTTTTCTAGCCTTGAGGTGGCCTTTTATGGACTATGCTATCTTTTCAAGGCTTGTTTTAACTCGGTGTGGTTATTATTTTAGGATATGATTTTTCCACCCATATTTTTTGTATGATTAGATATGTACTATATTTTATTTTATTAATGAAAGTGTGTTATTCAATTGAAAAAGATAATAACTTTATTCTTTCTATCAACATAAAATTGTAACATCATCTTAACAAATTACATCAAATGGTAATGTATAAGAATAAAAAATACAATAATGATGTCATCTAATTAGCCTTATAATGTTACAATCATAATTTTATAAGCCATAACAATCAAAATTATAATTTTTTTCATAACAAATACAATTATAAGAATAATATATTTATATGGCATTATGTTATCTATAAAAAGTATATAATAAGGTAATATTGAAGTTGGGCATAAATATTGTAGCCACTAGGATGTAGGAAGAGAGGGAAAATATCATCATAGTCCTAAGTTATGAGTCCTAATCATAAAGCCTAATGCCTCCCACACACATCTCCTGTAATCTAGAGTGGCCCTACCATTCAATGAGGGTAACTGATATGAAGAGCTACTAAAATAAAGAGAGAACTATGTGAAAACAATGTCATGACTATCAACATATAATCACAAAAACATGTTGAACATAAAAAACATAGAGAACAAATCATTGGTATTCCCTTATAATTCATTTTCCATTTTGTTCATTAAGCTCACATCTATCTCAGGTGATAGTAATTTGTCTCATCCAACTACCTTAACATATATGGAAGTTATCATAAATTTATGCATCTTTTAGATTCAAATTAAGTATACAACATTATTTTTTTAGCATCATAAAGGTCATAATAAAATTCATTATTTAGTGTAAGGAAGAGGGCAACCGAATTCACATATCAATGAATGGTAAAAATGAGTGGGTGTGGAGATTATCCCTACAACCTAGAATGTAGAGAGTCTACTAATTGGGTGATTCATTTTTATCTAAGGTTGTTAATAGATCCCCATATCCCCTCATTTTTAAACAATCTGATTGTTGGTCCAAGGGTTTTCATGTAAGGATAAAATTTAATTAACCTAAATTTGGTCAAGTATACTTGATCATGCCTTTTCACCATTAATTTACATGTGCACTTAATTGACACTCATTTTACTAATTTGACCTATCATAAGCATAAGAAAAAACCTTATTTCACCATAAGGCTATATACTATCACCTATAGAAATGATATTACTACTAAAAACATCTATACACATTTGTATGCTCTTTCTTAGACATAAAACTCAACACCTTTCTTGAAGGGACAAAAACTCTCAGTAAGACAGGAATGCCTATCATTCATGTCCTTGTCTACCAATTATGTCATTCCCTCATAAACAATCAAAATTAAAAAAGGGAAAGTATCTTTAGGGTCGACCTAAATAGTTATAAACTTTCCAACATGTATTTTTCCCTCTTCAATCACTATAAAATCACATTAAATTATTTCATTTCAACAATCTTGACAAGTGGATCAATTCTATCATATGATCTTACTTACACAAGTGCACATTAAAAAAGGGTCCTTATTTTTCCCAAATTAGTTTCCAATCACTTCAAGTAGTTATGAGCTAAGTCTGAATTTAGTTTTATGTAGTCCTAATTGTCGTCTCCAAATCTTGCACCCTAGAAGAGGGATGTTTAGGCCTCCTCTAGATTTGGGCAATGTTGGGACATTTCCAGGCCTATGGGTGTGCCTATAAGTGGAAATGAACCTCTAGGTTGAAAGGGATATTTCCATATATTATCTTTTGTGCAATAAAATCTATTGAACCAACATATTTTGATAAAAAGGGTCAAAATTTTTCATAAATGAAAATCCTAGTCTAAAATAATGATACACCAAAAGTTATTATCCACATGTATACCCTATACATTTGTATAATACAATAGAATACAAGCCTATTCTTCAAGCTCTAGAATATTTCAACATAAATATTTCAATGTAGAGATAAAATGAATGAGATCACATATGGTAAGTAACTGGAAAAACAACCTATATAGTCCAAAAAAGGGTTACACATATGAAAAATATCATACAACTATAATGCACTCTACATGACCTACTGGATTAGCTCTTTGCTCAAAATCATGAAGGATAGAGAAAAAAAAGCATAAAACATCACTTATTTGTCACTATATGTCTCTTGCATGCCTAGGCCAATGTTTAAAACTTAGAAAGAAAACAAACTTATGCTTTTTTCCTCAAAGGCAAGAAAATGGCAAAACATTCCAACAGGGCTTCATCATACTGTCTATGGATGAAAAAAAATATCCCAAGGGTATTATTTATAGAAAAGATAGAGAGAGTGGAGGGAGGTCTTTTATGCCAAAGAGAGGAATCAAATCTATTGGAAGTCATTGTCCTCAGCTGCAACTGATTTTTGTCAATGATGCTCATTAGGGCACTCTGATAAATTTGTGTCACCTTCCTGAATGCCATGGGCTTACACCCTGAAGATGATTCCCAATGGATTCTTTAAAAAATTAGGATACTTGGGGAAAGCACAAAAAATGGTCCTTATTAATGGAGCCACCTATTAGAAATCTCTTTCAACCCCAACCACTTCTCCTTGGCTTGTTGATTTATGTAATGACATGGAAAAGGTCACTTTCATTCAGTTTGGATTTGTCTTTCCCTTTTGATTGGTCATCAAAGAATGACTTATATTATGGTTGTGTGTTGTCGATCTACCATTGGATAAAGCTTATAAGCTAAGTAGTTCCAAAAATCTGATTTGCTTCTATCTAGACTCTTTCAAGTTTTTTGAATGATTTCACTTATAAAACTTTATAATCAAAGCACTTGATTAAATCCAATTTTTACCTATAGACCCATTTGAGTTTTCTTGCCTACTTTACTTATAAAACCTTATAAGTAAAACACCTTGCGAAACCTGGTTTACACTACCAAGACCCTTTCAAGTTTTCCAAGCTCTTCTACTTATAAAATTAATAAGTCAAGCATGTTGGGCAACCTGATTTGTATTGAAATCTTTTATCACATCATGGATTGACCTAATAACTAGTTATCCACCTTAAATTTAATGTCCTATAGCATGTCATGTATTGACCCAATGGTTAGTTGTCCACCTTAAACTTGATGTCCTACAACACATCATGTATTGACCCAATAGCTAGTTGTCTACCTTAAACTTGACATCCTACGACATGTCATGCATTGACCCAACAACTAGTTTGTTACTTTAATTTTGACATCCTATAGCATGTCATGGGCAATCTAGTTGGGTTTATTGCTCAGGGAATGGCTTGACAATTTTCTTGAAATAATTCCTTTGGACAAAAGTTTGAAGGAATTCCTTCAAGAATTTTATTTTTGGACTTTGTCATGGAAATTTTCCTAGAGTTATTTATTTCAAATAAAAGTTCAAAGGAATTCCTTTGAGAATTTTGCAATAGCTAGTTGGCTAAGCCAAAGGTCCCTTCAAGAACTTTTCTCGAAGAATACTTGGAGGAAAGTGTCCTTCAAAAAAGTTTTGAAGGACCCCTAGGGGAACAAAAGCCCCTTCAATTTTTTTTGAAGGGCATTTCCAATATAAATGGCCCTTTAGAACTTTTTCAATGGGAAAAAGTCCCTTCAGAAAAAATCTAAAGGGTAACTTGGAAGAAAGTGTCCTTCATAAAAGTTTTGAAGGACACTTGGGCCAAAAGTGACCCTTCAAGAAAATTATCGAAGGGCACTTGGACAAAAAAATGTCCCTTTAAAATTTTTTTGAAGGGGCATTCAGGAAAGGGATAAGGCAAAAGTACCCTTCAAAAAAGTTCTGAAGGGACACTTAGGCAAAAAGTGCCCTTCAAAATTTTTCTAAGGGGAAACTTAGGCAAAAAGTGCCCTTCAAAACTTTTTTGAAGGGACACTTAGATGAAAAAGTGCCCTTTAGAATTTTTCCAAAGGGTCACTTGGACAAAATAAGTGCCCTTTAGAAATTTTTTGAAGGGACACTTAGGGGAAAGCAAGGCAAGTGAAGTTCCCTCAAAAAAATTTAAAGGGCACTTTGAAGGGAAGTGGCCCTTTGGAACTTTTTAGAAGGGCACTTTAGGGCTAAGACAAAAAAGGGGCTAAGGAAAAACAAAGCCAAGGTGAAAAATAATGAAGGGCAAGAAGAACAAGGAAAGACCAAAATAGTAAAGGCCTAAGCATAGAAAATGAGCAAAGAAGAATGAAAACTAGTTGAAGAGGAAATACAAACTTGCCATGCAAAAAATGGGTCAACTCTAACCAAACATGGTCAAGTATTCAGGGCAATTCTAGATTCATTCATATATTCAAAGGAGCACAATTTAATGAAGCACTTAGGTGGGAGAACTATATAGAGGTTTGATTCTTCTTCAAAGTATGTGTATTTAGGCACTACTCAATATAGTGGGGTACCAAGGTCTAGAACAAATCCATCTGCTAACCCCCTTTTACTCATTCACAATTATTTATCTCTTTGTGACACAAAACTAGGGTTTGTATATTCAAGAAATAATATATAGGTCTCCACATAGATCTCAAAGACAAACTGAACATAAAAATACCTAACTATCATTATCACACCCAATCATTTCAGAAGTCAATTTGTTTTGTAAAAAGACATAATCGACCAATAGGGACATATCTATAGTTTTAAAGTAATTCATATACTCCATTGGGTGTTCTTGTATGTTAAATCACTCGAGCTCATATTTTGGAAAGTATTTGGGTTTTATGCATTATTTTTGTTCCTACATTTAATTTTACTCTGCAGTTTCCTGGTGGCTCAAAAAACTAAGTACATATCTCTTTTGCATAGTTTATCCTTGTTAGTTTTAATTTTGATTTATCTATTTCAGTTATTCCTCTTTAATTTATTATTTAGGACTGTATTTAGAGTATCTTACACTAGTATATTCCATTTATTTAATATAAGTTAATTTTAATATTAATTCATAATAGATTAAGTGAAAATGCATGAAAAATTATCTTGCTACATTCATTAAGATAACATAAAGTGATATACATGCAACTATTATAATGGTTATGTCTTTCAATGGTAAATAACAAGCCACTTTGGGCCATATTATGTTACCTCTTCATGTAGTTACTACTATCCTCTCCACTCCCTTTTTTGTTGTACCATAAAATGATTTTTTTATATGATATTGGGGAGCCCATGATTAAAAAATACTCATGATCTACCTTCTATGGTTTATACACATTTCAAATATATTTATTGCAATCAAGTTATTACTATTTTAGGGATAAAGTATGAACATCCTTTACATTCCATATTACCTCTTCCTCCCCATCCACCAACATAGTTTCATGATGCATATAAGAACAAGAAAAACCTGATTTTGGTGTCTAAACAAAATATTAGTAATAAAAAAGTGCAAAATATTCAAGTAAAAATAGAACATAAACAAGTTTATCAAAAAATAGAATCTCCTTTTCAACAATCACATACACCTACACCATCTCCTAAGGTGGATATTTATAATATGTAGCATATACCTCAAAAGGTATAAGAATTAACATAATATTCTACACCATCTCATGAGATGTCATGTACTCTTTCATTTCCTAGATCCATGTTTCCTAATTAAGATCATATGAATATTCATTTGGATAGCTTTATCATTAAAAAAGACATATGTTCTTATTCTTATATTATCACATTCGATACTTTTTATTCAACAACGATAATATGTTTACCTCTCATTACTGATTGGGTTAATTTCAATCTTGATGGAATCATTTGATAACTTATGAATTATTAAATATAAAATTATGTAAAATCATAAAAACATGACTATATATGGTTCCTAATTTTTGCATCTTATTCTTATATTTGCTTACCTTTGTGATCAAATGATCCATTCTTATATGCCCTTGGATTTTAGTGAATTTATTGTCCTCTTGGCCCTTCTATTTTCACTTCTAGGTCAAGATAGTTTTAAAATAGTGGGCAATATTTGTAAACAATGACATTAATCTATCTTCATGCACACTTTTATTTTTAGAATTTTGTCATTTCCCCTATAGGATAGAATTGAACAGAGCAGGACAAAACTATCATCCACTAATATCTATTGGTCGATATTCTTCTCTATATTTTTCTACTCAAAAATTGCATTCCATCACATAGATCTCTAATTCTATTAATTTCTAGATTATTCATGCAATGCCTATATGTAGCTTATAGTTTCAATGCAAAATATATTTGTTTTCAAGATCAATTGATATATAAGTATAACATCTTTCGACACATGTACATTTGATGAAATGAGCGTGTAAAACTAGTTACTTGCATGCATAATATCAACCCCTACATATTTATAATTGTTCTATTACACATTTCATAGGGAAAAAAATCTTTCCATTAAACCATTTGAATCCTTACTAGTGCATATTTTTCATTTCCACTTGTTGCGAACTATCAATATTAATCCCCTTTCTTCCACTTTCAACACCTTGGTTTCATTTCATTATATTATAAAAAATACAAAACCAATACATGAGCACAATAGAAATTTATTTTACATATTTTCACTATGTTATTTATCTCATGATTAGTACATATCATATTTGTTGTTGCTTGCATAACATGTCCCATTTTCAATCCAAAATGTGGACCCTCTTTACTTGTATGATCTTTATCCCTTTGGAGTTTTTATAATTTGCCTATTTTGGCCTTCTCTAAATGGTTGTCTACTAGATGATAAGTTTGAAGTGACTGAGTATGTTAGTCCTAATGTTTTTGAATTATGAAATGATCAATCTAGGATTTGCATCTAGATTTTTTAAGATCAGTTGCTTGAATATGTTTTAGACATAAGAATTTAAACCATGAAAAATCACTTTTCATAAGTGCTTGAAAATACCCTTTTTAGAAAAGTCTGAAAAAACTTGTGCAAATTATTTAACTTATTTAGAGTTGTTTGTAGTCTTTCTCTCAACAATATAACCCATTCCCACTTTGGTTTATAATGAATTGGATAATTGTTTATGATTATTTCAATTTTTACTTAGTCACTTTTGGATTGAATGGGACCAATATTACTAAGATTATTCTAAAAGGATTTCCTTTATTCCACTAAGTTAGCCCCTTTTTCAATCTATTTATGCTTCAATCTACTCTATATTGACTAAATGTTTATTTATGTTCAAATTTTACCTTAGTAAATTTCATAAAAATGGTCAAAATATATTTAGGATTTAGCTTCAATGTCTATGAAAATGGCTCCCTTTTCTTAAAGTTTATGCCTACTTTCATTTAAAAAATGGATCTAACCGTTGTAGTTTGGACACCTAGCCATTTTAATTTGAAAATTTCTTGACTGTTGGCTTTTAAATTTAAAGTTATTGACTATGTTTATTTACTTTGTTACCTATATGGGCCTAAATTAATCTCGACACCATGTGGCATTCCTTCACATATCTTAGTGTCCCTCTCCCATTCTCGAAAGCATTTCAACACTAAGTCAATTTTATAAACTCTTCCTCTATCCATTTGGCATCTTTTCACCATTATATGAAACATAAAAAATTAAAAATATTTACCCAAGAGCCTCCAACTAAGCAAGACCCTATGGGAAAGAATATTATCAAGATGCTACCAAGTGGTAAGATCTCAATGACCTCATACCCCATCTAATTTAATACTAAGAAAGACCATATGGGTGAGCAAATTAACTAGATGTTTTGATGTGGCATGATCTTAGTGATCCACTACCCTAGGGTGGAATGTAAAATTTTAAAACCCATAAGATATCTTGGGTAAGTGGGGTGATGTCATGTGATGAAATTTTGTTTCACTTATGTGCCCCACTAGAGTAGTGAAAGAGTATGGACCATCCATGTGGCATGACCCTATCAACAAAGGACATGCTAGTAGTGCTGTTAGCAAGACACTACCTATAGTGTTGATTTATATATACATCTTAATGGTGAGGTTGATCATGGAAATCAAAATTCAAAGATAGACTAGGTAATGACATTAAATTTAGGCATGGCATGCACACTTGGGAAAAGATAGATATGTAATAAAGATAAATCTCCAATTTAAAAGAACATTCTATAATATAAAAGAAGGTATGTCTAAAGTCTGAATGGTAATCCCAAGGCATTTTCAACAACTTCCAACTACACTTGGATGCCAAAATTTACTCTCATGCTTGTAGTAGCATGGTGTGTAGTATAAGTTATCTACTGTATTTCTAAATTTGTATTGAATTATTGGCTACTTTTATAGATGATATGCGTTGCCTCCCTTTTTAAATTTTGAATTTTGAGTCTCTCTTATTCCTTTTTATATGACTTCAAAATCATTTATCAAGGCTAGACTTTTTTAGGATTAGAGGATGTTGTTCCTGACTAACTCTTTGTGAATTATAAAAGAGACATAGGGAACCAAAAACTTTATTTTAATGATTCTTTATAACTTTGTAGAATATTTTTATTTTTTTGCTCCCTTTGAAGTTCTACTATTATTAAGGTGAACTTCATAGTTTGATGATTGTATGGGCTGTAAACTTTGTCAATCAAAAAGTAAATCTTGATATTTTGAGACTATTTGGATTATGTGTGGACATTTTTATGTGCATGTTTTATGGTGGTTGAGCCCATTTATTTTCATAGTCATTCTCCCTAAAATCTTGAACTATATTTAGTTGGATTTGTGCTAGGTTTGACTCAACTAAAGATTGCTTTCATGGAGCTAATTCAATCAGAAATATCATCTTCATCTTCATGGAAATAGGCTCCTTTTCTCCTTACCCTTCCTCTTTTGAATTTATTTTAAAATAATGTTAGATTAGGGATTGGGTATCAACAAAAACAATTTACAATTAAATGTTTATGTTGATTTCTATTTCATTTTTAATTTATCACCATTGTATCATTATTGTATCTATGAATGTGGTAAACTAGTAAAGAAATCAACTATGCTTTTTATATACAAGTCTAAGAAATCATGATTTCCATCTAAGTCTTAACTCTATAAGTATTATCAAGAAATTATGTAGCCTCCTCATGAATGTCTTGGTCAAATTAATCTGCATCTTAATTCATAATATAATCCCCTTAAAAGGAATATTCCACATTAACCAACTTAGAGAATGATCTAGAGGATTTTTCATCCTTCATAGTTCCCAAGATCTCCCAAAACCAATACATAACTAAAGAGCATTCTGAGAGATTTCCAATAAATATTGGAATGCATAAATTGGATATGATATGATTTAGATATCATTGGTCAAATTTTGGATTAAAAAATAGTCAACCATAAAATGGTGATGTGGATGCATGTATGGTTGTCAATTGGACCAATAAGTAGGTGACATGTGGAAGTGTAATGGTAAAAGGGTGTTTATTTTTTCCTCTGGTCTTTAACACTCATGTTCAGATAAATGGGCCCTATTATTTGTTGGCTAGGGACACTCAACTAGGGTTGACACACTCTTTTTACAAAGGGGTACCTTTTCCTCTGTTACTTCATATTACCATTGTTATGTTTTTCATATATGTGCCTCTATGTTGGTTCCATGTTGCATGTGGGACTAATAATCCTAAATTATTAGATTTAATGTATTTTATAAGTCACCAATGCTATGGTGAGTTTGAGACCCAACTCAAGTACTAAATAGAGTCACTATTCTAAAAAAACTTGAAGGATACACCATGGATCTTATAAACTAAGCTTGCCTTTTATGTTCAGGATCTTATTAAGCAAGTGGACCAGATTGTTATCCAACCAAACAACATGCCAAGCTCCTCCACATTTAGCAGAGCCATTTGGATATTCTAAACTAAATTAAAATGAAGACAATGACATAGCCTAAGCCATACTACATGCACCAACAACAACCTATTTTAGGCTTACATTGATTTGTAAACTTTTTCATGTGGGATATTAATCCCTATATATCAAAATCTATGGGCTATGTGATTGGTC
The DNA here is from genome assembly GCA_037957365.1 of Torreya grandis. Taxonomy (NCBI): domain Eukaryota; kingdom Viridiplantae; phylum Streptophyta; class Pinopsida; order Cupressales; family Taxaceae; genus Torreya; species Torreya grandis. The sequence goes on along the minus strand of JARHVA010007660.1, from coordinate 565,521 downwards.
TAAGCATTCACCATGGGATTTGAACCCATGATCCATGGTAAAATAATTAAGTGGCATAACTAATATGCCACATGTTTTTAATTTTTATTAAAAGGATGAAATTTTATTTGTATAGGGGATTGAAAATTATTGTGTAAAGGTTTTTTAATGGAATAATGCAAAAATTTGCATTTTTGGCCAATCCAGGAGCATTTTCACATCTTAGTATAAAATAGAAAGTTGCTTAGAATTATAAGATGCTCATTTTTGTATATTTTTTCTCCAAATTTGGTGTTATTTTGATATATTTTTTAGAAATGGAAGTTATTCTTTGACGTAGAACATTAGGAAGAGATTATGCAAGTTCTTTAGGAAGGTGGAAGATGATTACTGAGTATTGTCAAAGTCTTCCAAAGGTTTGATGGCACAAATATGTAGAAATAAAATCAAATTTGATGTAATTTTGTAAAATTATTGATATTTACATAATCTAATGGATTGATTCATGGTTTATGAACCCAAAGATGTAGCCCCTGAATGGGTGAACTCTATTATCAAATTGGTGTCAATTTGCCTTTCAGTATTCTATGTTTTAGTTATTATTTTAGTTTTGGGAAATAATTAATGAGGCACTAAAACTAATTACGGTAAATTATAAAATAACACCAAAATAGGATTTTTAATCTAGAAATGAGTTTTTAGAGTTTTCAATCACTCATATTCATTTCCAAAACACTATATCTAATTTATATTTGATTTAATCAGGGAAATGAGAATATTCTGCATCCAATTCTATGTACATAAAGAATTGTCATTTTTTAGTATCTGATTTTAAAAAATATTTGATTTATCTAAGGGGTAAATCATGTTTATGAATTAATTTTGGTATCAGAGTAGGTTGATACAGGACATGTTTTAGTTGTTGATATACTTCATTTTTGGAGTCTTTAGATATTAGATTATTATTTTGTGTTTTTCTATTTGATTTGACCATGAAGTAAGGATAGTGCAAAGTAAACTTGTAAGTTGTTCCAACTCACTGGAAGAAGACAAAATTCTAACAAACAAGGTTCTGAAACCACTAGCCCTACAAGATCAACACGAATGATGAACAGACACAATGTCACTTGAAGGTGTGGATGGTTTTGAGAGAAGATAAACCTTTATATATTGGGACACATTCAGATAAAATACAAAGAATTTTCAATGATGTACATCCAAGAGGAATCAATTATAATTCTATGACTATTCTTACATAGAGGGTAGTTTAAGGTATGATGGTGATCTGATTTCATATTGGTATTAAAAAAATATTTTGATCTTTGATAACTAATTGTGTAGCCTTTATTTTTGGATAAATAATAATATTATGGATGTCTATATCCTTGATTATAAGAACAGGTGAAAATTATAGTTTCCATGGTAAGATATGGAAATGGCAAATAGGACATTGTTTAGGAAATTGAACAAGTTTTTGCATTTTGAGTTTTGAGTTTGTAATTGGTTGATAAGTTGGTTTATGTTTCACAACTTTATTAAGAGTTGAAAGAAACAAAAAGTTGTTTAAACACCAAAATTATGCCAACCATTTCTCAACAGGTGTGCACTTCACATTTCTTTATGAGGTATAAGTTACTTTCAAATGTAGCTATGCATGCATAATTTTGGTTTGAATCCTTTGTGTCAGGTTACCTTAGAAATAAAATATGCCTTTATTTGGAATTATTTTTAAATCCTTTTGAAAATGTAAAATGGATCAAATAACTCTTTTAAGATAGATTTTATAAGATGAAACCACCTCATATTCAGTTGTGAAAGTATGAAGAGGGAACAACTCTTGTTGATAAAATGGTTTAACAAGATAGTTTTGATAAAGCATAACTATAGTATTGATTACTTAGTTGCACTTAAAAATACTATTTTATGGAATTCCTAACCATTTGGATCTAGGACGGAATGTTGATAACCCTGGTAATGTGGAAGAATGTTATTGCTACCTCATGTTTTAGTTTTCTTTTGTAATAATATTTTGGGAAACTAACTCATAATGGATAAGTCTTGGAGGTATGAATCAAGAAGAAGTCAACAGTGAGGAAACTTTGAGATAGGTTTAAAATTATTAGTTTTATCCTCATGTTTATGATATGTCTTAAAAATAATTGTAAATTTAGTAAGTTTGTAAAGAGGCTCTTATTTATGAATTGTGAAGTTATAAACTTTAGGATAGACAAATTAATTGCATGTTTTTATACTTGACATATATGTCTAAGTCCCACTGTATCTTGGATAATGTTTGTATTAATTTTTTTTTATACACTGACATCTATATTTGTTATTAACATCATGTAGATGTACTTTCAAAGACCCATAGATGGGCAATGTTTGTAAAATACAAGTATACAAGGTTTACAATTTGTTTTTAAGTCTTATAGGGATATGCAATACATTTTGTTTTCCCTTGTGTGATGTTGATAACAAGGATAATACCTTAGCCTTTATGCAATGTAGGGGTTGAGATAATCCACCAGATTCAATGATTATTTTAGGTGATAAGTCTTTTTGGTAGAATGGGTAAAGAGTTTGTTTAACTCTCCATAATTAGTTTACAGTTTCAGTTGGACAATTAACTTATTGTAGGTAATTTTTTTGATGAAATATTATTTTACTAAAGTAAACTTGGTGTTTTTAAAATGGAGTTTATTTTCATAGCTTAACTTCATAACTCCTTGATATGCTATTTTTGGCTCTTGTATGTTTGGAATCAGTGCATGAAGATTTTCAATGGTAAAGAAGAGAATTTAAAGAGATATTTTTGGGTCAATTGGATTATTGGGAATTTTGGAGACCAAAAGCCTCTTCATGGGTAGGTTTGATCTAAAGGATTTTTCACCCTTCATAGTCCCCAAGATCTCCCAAAACTAGTACAAAACTAAAGAACAGTCTGAGAGCTTTCCAACACCTATTGGAATGCATAAAATAGACATTATATGCTCCAAATATAATTGGTCAAAGTTTGGATTAAAAATGGGTCAATCACAAATGGTAACGTGCATGTGTGTGTGGTTTCCAAGTGGACCAATCATCAGGTGACATATGGCAATGCAATGGTAAAAGGGTGTTTATTTTTACCTCTGATCTTTGGCACTCATGTTCAGATAAATGGGCCCTACTATTTACTAGTTGGGGATGTTCAACTAGGGTCAACACACTCTTTTTATAGAGAGGTGCCTTTTTATTTATTAATTAATATTATCATTGTTACATTTTTTTCATATATATGCCTATGTATTGGTTACATGCTGCATGTGGGACTAATAATCCTAAATTATTAAATTCAATGTATTTTCCATGTCACCAATGTTATGGCAAGCTCGAGACCTAGCCTGAATGCCAGCTTGAGTCACTATTCTAACCAACCTTGAATGATATACCATGGATATTATAAAATGACTTTGCCAATTATGGTTTGGATCTTATTAAGTAAGTGGATTGAACTATTATCTAACTAGCTAATTTCTAGAGTTCTTCCACATTTAGTAGAGTCATTTGGATATTATAAATTGAATCAAAATGAAGACAAAGCCATGGCCTAAGCCACACTACATGCACCAATGATATCCTATTTTTGGCTTACGTTGATTTGTAAACTTATACTTGTGGGATATTAATCCCTATATAGTAAAATCTGTCGGTTATGTAATTGGTCTAAGAGTCCACCATGGGATTTCAACCCATGATCCATGTTAAAACAATTAAGCATATTAACCAATCCACCAAAAAAATTTAAGTGTTATTAAAAGAACAAAATTTTATTTGTATAGGGGATTAAAAATTATTGTGTAAGGGATTTTTAATGGCAGAATACAAAGATTTGCATTTTTGGCCAACCTTAGTTCATTTTTAGGTCTTGGTATAAACTAGAAAGTTGTTTACAATTATGAGATGCTCCTTTTAGTATATTTATGCTCCCAATTTGGTATTATTTTGATATGTTTTATTAATGAAAGTGATGCTTTGACATGAATGTTTAGAAGAGACTATGCAAGTGCTTCAAGAAGGTGGAGGATTATTACTGAGCATCATCAGAGTCTTCCAAAGGTCTGATGGCACAAATATGTAGGTATAAAATCATTTTGATGTAAGTTTGTAAATTTTTTGATATTTACATCATTTTTAATAGATTGTTTTATGATTTACGAACCCAAAAATGTAACCCCTAAATGGGTGAACTCCATTATTAGATTGGTGTCAATTTTCCTTTCATTATTATGTGTTTTAGATATTAATTCAGTTTTGGGAAGGAATTAATGAGACACTAAAACTAATTATGGGAAATTATAAAAATAACACTAGAATAGGATTTTTAATCTAGAAATGAGTTTTCAAAGTTTTCAATGACTTATATTCATTTATGGAACACTATGTCCAATTTTTTTTAATTTAATCAGGAAATTGAGAATATTTTGCATCCAATTCTATGTACTTAAGGAATTGAGATTTTTCATTATCTAATTTTTAAAACTATTTGATTTATCTAAAGGGGTAAATGATGTTTATAGATCAATTTTGGTATCAGAGCACGCTGGTACATGACTTGCTTCAGTTGTTGATATACTTTATTTTTGAAGTTTTTAGATATCATATTCTTTCTATTTGTTATTCTATTTGATTTGTATATGTAGGAAGGTTAGTGCAAAGGAAAATTATAAGGTGTTCCAATTTGCTAGAATAAGGCAAACTTATAACAACCAAGGTTTTGAAACCACTAACTGTGCAAGATCAACACGAATGATGAACAAACACAATGTCACTTGAAGGTGTGAGATGGTGTTGAGAGAGGATCGACCTTTCTATCTTGGGATGCATTCAAATAAAATTCAAGGTATTTTCAATGATGCACATCTAAGAAGAATTAATTACAATTCTATTGCTATTCTTACATAGAGGGTAGATTAAGGTATAATGGTAATCTGATTTCACATTGGTATTGACACAATATTTTTATCTTTGATAACCAATTATGTATCCTTTATTTTTGGATAACTAATCATATTATGGATGCCTATTATTTGAATTATAGGAACAAGTGAAAAGACTAGTTTCGATGTTAAGATATGGAAATGGCAAATATGGCATTGTTGAGGAAATTGAATAGGTTTTTGCACTTTGAGTTTTGAGTTTGTAATTGGTTGATAAGGTTGTTTATGTTTCACAACTTCATCAAGATTTATAGGAAATAAACATAAATTTGTTTAAACACCAATAATATGCCAACCATTTCTCAATAGGTCTATACTTCATAGTTCTTTATGAGGTATAAGTTGCTTTCAAACGTAACTATGCATTCACAATTTTTGTTTGAATCCTTTGTGTAGAGCTACCTTGAAATTAAAATATGCCTTTATTTGGAATTGTTTTTAAAGCCTTTTGAAAATGTAAAATGGATCATCTAACTCTCATAAGATATAGTTTATAAGATGAAACCACCTCCTATTTAGTTGTGGAACCATGAAGAGGGAATATCCCTTGTTGATAAAATGCTTTAACATGATAGTTTGATAAAGCATAATTATAGTATTGAATAATATGCTTAGTTTCACTTCAAAACACTATTTTAGATAATTCCTAACCATTTAGATTGAGGAAGGAATGTTGATAACCCTGGTATTGTGGAAGAATGTTATTGCTAAATCCTATTTATATTTTCCATTGTGATAAGATTTTGGAAAACTAACTCAGTTTGGATGAGTCTTGGAGGTATGAATTAGGGAGTAGTCAACTATGATGAAACTTTGAGATAGGTTTAAAATTATTAGTTTTATCCTCATGTTTATGATATGTCTTATAGATACTTGTATATTAAGTTTGTAAAGAGGCTCTTATTTGTGAATTGTGCAGTTATAACCTTTAGGATAGATAAATTTATTACACATTTTTATACTTGACATATACATTTAAGTCCCATTGTATCTTAGGAAATGTTTGTATTACAAACTTTTTGTACACTCACATGTATGCTTATTATTCATGTCATGTAGATGTACTTTGAAATACCCATAGATGGGAAACATTTATAAAATGAAATTATACAAGGTTTGTAATTTGTTTACAAGTCTTATAGGGGTATGCAACACATTTTATTTTCCCTTGTGTGATGTTGACAATAATGAGAATACCTTAGCCTTTATGTAGTGTATGGATTGAGAGAATATACCAGATTTAATGACTATGTTGGGTGATAGGTCATTTTGGCAGAATGGGTAAAGAGTTTGTTTTAATCTCCATAATCAGGGTACAATTTCAGTTGGAGAATTAACTTATTGCAAGGAAGTTTTTTTTCTATGATGTCTTATTTTTATGAAGTAAACTTGGTGTTTTTCAAATGGAGTTTATATACATAGCTTAGCTTCATAACTCCTGAATATGTTATTTTTGGCTCCTGTATGTTTGGAATCAATGTAGGAATATTTTTAATGGCAAAGAAGAGAAGTTCTGGAGAATTTTTGGGTTAGTTGGATTATTGGGAATTTTAGAGACCAAATGCCTCTTTATGGGGAGGTTTGATCTAGAGGATTTATCATCCTTCATAGTTTCCAAGATCTCCCAAAATTAGTATATAATTGAAGAGCATTCTAAGATATTTCCAATGCCTATTGGAATTCATAAAATGGATATTGTACACTCCATATATCACTGGTCAAAGTTTGAATTAAAAATGGTCAACCATAAAATGGTGATGTGGATGCATGTATGGTTTCCAAGTGGACCAATCAGCAGGTGAAACATGACATTATAATGATAAAAGGGTGTTTTTTTTACCTCTGATCTTTGACACTTATGTTTAGACAAATGGGCCCTGCTATATGCTGGGTGGGGATGCTCAGGTAGGATCAACATGATATTTTTGTGGAGGGGTGCCTTTGCCTCTATTAATTCATATTACCATTATTACATTTTTTCATATATATGCTTCTGTGTTGGTTACATGTTGCATGTGGGACTAATAATCATGAATTATTAATTTCAATGTATTTTCCAAGTCACCAATGTTATGGCAAGCTCAGACCCAGCCTGAGTGCCAACTTGAGTCATTATTCTTAGCAAGATTGAAGGATATACCACATATCTTCTAAACTAACCTTGTTTATTGTGGTTGGGATCTTATCAAGCAAGTGACTAGACTATTATCCAACTAGCTAATGTCCCAAGTTCCTCCACATTTAGCAGAGTCATTTAGATCTTCTAAAATGAATCAAAATGGATATAAAGATGTGGCATAAGACACACTAAATGCACCAATGATAGCCTATTTAAGCTGACATTGATTTTTAAACTTATGCATGTGGGATATTAATGTCAAAATCCATGGGCTATGTTATTGGTCTAAGCATCCACCATGGGATTTGAACTCATGGTTCATGGTAGAACAATTAAGCAACCTAACCAATCCACCACACATTTGTAAGTGTCATTAAAAGGATGAAATTTTATTTGTATAGGGGATTAAAAATGACTATGTAAAGAATATTTAATGATAGAATGCAAATATTTGCATTTTTGGCCAATCCCAGTGCATTTTTAGGTCTTGGTTTGAACTAGAAAGTTGTTTAAAATTTCAAGACGCTCCTATTGATATATTTGTGCTCCCCATTTAGTGTTATTTTGACATTATTTTGAGAAATAGAATTGATGCTTTGATGTATAATGTTGGGAAGAGATTATATAAGTACTTTAGGAAGGTGGAGGATGATTACTCATGATCATCAAAGTCTTTTAAAGGTCTTATGGCACAAATATGTGGGTCCGAAATCCATTTTGATATAAGTTTGTAAAATTATTGATATTTTCATCATTTTTAATAGATAGGTTTATGATTTACAAACCCAGAGATGTATCCCCTAAATGGGTGAACTCTATTATCAAATTGGTGTCAATTTTCCTTTCAGTAGTCTTTGTTTCAGTTATTAATTTAGTTTTAGGAAAGAATTAATAAGACACTAAAATGAATTGTGAGAAATTATAAAAATAAAACCAAAATAGGTGTTTTAATTCGTAAATGAGTTTTTAGAGTTTTCAATCACTCATATTCATTTCCAAAACACTATATCCAATTTATATTTGATTTAATTAGGAAATTGAGAATATTTTGCATCTAATTCTATGTACGTACAAAATTGATATTTTTTAGTATCTAATATTAAAAACTATTTGATTTATCTAAAGGGATAAATCATGTTTTACCTAGTATATTTAGACATTGGGGAAGTATTTTCCTCATGGGATATTCTTCCTTTTAAGAGAGGTAAAGATTAATAAACCTTGACTATTGTTGGATGTGTCAAAACACCAATCGACATATTTGGTGCTAGAATGAGGGTCTTTAAACCACAAGTTGAGTTTGTATCCAAAGCTTAAACTAAGAAATTTTATAAGCCTTTAATTCCATTAAGCTAAATTATCTCTTAAGCTATAAAATAGGAGGATCAACACTTGATTGAAGTCTACTAGGGAAATATTTGAGATATTAGTACTTAATGATCATAAATTACCAAAATAAAGATCTAAAAAAAGAAAAGAAAAGGCTAAGCCCATTTAATTGGATAGTAATTTAACTACAACTACAATCCCCTTTTTAGTTAGCCCATATATTCTTCCTAAAGATATACTAATGGCTAATCCCATGCCCTAGCTTGGACAAGGATGTTATTGCCCTGTGGTTATCCCAGACATAGACACCAATCTACCCAAAATTTTGGATAATTTTTGTTCCAAATTTATAGTTTGATGCATCTAAATAATAAAAGAACATATTTAAACCTTTAAAGACACACTAATTATAACATAGGATCAATATGAGGATGTCACCTATAAATTTTCCCATGTTCCTTAGGATAAATTATGTATGCTTGGTACTTGGGGCTACCCCATGGGTCAATTAATTCTTAGGATGACTTAGAAACTATCTTTGTGAACCATTTTATATTTCCCATTGACCCTAACATTATATATCATCATTTTTTATCTACTAAAAGAGATTCAAATGAACCCATGAGCATGTACAATGCTCAATTACACAATCTATATCAGAGGCGAAAAGATCCATACATCTTGGCAGAGGGTCCATCCATCTAGACCTACTTGATGGATATTGATCCTTTGACATTTATGTTCCTTAGAATAAACCTAGTTATTTTTTCTCTATCATTGGATTATAATGAGGTTTTAAACATAGAACACCAGATGGTACCATAAGGATATAACATATGTTCTTTACCATATTTAAGGTAACTAGGGGCATACGATTAAATCCATATGCTAAATAAACCTAGTATATAGAACACCCTAATCATGAATCCCATCTTAGGTGTTGTGTATGTCACCCTTTACCTAGTATATGATGTAACTCTGATGAACCACATGCCCAGTGGTATTCCCTATATGCTTCCCAATCCTATAATGTGATGCATGAACATCCCATTAAGAATGACTCATTTTGATGTTTTTTAAAGCAATTTTGGATTAATCAGGTGTTTTGTGATCAATAGGAATGTTTAGGGTGTTTAAAGGGGTGTTAAGAGTTTTAAGGTACACTTTGGAATGTTTTCCAAGTGTCTAAAGGTGTTTAGGTAGGTTAGAAATTCAAATTAGTATTTTCTCACCAATTTCCATAATTCAATTTTTTTAATTTATCAAGCATGGTTTAGGATTTTTATGAACATTGAAGTAGTCATCAAGGCATAAAATGATTGGTGAGACTCATTAGAGACACTATGTGTGTATACATGGATTTTAATGAACACTTGTATAGAAAATCAAGTTTGATATTTGTGCCAAGGTGCAAACTTGCTTGTTAGTGACTGTTGGAAGGTCCATAGGTAGTTAGGGTAGTTATATTTAATAAAAAACTGGTAAGTTTATGGTTTCTAGTTAGTTTTCATGATTTATTCATTAATGAGAGTGTTTAAGACCCAATAAATAATGGATGGAATATCTCAAGATTAAATAAGAAATAACTATAACTCTATTTTCTTGTATATGTCTTTGAAGAATGACTATGCTTATTTTGATCAATGAATGAAGATATAAAAATGTTATGTTTTTTATTCTTAATTTATTTTATTATTTTCATATTAATTTGTTGAGAGGACAACACAACCCTGTTGAATGATGCATATATATATATATAATCAAATACAAAGTGTAGTAAAGAAGTGTAGTAAAGGAATAAAAGGGTGTGGTTAATGATTCCAAAAGGTGTGTGGAGGAATCTTAAAACTTATAAATCTTTTAAAAAGTTTGGAAACCATTATTTGAGTATTAAGTCTCAAAACCTTACTCTTAGATCCCTGTAAACTATGACTGCACACATAGTGAGGATAAGAACACAAGATATCTATTGAATAGAGACATTATGACATGGATACATTAATTGGAATAGGTGTATAGAGTTGTAATAAATATTATTAAACATTCACAGACCTTTGAGTCCTTTGTTAATTCTTAAAACCTTAAACTAATTGCTCTCGAGTTCACACAGACTCAGTTAACCTTGAACTAGGGTTTTGGAACCAAAATCCATTTTTAAGACACTTTCACTAGTGGAAATTCAAAAATATTTGTAGTGTGATAGTGTGAGATTCTTAATAACATATTATGTAATTTTTGAAGTGGATAGGTATGGATTTATATAATTAGAGAATACTATGTGGAGATAGGGGTCAAATAGGCCTCATTAGGCGTAAACATGGACCTAAAAAGGGATAGAAAAGTGTCTTTCAAGTATATTTTGATGTTTAAATTTCATGGAGAGAGGGAAAATGATATATGGTGTCAATAAATATAAATAATTATTTAAAACTAGTCCGTACTAGACCATACAAGGAGTAAAAGACTAAAAAAAGGCTATTAGGACTGTCTACCAAGGTAAGAGAAGTTGAGTATGGTGTGGAAGTTGTATTGAAAGATTTTGTAAGTTGGTTAATTTGTCTAAAAATATCATCAAGAGAATGATAAAGGTCCCAAGAACCATAAAACAATCTGAGAATGTTTTAGTCATTGATTGAGCAAGCGAACATAAGAACCCTTGTGAGAGTTGGCATAAAGAACAAGATAAGAATATGATATTATTGGAGTATTCCTATGTAACATTTGGTATTTTATCTTAGGATATCTTGGGAGGATAGGTGAGAAACATGGTAGGAAGATGGAAAGGAATAGTAGTAGCTCAACAAAGGTTAAAAATAGTGAATTCATTGGTTGTTGAAGTAAGAAATTTGTAAGAAAGGTTGAAAGCCATGGAGTTGGCTTAGAGAAGAGAGATGAAAAAGGGTGATGTAAGTGAGGGAGAAGATGATATTACTCATTAATAAGTATCATAAGAAGGAGATGAAGGTAGATTTGAAGAGAGGTTCATTATATTAATCCTTCGAGTGACTTCAAAACCCAAGATGGAGGTGCTCATGTATGAGGATAGTCTTAATGTGGAAGAGATGGTTGATTAGATCCTAGCCATGGATAAGTAATTTTATTATGAAGAGGCTAATGATAAAAATAAGATAAATTTTTTAGTTACAAGATTGAAGGGTCATGCATCCTTATGGTGGGATGGCATATAAGAAGAAATAAGAAGGGGAAATGAGAAGATAAGGTCATGGGACAGAATGGTAGCCAAAATGAAAGGCAAATTCATTCTTAAGGAATATCAGACCCACTTGTTTATAAGGATGAAAAATTTGAGACAAAAGGATATGATGGTGAAATAATATACATAGGAATTACATAATTTAACCATTCAAGAAGGACACATAGAGGAGGATGCAAAGAAGGTTGCTAGGTACATCAATGGACTAAAGTTTATCATTCATGATGATATTAGTATTTTATCACCAAGAATAGTAGAGGAGGCATATCAATATGCATTTAGGGTAGAGAATAATTTTTATAGAAGGCAAATTCAACTAAATAGAGGTAGATATGGTAGAAACTATAGAGGTAGTTCGATAATAAGAAGGAAGAGGACAACTAGGTAATAGAAATCAATGGAAAGGTCAAATCAAAGAAGTTGGAAAAAATTATAAGAGTTAAAGTACATCTAGTAGAGGTTATTATGGATATAAATTTGGAAGATCATATGGTAGAAGAAGAGGCAATATTTGGTTTTCAAGAAAATGCTTTAAGTAAAATAAATTTGTAGGGTATATATCATGTGAGTGTCTTGAAGATATTCAGAGTGGTATCTCTTAGAGTGAGATTAGAAACCAAATGGTCTATCAAGACGATGAGAGTGTAGATTCATTACCAAACTATGTAGAAGAACTTAAAATAAGGGAAAAATTGTTGATGAAGAGAGTTATTTTAAATACTATCCATGAAGAGAGATAACCACCACAAAGATAAAAATTATTCAAGATCATGTGTAAGGTAAAGGTAACTATTGTAGATTCATAATTGATAATGATAGTATGGATAATATTGTGTTTTCTTTTATGGTCTCAAAACTAGGATTAGAGTGTAACAAGCATCTAATTCCACACAAAGTTTCTTGGATTCAAAATAGTCACCAAGTCTTAGTGAATGAAAAATGCTATGTAGACTTATAGATAGGTGGATATAAGGATATAATCTTGTGTGATGTGATTTCCATTGATGCCACATCATTCTTGGTAGATCATATAAATATGATAAGAAATCTATGCATGATGGGATATCCAACACTTACACCATTAACACGGATGGTAGTTTAGACACTAAAAAACTACACATGATGGTTCTAGTTATTAAACTAATCCCTTGGACCCCCTCAAGACTATCCCACAACATTTTGACTATAAACATTACTCAATTTAGTTGACTAGCTAAACTGAATAACTAACCTACCCTTGACTAAACTTAACCTTCACCCTCGACCACTAATGGTCACCCTGAATGTTGATGGTTAGTCTTGAATATCAACAATTAGGTTTTCACCACCTGAACACTTAAATTCTAACTCAGCTACATCTTGATTTTTTATTTTTAGTTATCTATTCCATGTGTGGATCAATGCATATTGGCACTAAAAATAAATAGCCACTTTGAACCTTTTGTTGAACTAATTGTTTTACCTCCCCTTTCTTCCTATAAAAAGAGAAGAGGAGGAGGTGAAAGGCATCCAAATCAGTAATCATCACTAGAACTTCTTGGGTAAGAGATCAAATCTTCTTGTATAGTTATTCTTCTAGCTTCTAACATCCCAACTCTATGACTTCTTCAAGCCATCAACTATAAACCACAAGCTAAGTATATTATTCTTGTTTTAAGTTTCAATTATTTATTTTCAATAGCTATAAAACTCTATATATTACCTCTTCCACCAGAATACTCTCTGACTATTCTCAACCACTTGAGTACCAAACCTTTACCTTTGACACCTTTGAAGCTCTCTCTTTCCATCATGACCATTAACCACCCTCCAACAACCTATATAACCTTTTTATAACCAACCCATAACCCATTCTAGATGGAACCAATAACTTGTCCAAACCCATAATAACTACTGATAGTCACCTTGATTACCGATAGTGACCCTAACTATTGATGGTCACCCTAACCACCAATGGTCACATCTAACCACTGACGGTCATTATGTAAATCACTTATACCCAAAAAAACAAGATCATACCACATCTCAACCTCAACCAAAACCCTATTTTCTTGACCTCTATCACTACATAAATTTAAAACAATACCCTAACCATACCTAAACCTAATTTTGATAGTTTAGCATTTCTTTTAATGTTATTTTGTTAAAATAAACATTTATTTTAAAAATAACTTATTTCCTTTACTTGAGTACTTTCATTTATGTTATGTAACCTCTTTTATCATCAAATTTATCAACATTAACTTATCTTAAAAGGTGGATTGATAGCCTAAAAAGAAGTCAAGTACTTCTTGGATCTAGCTTGCTAGGCAATCCACCCACTTATCTAACTAATCAACCATTTATTTGAGTGCTTTATTATCTATAGGTCATTCCTCCCAAGACAAAGAGGAGTCTCTACAATCATCTAATTTAAATGTGTGCACATCATATAAGGTTTTTCTACCATACCGTCCTCAAGTTTTTTTTCTCTTTCTTTCAATAATGTAAGCAAATTTTCTCTGAAACATTTTGGCACACCCAATAGGACCGTTGAGTCTTTTCTTGGGTTCATAGTTACATCTAGGTGATTCTTATTATTATCTGTATGCTCATATAATGAAATCAAAATTTCATTTTGGGCTTAAAATTAACCACATACATTAGTTACTTGCAAGTTTAACTCACATAGTTTAAAATTAAATCAAAGTAATTCAATCGTAGCTTCACTCTTGTCACACACACATAATACCAAACCACTCACATCTAATCAAGCATCAAATATTTACATAAGGTCTGACTAGGATTTCATTACCTAACGGTCACTTTTCTTGACTATCGTACTTAGATTTCATCACCAAGGAGAGAACCAACTCAGCTCTTTGGTTGAGTATAATCTCTAGGAATCAATATATCTTGGCTATGCACTTGACACCCTTATCTTTGTGATGTGTGAAGTGAAGGGGTAGGCCCCAACATAAATATATGTACTAATTTCCAATATAGACCCCTTTGAGAGCCTAAACACACCCTAAAACCAACCATAGACTTATTTTCTAGTACCCACTCTACAAACCAAGTGGGGTCACATATTATTTCTAAATTAAGGCATAAGCCACAAATGATATAAAAATAACCTTATGATTTAATGTGCTTTAGTGTGTATTTTATCTTCTTTGACTTTTTTCTTGTCTTCTCTTTATTTGAGTTGTGATAAATCTAACCCCCTTGCAAAAACCTTATAACATCTTGCCTTCACCCACCTCATCTCCATTACTTTGTTCAATGGGAAACACTCCTATTTTTTCTCTTGGATATCCTAACTTTGTTAAAATCCTAAAAAATAACCCTCTTGCCTTAGAGTGTTACCTTGCATCAAGAGCCACTTGTGCTCCCAACCTTACCTAAAACCAACCCAACCATACCTACAATCAACCTAACTTCACCTATAACCATCCCAACCTCACCTATAATCAACATAAACTCACCTATAACCAACCCAACTTCACCTATGATTAACCCTAAAATCAAGCCAACCTTACCTATAATCAACCCAACCTCACTTATAACCAAACCAACCTCACCTAAAATCAACCCAACATCACCTATAACTAACCCAACCTTTCCTAAAATCAATTCAACCTCATCTATAACCAACCAATAAACTCTCAACAACCATTTGATCATCATCATAACCAAGTAATAACCTTTCAACACCTATTTGACCATTTTCATAACCCACCTCAACTTCAACTATGTCAACCTCAGTAATATTTGGGCTACCTATATCAACCATCATATTAGCCACCTCAACCTTATTAAACTTTTGATTATCTACCCCAATAATCATATCAAATTTTTTAACCCCTTTTATGACAACCCTATTTATCTCAAGACCAAGACTCAGTTTATCCCCTGAACCATCAACCATACTTTTTAAAGAAACCTACCTTACCTAACTTATCAAATCCAACCAAAAAATATCAACCCACCTTATCAACCTTACCCAACCTCTTAAACCAACCTACCTTATCAACCTTACCCAACCTCTTAGACCAACCTTCTTTATCAACCTTACCCACCTTATCAACCTTATCAACTTTCCCAAATCAAACCAATAACTACCAACCAAACCTTTCAAAACTAGCAATTTTATCAAACCTACCCAACCTATCAAATTCTTTAACCATGTCAAACCAACCAACTTCATCAAACCAACCAATTGGCTCATAAATCTAAGATCCATAGGTGTACCCTCTTCTTAGGTAGTATACCCCATTGGGGGAATCATATGCCTCAATCCTTGAAAAACTCTTGGAGGCTTATATCATTAGAATTCCTCTAATCAAACCCATCAATCATTATCTTCAAAGGCCCACTTGGTATATAAAGAATGAGTTTTGTGTTTATCATCACACAAACATGTGGTAGATAGATGTGGGTCTTTTAAGATGATTATCCAAAACCTTATTAATAAAAATGATGTTTCAAAAGATATTATTTGTATTCCCACCAACCTAGCCTTGAATGTCATCATGCAATCCATCATCAAACATCTTTTTTCATTCATTATTATGCAAACCCATCAATAAAGCCCTCAACACAATGAGACCCCTTCATTAGATTTGGTCCTTAGTGAACCCATAACTAAAGAAACCATAATTGAAACCTCAACCAATCCACTTGTTGACCAAGTGCAATATTCTCAACTTTCTTTTTAAATCATAAGGAAGAATCAACCCTAACCAATGCACTTATTAACCAAGCAAAACCTTCTCAACATTCCTTTAAAACCAAAATTAAGGAAATCAACCCACTTCTTTGACTTCTTTTTTTAGTTGATCAACCTCAAATCAACCTACCTCTTCCACTCTCTCAAAAGATGGAATCACCCTGAATGACCATACATATTCCACCTACCCTTTTGGTGGAACAAATAAAAACTACCTTACCCTTTCCACTTCTTTTTTCAATGGAGTAAACATCAAATGAACCCAACCTACCTATTTTACATCCAATTTTTGTAGAGCCAATCCAAAACACCTCACCTATAACTAATCCAACCTTGCCTCAAACCAACCCAATCCCAACTAAAACCCAACCCATTTAGTTCTTCTATAATTGGCTCATTTTCATCTATCTAATTACATTGTCATTGATTCCATTCCATTTAGAATAGAGTCAATTTTTTTTCATCTTACCTTAACAAACAAACTAAAAAAATAGTCAAACACAACCAACAAACCAAATCAACCACCCATCATATCTCCCCTAATCAATCAAACTAACTCAATCAACCATGATCAACCCACCTTTTAACCCAACCATTGCCAACTTATCTATCAACCCAAACCAAAATCAACCCATCATTCAAGATTTATTGAGTCTCAGTCATCTTTTCATCCAAGATACCCATACCTCACTTAAGTTCCCTTTTTGAGACAACCATATGTTCTTATCCAACCAGTCTTTATTTTGAGATGATGTTCCCAACATCATTTCTAGACCCTATCCCTACCCAAATCCAACCCAACAATGTTTCCCACGTAATAGAATCATAAAAGAGATCCCACCTAAAGCAACACCTAAAACTTAAACTCCATACTAACAACTAAAAATTAACAACCCTTGGGAGGTAAATGAGGTCATCTTCATCCTTCTTAAATCCTATTTACTATCCAATGTCTTTAGCTGGGAATATTTTTCCCACCTCAACATTCATGGAAAGAGCATTTGGGGGAATTCTCCCTCCAAAATATTTAACTAAGAAATAACCCAAACTTTATCCAATAACTAAACCTTAACCTTTTTCCTACCAAATTTAACCAATGACCAAACCAACCCTTGCCACTTATGCATCAACTTACACCTAGCCTAAGACCAAACCAACCCTAAAATTAACCAAACCTTGACCTTAACCAACCTTCTATCAATAACCCAAGCCAACCTAAACCTTAACCAACCACCATTAATCCTAAAATCCAATTCAAAGTCTAACTATCATCACCTAACCAACCTTGCCTCTTACTTTGTGAACCATCCATAAAAGGAGCAAACTAGGGGAGTTCTCCCTCTAAGAGGCTTTGTCCATTTATCAACTCAAAACCTTTCCCTAAGAAAATACAAACCAACCTTTGGTATTTTATTACCTCAACCTACACCTAACCTTGACCTTAACCCAACCTTTTACCTCTAACCTAAGCAAACATTTAACTCTGACCATTCTGCTTAGGCCTATTTTGGTCTTTAAACCTCATAACCCTACCTTTTTACCCATCTACCCAATCAACCTAAAAAACTAACCCAAATCGACACCTAAACCTACCTAACCAAACCAAAAACCAACCACCAGTGCAATCCAAGCAAAGTCTAGCAACCATCACCTAACCAACTATGTGTAGACAAATGAAATCATTTTGTTTCATTCTTCCTAATCAACCATCATCACTTTAACATCTTTTACACAACTAATCTAGTGAAAAAAATCAATTGGGGGATATTTTCACTCCTGATTGGCTCAAATGATTTTCATGTAAGTGTGGATCTGGGGAATATCAAAACTTAATCCCCTCAATGCTTTGCATTGATGTCCCATTCTTTTGTTAAACCAAGTTGTTAGTTATATTATGTTTGGCTTAATTTCATCTCTTATTTTTAACCACCTCCATCTCCTTATTTTAAAGGTAACTGATTAAAACATGATTATGTGATTATCCATCATAACTTTAGCCTACTCCTAAGCATGGGTACCATGGGTCTACCTATGGCATGATTCTCATGGACACTTTTCATCCTTTATAGGATGGATCCCTATGGTCATTATCACTTAAACTTATTTTATCCATCATTAACCTTATTTTCCTATGGTTTTATCTCCACATAGGAGATCCTTAAGCCTATATAGACTAGTCTATGTCTAAACCAGCATAAAATTTAATTTGGGATACCAAATATCACTTGGGTAAAAAATATCTAGAATTAAAGACTACTCCCTTGAAGGAATACTACCCAAAACTACTAAAAATTTCTTAAAAAGGTAGACTAATCCCTTGAAGGACAACTATCACACCTAAAAAAATCCAAATCTTAGACCACTCCCTTAAAGGATGGCTAAACTAAACATTTGTCAAGAAAGAAATCACCTAAAAGCTTCTCACATTGATCAACTTCCCAAAACCATTAACTTAAAGCCATCAACAGACCTCATGTTAAAAGTAAAAAATTAAGAAATCCAAAATAAAGCTTCCGTCAACTTTCACACAACATTCATAGACTTCCCACATCAATCAATCTACACCAAACTTAGAACATAGACTCATCTATAATGGTTATTAGGTTACCTATAAAAGGGGCAAGCCATCCCCATGAGAATGTTACACTACCATCCATTCACTTAATTCATCCATCTCTCCTTTTAAACTCTAAAAATCAATGGAACTTAAGCTTACTTTGTTAGGAATAAATGATTAATTATGCAATAAAATATAACACAAAATTCATTCCTCAAAATTATAGTAGCAGAGACATGAAAGAAAATTCAGATCTAAGAAAATAAACACAACACCGATATAACATGGTTCACCCAATGTAGGCTATGTCCACCAAGAAGATCTCATTAATATTATAAATAAGAGTAAAAGACAACTCTTAATAATAACCTCTTATAGAGATAACTTTATGCAACCTGAATTCACACCAGAATTCCTGAGATGCTAATCTACACCTCAAACCCATTTACACTGACCATAGAGAAAATATAGAGCTTAGAAATGAGATACAAAATGTAATGGATAAAATGTAACCCTTCACCCCTATTTATAATTTTCAAAATCCCTTGAAAAATGTGCCATAAGCATTGAGATAACCATATCCCAACAAAATAAGGAAAAAATTAAAGGAGGTTTCAACCACATAATCCCTCGCTTCTCTTAACACCTTTAAATCATACCCACTTCCCAAAAAATGTTCCACAAATAGGGGAATGGTTAAAATTCATCCCACCATTGTAAAATATAAATATTTTATTTTAAAAATGTCCCAGTAACTTTATTTTTACCTTAGGGTTGAAACAGAGTCCATATTCAACAATCTCCCACTTGGAGTTCATTTCCCCTTGAACAAAATTTAAAACTCCTCCATGATCTCCATGATGACCAACCAAAGCTAAACATAACCTCAACTTACCCAATTTGACTACCTTGATCATCATATCTATAGGATTTTGGCTCATATGTATCTTCTCTAGCTTCACCATTTTTTCTTCCAAAGATGTCCTGATGAAATAATACTATAACTGTATGTGCTTCATCCTTGAGTGGAAAACAAATTTCTTGGCTAAATGTATAACACTCTGACTATCACTATGCAATATTACAACTTCCTTCTTATGTCCTAACTCATTAAATAACTATTGTAACCAAATCATCTCTTTGCTAGCCTCTGTAGCAACAACATACTCAACCTCTCTAGTTGATAAAGCTACAACCTTATGTATCTAAGAAACCCAACTAACAATTATATCCTTGATAGTAAATACATAACCTATCATACTCCTCTTGATATCAACATCCCCAACCATATCCGAGTCCAAATAACCATGAAAATTGGTGTTTAATCCACCATATCACAATGTTATACCCATTGTTCCTCTTAAATATCAAAGAATCCACTTCACTATTTGCCAATGCTCATAATCTGGATTACTCATGTACCTACTTACTAGTCCCATTACATGGGCAATATCTAGCCTAGTAAAAACCATAAAATACATTAGGATACCAACCAATGATGACTAAGTTACCTTGGACATCTTTAGCTTTTCTTCTTTTGTCTTGGCACACTGCTCCTTTGATAATCTAAAATGGCTTAGTAAAGGAGTCCCAACTGACTTAGTATCCTACATACTAAACATCTCCAAAACTTTCTTCATGTATTCTTCCAAGGATAATATCAACTTCCACTCTTTCATGTCCTAATTTATCCTCATACCAAGGATTTATTTTGTTTCACCCAAATTCTTCATAGAAAAAGAATCACCAAGCTGCTTCTTAAGTACTTGAATCTATTGCATGTTCCTTCCTGCAACTAACATGCCATCTACATACAAGCATATTATATTATAATTAACATCCTCAAATCTCTTGACATACACACAATGGTCAGAATGACATTTGGAGTAACCTTGTTTCAACATAAAATTGTCAAACTTCTTATACTATTAATGTTGAGCTTATTTTAGGCCATACAAGCTCTTCTTTAGTTTGCACACCAATTTCTCCTTTCCTTCAACCTCATAACCCTTTGGCTGCTCCATATATAATTCCTCCTCCAAATCACCATGAAGGAACATAGTCTTCACATCTAACTATTCTAAGTGAAAATCCTCTACTGTAACTATACCAAATATAGCTATAATATAAGTCATATCAACAAGAGAAAAAATCTCATCAAAATCAATACCTTTCTTCTGTACAAACCCCTAGGCCACCAACCGAGCCTTATACCTTTTACTTCCTTTATCCTCTTCTTTGATTTTATATACCCACTTATTTTGTAATACTCTCTTGCCCTTGGGTAGCTTCACCAAATCCCTTGTCTAGTTTTCCATGAGATAACTATGTTCCTCTTTCATGGCTTGCTCCCACTTCTCCCTAGAATTTTCCTGCATTACTTCCTCAAAACGTTTTGGTTCTCCACTATCAGTAAGCAAAAAAAAACTCAAAGATGGAGAAAAATGTTTAGGATTTTTTCTTACCCTAGAAGACCTTCTTACTATAGGAGTTTGGGGTTCCTATGTAAGAGGTTCCTAAACTATTTCCTTAGATACCTTATCATTTGTAATATCATCCAACACTGTGTACTCTATTTGTTCATATTTTTGTAACTGATCCTTATACATGACTTTTTATTTAAAGACAACATTCCTAGTCTAGAATATTTTTTTGTCTCTAAGACTCCAAACCCAAAAAACAAAGTCATCCTCATCATAACCAATAAAGGTGAATTTCTTAAACTTAGCTTCTAACTTGGTTTTATCTTTCTTGGTAACATAAATAAATGCCTCACATCTAAAGACCCTAAGAAAAAAAATTAACTTTCTTACCAGACAAAGCTTCCTTAGATATGCCTCCATCCAAAGGCAGTGAAGGTCCTCTATTAATCAGATATACCACTATGTTAACTGCTTATACCCAAAACATTAGGGACAACCCTACATGAAACCTCATGCTCCTTGATTATCCTTTTCATCCTTTCTAACACTCCATTCTCCTATGGTGTCCTTGTAACCATCCTTTGCCTAAGAATTCCATTCTATGAAAAATAATCATCAAATGCTTTACTACAATACTCAACTCCATTGTTTGACCTAAGACATTTTAACTTGAGACTTTTTCCATTCTCAACTAAAACTTTCCCTCTTTTGAATGTTTTAAATACATCATATTTATTCTTAATGAAATAAACCCAAAATTTCCTAGTTACATCATCAATAAATGTAACATAATAATTTGAACCACTAATAAAAGATACCTGAGCTAGCCCCCATATAACTGAGTGAACCAACTCCAACTTAGTCTCTTTATTCATAGTTCTAACCCTCAAGAACTTAACTCACTTCTATTTTTTGTACACACAATCATCACAGAAGTCCAAATCAACCTATTTCAATCTAGGTAACTTGTATTTCAAGATCTCCATGCCCATTTGGATCATATGACCAAGCTTGTAGTGACACAAAGTTTCATCTCCATTTGAAATAACTAAATTATAGTGATCAACATTACTATTCAAATATAAAGTTCCAATTTTCTTACCTCTTGTAACCACAAGAGCACCCTTGGTAACTTTCCAAGAGTCTACTATAAATAACACTAAATAACCCTCACTGCTTAACTACCCCATTGCTATTAAATTCTACCTTGAATATGGAACATGTTTGACATCCTTTAGAAACCATGCATTCCCATTTCTCATATTCACCTGAACACAACCTTTCCCTACTATACTATATGGTTCATCATCACCAAGATAAACATGTCCAAAATCTCTTAGAACATACTCACTAAAATGATGCATATGTGGGGTGGCATGAAAAGAAGCCCCTAAATATAATACCCAATATTCAGAAACATTATCCAAGGAAATAATTAAATCATCATGACTAATATTAGCTATTGTCATATTTACCTCCTTGGTCTCCTCATGTTTGGTCTTCTTGTCTCGAAGTTCCCAACATTCCTTCTTTGTGTGTCCACTTTTTCCATAGTTCCAGCATACCATCTTGGCTTTAGATTTAGATATTACATGACCTTTTGACTTTCCATGGTTTCCTTTACTTTTATTCTTTTATCTCCCTCTATTCTCCACCAACAAAACATTCCTTAGAGATGATTCTTGGTGATCTTCTTTCACATTTCCTTGCTAAGAATCACACCTATAACATCCTCAAACTTTAAACTTCCCTTAGTAGGGATGACATTAATCATAACCATAACCAAGCTATCCCAACTATTAGGTAAGGATCACAAAATCAATAAATCCTTAACTTCATCTTCAAATTTAATACCAATAGAAGTTAGCATACTCACAACCATATTAAAATCATTCAAATGATCAGCTATAGAGCCATTTTTAGACATTTTCATATTAAATAACATTTTTGTCAAAAATATTTTATTAGAGGTAGATGGTTTTTCATATAACTCCCATAATTCTTTATCAGATAAAATATGATCATCTCCTCTAAAATATTGAAGGCAATCAAAGATGCAAGGCATAACTGTATGGCTCCTAGTGATTTCTTATCAAGCAAATTCTAATCTACTTGATTCATACCTAACATTTGGCCTATTTTACACATCAAAGGGAGATGAAGATCCTTCTAAAATAACTAATCCTCTATGTACATCTTCCACAATCTAAAATTCTACCCATTGAATTTTTCAACTCTAGATCTGCCATTATCTGCCATAGCTCTCACCCAAGCTAATATCTTTCCCTATGATTCGCCACTTTAGAAAAACCACTAAATATAGATATGATACCAATTATTAGGAATAAGTGATTAATTATGAAATAAAATATAACATGGAATTCATTCCTCAAAATCATAGTATTAGAGACATATGAAAGAAAATTCAGATTTAAGCAAATAAACACATAACACTGATATAACGTAGTTCACCCAATATGGGTTACGTTGACCAAGAATATCTTAATAATATTATAAAAATATTAAAATATAAATATCAATAAGAAAATCTTATAGATATAACTTTCTCCAACCTGAATTCACACCAAAATTCCCATGATGTTAATCTACGCCTCAAACCTGATCACACTTTCTGCAGAGAAAATATAGAGCTCAGAAATGAGATGCAAAATGCAATGAATAATGTGTTACCCCTCACCCATATTTATAATTCTAAAAATCCCTTTAAAAATACACCATAACCCTAGAGATAACCATATCCCCACAAAATAAATCAAAAAATAAGGGAGGTTTCAACCACATAATCCCCCAATTCTCTTAACACCTTTAAATCATACCCACTTCCTAAAAATTGTGCCAAAAATAGGGGAAGTGGTTAAAATTTCCCACCATTTTAAAAGGTAAAAATTTCATGTTAAAAATGTCCAAGTAACTTTAATTTTACCTTAGGGTTGAAATAGACTCCATATTCAACATACTTGGCACTGCGTGATCAAGCTACTTATTTTAACCAATGAACTAACACTAATGTAATGCATGAAAGGGGATTATGTTCTTAAGCCCATCAATATTTCCATTTTTGTCTTTATAAATTAGATGTTTTCAACCTTATTCTACTTTCATTCCCACTTGAGAAGATGTGTGTCTTCCATCTTTTCATCATTGAAACCCCACCGACCTAATTTACACCCTTCCACCGAATCAAGCAACCTATTTAAATACCAACCAACAAACCATGTACCCATTGGAGATCACCTTATTCTCCACCACATAAACAAACTAATTAGCCTCAAATTTATCATATTAATCCACCTTTTTATTTTTTTTGACCCAACTTTGCCTTGGTCATTTTGATCCCATCATTTACCTTGCTATTTTTGACAAACTTGTACTAATTTTATGCACTGATCATTTAGGTGCTTTGGAGCATGACCATTTATGGTTGAAACACCTGATATAATTTTTGTCTTCTTAAGATAACATCCCACCTTGGATACTTGTGAATACATTATCCTTACCTAGGAGACTTGAGTTTATAGGAGTAACCCATATCAGCTATGCCTAATGCTATGTCCTAGTTACCGTGTCACTTGTCCTCCTAGTACCAACCTTATTTTAACACCTTAACTCAACTATTAAACCATTAGGGATTACCCTTATCTTCCAACCTTTCCCACCAATGATTTCAATCTCACCACTGGTCATTTTGGCCTAACTTTTACATGTTTTTATGATAACCTCTCCTTAGTCTTTTTGACCACACCAATTGAATTTCCAAGTTGAACATTTTTAATTTTCACTAATTTACACACACCTGACCAATTTTTGTCCTCATGGGAGCACTTCTTACCTTGTATACCCATGAAAACACTAACCTTGACTAGGAGACTTGAGTTTATTAGTGTAACCCAACCGTCACATATGATCATGTAGTCCACTTATCACTTATCATTTTAGTATTGACCTTATTATTACCAACCAATAAAACTTAGTCAATGGAAAATATTAGCTATCATACTTAATCATAATTTGTGTGCATATTTACACTTAAGTGCCTAACCTATCACCCACTTCATCACTAACTTACCCACTTATCAAACCCACACCCAATTCTATTTCACCTCATCAATTCTTGGTTTGAGGGGGAACACCTCCTCTCATACTAAAGGGAACCTAACCTTTGAATAGCAATCTATTTTTATTTTACAACTTACTAATACAAACAACATAATAAAAAATGTCAAAAAGTAGACACTAAAAAACTACACATGATAGTTATAGTTATCTAACTAACCCCTTGGACCCCCTTGGGACTATCCCATAACCTTTTGACCATAAACTTTAGTAAAGTTAGTTGACTAGATAAAATAAGATACCATTGACCAAACTTAACCTTCATCTTCAATTTTTTATGGTCACCCTCACCACCAATGGTCACACTGACCACCAATGGTTAGGCTTGACCATCGATCGTTAGTTTTTCACTGCCTAAAAACTTAAACTCTAACTCAACTATAGCTTGATTTTTTATTTTTAGTTGTCTATTATGTGTGTAGATCAATGCATGTTGGTGCTAAAAATAAACAACCACTTTTAACCTTTTGTTTAACTAATTATTTCACCTCCCCTTTCTTCCTATAAAAATAGAATAGGAACAGGTGAAAGGCATCTGAATCATTAATCATCACCATCACTTCTTGGGCAAGAGATTAGAGCTTCTTATGAAGGTATTTTTTTAGCTTCCAACATCTGAACTCTAGGACTTCTTCAATCCATTAAATATCAACTACAAGATAAGTATATTGTTCTTGTTTTAAGTTTTACTTATTTAGTTTCAATAGCTTTGCAACTCCATATATTACCTCTTCCACTAGAACACCCTCTGACCATTCTTAACCACCTAAGTACCAAACCTTTACCCTTGATACCTCTAAGGATATCTTACCCTCATAACCATTAACAAACCTCCAATAACCTAATTTTTTTTTGTAACCAGCCCATAACCTATTTTTTATAGAACCACTAACCTATCCAAACCCATAATAATCATTCATGGTCACCCTGACTATTGATGGTCACCCTAACTATCGATGATCACCTTAAAAATCAATGGTTACCCTAAGTAGTACTCCTATTTCCACCACTAATGTTAGAATAAAATAACCACCTCCAACAAAATCTAATATTTCCATAAATACCATTTAAATCCATAACACCATTACTACACAACCTGTGTCTCATATACCACCAATAACCCCCTTTAAAAACCTAATATTTTTCATACCTATGACATTGCCACCAATCCAAACACATGTGGCCACTATTCCTCAACATATAATACCTCTATTTCAATCCTCTCAACAAATAATTCCCCAACATCAATATGTGTCATCTTTCAATCCATCTTATTAGTAATACATAACATCCCATTATCATCCCTATGTTACCTCAACTCCATCAATCAACACCAGGACCATTGGTTAACACCTAGATCAATTGCTTCCCATGTGATTACCTCCTCAAAAACATCTTTAATAGAATTAAACACCTCCTAACATCATAAGTGGCCTTCCCCCACATGATCCTCAATTAAACATCCTTCACATCCTCATGGATAGAATGTCCCATTTAGAAGCATCCACCATAGGAAATAAATGTATACCCTCTTATGAATAAATCTGCAATGAGCCTATAAACCTCATAGTCCCTATCCAACCATATCTTACATAGTGAAAACTACTTGAATTTACCAAATTTAAAAACAAGGAAGATATTTAATAACACATTAGGGCATTTAGACATACATGTTACCTCATAGCTCATGATAACATTCTCCTCATCCTTTAGCCAAATAGTCTATCATGGTCATTCAATCACCCTCTAAAGTGCCTATGAAAAATTATCCTCCACTCTTACTGACACCAAAACCTTCAACCAAATCCTCCACCTCTAAACATTCAAATATTTAACTTAAAGACATAAATAAAACACATCCTGATAAGCCTATCTAGATGAAAAATGCCAAATCCAAATTTGTGTTTATACCATAAAAGGATGATATGCCACAAGTAGACCCATTACAAGGGTCATACACTACCATTTTTAACCAAAATTTTCAAGCATCCCTCATTTATTTACCACCCCTCAAACATTTTAGTCCCCACACTAAAAAACCTCCCTAGTATATAGAAGATAAGTTGTGTACCTATCATAGGAATCCTTGCCATGACGTTGAAAATTTTAATATTTTTAAAGCCCTAGTTTGGGATTTTTTAAAGATGATTACCTTTTAAATGATAAATTTTACCATGATCCCATCTTTGATAAGGAAAATCAACTCACTCCATCTAGCTCTTCACAAAATTTATCAAATGAGACCCAAAATCACTCACCAACCTCAATAGGTAAACCATTCCTATAGATAAGCACCATCAATATATCTACACTATCATAGACAAAAACTCTTAAAGTTCAAAATATAACAAAGACTAATACACCCATAATGGGGGCTCATGCTTCCACATTACATCAATGCCTAAACTATGCATATGAAGGCCAAAATCACACTCTCCCAACAAACCTACATCATTTTAAGGAACTCCTACTAGGGTAATATTTCTTATCAATACTTGATACCCATCTGAATCCTTAATCATATGGTCATCCTACTAAACAATATTCTTATCCACCTATCCTTAGATAGGCTACCTCCCTTAGGTTCTTCTCACCTCTGTACCCATTTAATGTATACGAAATATATCAATCCTCCTCATAAATTATCATGTCATAAGTATGAGAAAAAAGTAAATGAGACAATTTTGATCCTAATTGACTTGGATCATATGAATTTGGGGCATACCATTTTTCATCCCTTAAAGGCAAACTAGAAATGAGTCTCTCAGTGCTTTGCATCTACAATATATTTAATTTTAATAGTTTTGCTTATCCACAAATCAACTTAGGATTTTTATTACTTATATCCATAAATCCCCACACATATAGCCTATAATGATATAGAATTATGTGGTCATTTGATAACACTTTCTTCATGACCTTAAATGTGAGCACCTCTACTCTACTCATAGCATTTTTTTACTAGATATTCTCTACCTATATGTAAGATGGAGCCCCAAATAATTATTTCCCATAACAAGGATCACAATATCACCTTATGTCATAACTTTATGTATGAGAATGTCACTTGGGACAACTCAAAGTCAATTCATGTTTTCCTTAATTAAAACTAAGTAATATGGGATACAAATCATGCAATGTGATAAATCATAGATTGTTCCCTTGAAGGATAGCTACTCATAAAATCATAAAAGTGCAGATTTCTCCCTTGAAGGATAATTGTTCATAAATGTATATAGACCACTCCCTTGAAGGATGGTTATCCAAAATTAATAATCAATAAAACTTATCACCTTGATTATATTTATCATCTTATACAAAAATTATCAATAATATCCATCAAAATATAAAATCAAAAGTCAAATAATATCCCAAGAAATCTTTTTGCATTGATCAACTTTCCAAAATTTAGCAGAGTTCCTACATTGATTAGTCTTCATAATAAGTAAATATGGGTTGGCACTAGTTATTCCTATTGTCATTAGTACACCAATACTTATCCTCTGACCTAAGGAGATAACACAATATTAAATCCATATCTACCCATCTTCATATCATTTCCCATTTTCAAGAATCATAGGCTTGGTTGATTGACAACCACCAAAGCATTTATCAGCATTAGATAAGTGTTTCAGAGTGCATAAATCATAAAAGAGCTCATGCCTCACCATAACCCTAACAAAATAAAGATTGTAAGTCCACCTTGGTTACTCTTTTTCTTGTATATCATATAGCAAATCCATAGGCACCATCCATCCATCCAATGAAAACCATCCAAATTCGTTAGATTTGATAAATATTTAGCCAATAAGAAAATGAAATTTTTATCATACTATTTATAGACATAATAATGATAATGTCAATCTATGTGATCAAACTTGATCCCTTGTTTTGCATTTACTTGCATGCTTCAAAATAGATAGTCTTGTACCCAAGCCAAGCAAATTACAAGCATTATAATTATGATATTTTACACATAGCACTTTAGGTTAGTGAAGGATGGCCCCTTGCTAGTCCTATAACCTATCATGTCTCACCCTCTATTAGGGGAAAATCCGTAGTAGATCCTAAAAGAGCATGTTTCACCTTATGACAATATTTTTATAGGTAGTTACCTTACTCTTAGCATAATAGATGCTTTAGTTAGACCTCCATATCATTTGTTTCTTGGTAGCCTTCATTTAAACCCACTTGTTCATAATATTGGTAATATATTTTATCCTTAGGGAATTTTTTTATGTAATACCCCCATCCTTATAAGTGTAAACAAATTGCTCTCTCAAAAATATGTCATTTGTATTCACTTTTACCCCTCAGATCCTCAACCCATCCCACTATCCATCCTATTTTCAAACTTATTATTAGGAATATAGAATGTATAGTAATATTAATGAAATAAAGATATAATTAAAATGTATAAATAACAAAACATAAGAGAGACATATATTTAATGTGGTTCACCCAAAATGGACTATGTCCACAAAAAAATAGCTAGTTCTTCTCTTATTTAGTCCAATAAATGAAGGGATAAAACCTACAATACACCCACTACAATATACTATTAACTCATACATAATGTGCCATATTTATTAAAATTCCCTCATATCAAATGGGGGTTACATATTAGGGAAAAAATGCACTATCATAATTTCTATTGTTAGATCTATGACCTAATAGTGAATGGTCTAGATTTACTATGAAATTAAAATATTTTACGATGCATTTTTCATAAAATTTTTCTTTAGGGATGCTACCCCAAACCCCCCATTAGTGGGGCTCCAAATTAGGTAATTTCCCCCCTAGACCCCCATGGTGACCATAGTGGGTGGGGGGGGGGGGGAGGGGGGTTGCCCCCCACAGCCCCCTATCAGGAACTAGGAATTCTAATAATATCAAGGTTCACCATCCAACACCCATAAACACCTTATCATCCTTCATTAGCTCATATTTTGAGATGGAATACCTCCTCACACAAACTTGTGGCATTGTACCTCTCTTAGTTTTTATCTCATGGCTAGCTGTTACAAACTACTTAATAAAAAGGGGTAAATGTATACAGTAAGATTTTGCATACTTATGATAATAAGTATCTTGGGCCCTTTATTTATTTAATTCATCCATAAATCCATTTTTCCTTAAGTCTAATTATCTACCATTTTATCCTAGGAAATTTATCTTTACTAAATTACCAATTTACTTAACCCTCCATAAATATAGTTTAATCCCCCAAAGCATAATAAAAATAAATAAGTTTTAACTCCTTAACAAACTTATTCTTGTCACAAAACTCATGTAAAAAACTTAACTTGATATTTATCTTGTTTATTTCATGTTTGAAACCAACCAAGAAGAATTTAGCTAAAAAGGGTAGAATCGGTAATGATTTTCCCATGATCGACATCAATCCATTTTGGACCAATGTCAATTATATATACCTATTCATTATTGTTTGTAAGGGATGGTAATTTTTAGACTGAGATGTTGAAGGAATATTCATAGGCCACCTAAAAACCTTGTTTATCTCTCCATGGATTAGCATAGTGCCATTGTAGCGTCCAACTTTTGACTCCCCTTAAGAATATTCAATTTGGTTCACCAACTATTATCTTATCCCAATATTGGAGCTTGTTAAGGTAAGGTTGTATTTATTATGAATAAAATATTTGTACTTTTTGTCATTAATAATTAGCCATATAAAACCATTTTATATCCTTTTAATATCTCTCTTTAAACCCTTGTACTAATATTTCTATCCATTGATAAAGAATTGACATAAATTCATACATAATCGGCATCGATTCATACAGAATCAATGTCAATCTTTCAGATTGATATCAATCTTTGAAATTTTATTATTCTATCTAAAAATTGGTATTGTTTTAATAACTTGAATTAATATTAATCAAAATATATATATCTATTAATCTTGATCATCTACATCTATTTATATTATTTATCTCATCTATCTATCTTAAATAATCTGTATGCATTTATCTTATCAAATATATTTAGCATGATCTATATTTTGTTTATCATTTTTATCCACTTGATTGCATAAAAAATGGACTGAAATCCATCTAAGGAAGTGTACAAATTATTTAAAATTATTTTGTATCAATAATTCCACCC
The DNA here is from genome assembly GCA_037957365.1 of Torreya grandis. Lineage (NCBI taxonomy): Eukaryota > Viridiplantae > Streptophyta > Pinopsida > Cupressales > Taxaceae > Torreya > Torreya grandis. The sequence continues at coordinate 533,947 of JARHVA010007660.1, read as the reverse complement.
ATCTCTATTATTAATCAATCTTGTCCAAGTTGTCTTTGTTGTGCAGGTAGTCCTTCCTAGCCAAAAAGTAGCTCCCAAATTTCTAAATCAATAGTGTGCATCCCCATCATAGTTATTCCTCTTTCAAAACCTTGTATCATTTCCATTTTTATTAAATTATTTTTAATTAATAAAATAAATTGAAAAAAATACTAAAACACCTCCATGAAGCATTTCATAGCCACCTCTTTCTTACATGCCAATATGACTTGGAAAACTACCTCATATTTCATGGTGGTTAGGAAATGGGCTTGATCACTTACATGAGGTAGTTAAAAATGTCTCTTGAGCTGTAAAAACTTATTTAGGAGCACTCTACACCAATATTCATCCTTCCTTATTGACCATATAGGCCTATTAGGCAATTAATCCTAGTGACTTGATGTTAATAATCTAGATTAACATGAAACCTAGATAAAAGCTTAAGATCAAGAAAATAATTATGTTATAGGTATAAAAAAATGTTTTAAATCATGATGTATTCCTTTAAAATAGTACATACCATGAAACTTTTCCCATCTATGTGACTAAGTCACCTTTCACTAGTACTTATAGACTAGCCATTTGGTGCAAACTAGCAAAAGCTTCTCTAGGAATAATTATGAGTAGTTTGTGGTTTTAAATGGTGAAACATGCCCCATAATACCTTTCCTAATGATATTCAACCTTTCAGTAATATTTTCACCTTAGATTTATCCCTAAACCTTGACAAAATAGTGTTTATAGGAGGTCTGTACAACTATCTGTATAGACAAATGCCATGGATGGGATATCATCAAAGTGAAATATGATATATAAGTTTTTAACAAGCCATTAAAATGAATTTTGAAGAAATTTATTCAATATTTTTTTCCATCGAGTCACTATTAGGGTTTTAGGAAGGTTTAAGGGGGTTTGGGTTCTTAACAATGGTTCATGAAGATTATAACCTTAACCTATGAACCAATGCCACGAGTTTATTATATAAAAGGATCTTCAACTTTCCCAAACCAATCAGAACCCCATGAAAGTGTTTCATATAGTTTTGAGCTCATCAAATTGCTCCTTGGGTGATAATTTTGAATTTTATGACTCTTAAGGTAGTTTTGAGCCATAGTGGTTAATTATGATTCTTCCTCTATAAACCATTATTTTTCACACACTTTAAACTCATTGAAAAACATCTCAATGATGGTTTGTGGTCTTATCTAATCCCATTTTATCCTCTATTTTAGGTTTCTAGTAACACTACCTTGAAAAGGTGTTAGACCAATAGGACTAAAGGTAGAGTTGTTGTATCTTGACTCCAAACTAGAGATATGAATCACTTGTCAACCCTTATTAGTATGGAATTCATCCCTTAGGGTACTTAGATCATCTATATTAGAATGAGTAAGCCACTTAATTATCCTTTATGAACACATAATCCTCTAACTAGGTACCTAAACATGTCTTCAAGTGACTATTGGACATGAAGACCCTTGTAGGTGGTCATTAATAATTTTTTTGAGACCTATGAATCCCTCTCCCTCCTTAAAAACATGTATAATGCGTATACTTCTTCCAATATATTTCATATAGGCTTGGAACATCTCTTTTAGGCTTGATATATACAACATATACCTAGTATGTACTGACCAATATACTATTTGGGTGCCCAAGTGACCTAGGGAGACTATTAAGATTATTTTAAATACCAACTACCTCATTTAGAAGCATTTGATGGTGTAATTTTCTCATTGGGTCTTGATCAAGTTTTAGAAATGGTTTTGGTAGCTTACCATCTTAATGATGGTTCATAGAGTATAGGCCCAAAAACTAAAACCTTTTTTCATGGATCTATAACCTGTAGACCCCTTCAAATCTCTTGAATAGATCCTACTCCCATACAAACTATATGATGAGTACTAAGTGAAGGTTGTTGACATCTAAGCTCTTGGTAAGCATTATAGGTGGGTTAACAATCTTAGGGATTATTCATAGAGTTTGACTCTTAAATCTCATTCTTTCCTCCATGTATCTTGAGTTCATAGGGGTCTCAACCCCCGCTAAGATCACTAAGCCTAATTCATCATGCCATGTGAGATATGAGTGCTTGAGTTAGCAACTTGAAATGGATGATATGACCAAACTAGCCACTTTTCTTCTTTCCTCTACCTAGAAAAGCTCCTTTAAGACCTAAATCATCACCATACATATTATTATAGCCTTAAGTTTTATTTGAGGTTTGAATCTACCACTAAGGTGGAGATGGGGTCTTGAGGGTCAAGGATGGCTTTAGGTCTTATAGGCTTAGACTAGGTTTTGAGACCTTAAGTGAATTTTAGATGTGTATGTGGCTTCAATATCACTATATAACCTTTTTAAATCAAATTTCCACCCTCTATACTTGAACTTATTTTTTTAGACCACCATCTCAACCCCTCTCTTTTAGGTCTATCATCACTATCTAGTGCAAGTGATTAAAAACGTTTTTGTTGGAGCCCTGAGTATTCTCTTCTAACTCTATATAGTGGTAGAATTAGGGGCTCAAATATCATTTTCTCAATATTTGATTATAACATTTAAGGCTTGGCTTCCCCAACTATGGTATCAAAGTTTACTTACACATTCAGGTGCATAGGATTATGTGTCTTAGGTGTTTAACCCAGACTAGACAACTACTTGACTTGTTCACACCATCATGTGAGATCTTGATGGGTATAAATGTCATCATCACCCTGGGGTTCCCATTTTTCATGTTTATTAACATTATCATTCATCTCAGTTATACACTCTAAAGTGACTAAGTAAACTTAGATCACTGTACATACCTGAGTTAGTTTATCAATCATTCCTTCAAATTATTTTCTTCTCAAGGCCATGACCTTATATTATATGAATCTCTATTTGAGTTCTCCTTCTATTTTAATATAACATTTCATGTTCAATGTTAGGAGTAGACTGTATCAGTTTTGAGCTTGGTGATATCAATATGTGATTGTCAAGGGGTATTTAATCAGGCTCTTGATCAAAAGGATTATTTTTATGTTATGCTTGAGACCCCAATGGCCTTCCTTGAATCCAAATCACACCCCTTTAAGATAGACAACTTCACAATCTATGACCCTTCTCTGTATTTTGAGACTCACCTATATATGATGGTTTTAAAATCCTTTGAAGGTTGGTTCTAAGTTGGTATCCTAAACTTAGTTATGTTTTCTCAATATTATTCATGCTTGAATATCCCTTTTTCTCAATTTTAATGGATCTTGATAGCATTATGGAGAATTTGACCTAGTTTCCATGTTTTAGGCTTGAGAAAAAAATTTAAACAAGTAGGTGGTAGTCATAGGGCTTTATGGAATTTTAACTTAGAACCAAATCCTATTGATGGGTGAAATATTTTGATAGAACTATAACATAGAAAATACCTTTTGAGAGATGCTATGAGGGTTATTTCTCATGTTTAAGACCACCTAAGGGGACCCTAGACACCCTTATTCACACACTCAATAATGCAAGTCATTTGGAGTTCATTAATCAGATACATAAAGTGATAAATTGAAACCTAATATTCCTTGAATACCTTAACTTATGCTAATGAACCTTAACCTTTGCTAAATAGGTTTGTGAAGGCATTGGAGGATTGGTTCATAGTTTATTGCCTTTGAGGGCCATAATGAGGTATATTGTTTTAGGAAAGAGAGACTCTTATACATGAATATATGATACCTCTACTACTTGTATGGTGCTCTAGTGACCTTAAACAACCATCACCATGCAAACTCAGTTCTCATTTGTAATGAAGTTCACATATGTATTCATTTCCATTTGGAGGTAAGATATTGCAAAATTTGAAGACTAATTTGAACATCATTGTTTTAAGGAGGAAATAAGACGTTAATGATCTCAAAAAACCATCATTCAATCTTAAACTAATGTTTTTTCTAGATATGTGCATTGAAGATCCTTCCTCATCAAGGGAACCTTGCTTGTAGTCTACAAATTATGATAAATTGGAGGTTTCTTACCCCCATAAGATCACACATGTGAACCAAGGGTGTAAAATTTAATTAAAGGATTTTCAAGAATTTTATAAGAGATTTAAAATCATTAGTTTCATCAAACAAGCCAAAAATGCACTAAAACTATTTCAATCTTTACCCTATGTAGATGTAGAAGACTAGTTTGGTTACCCTAATTTATTAACCATTGTTCATAAATCATAGGTCATTATTTTGAAAACTAATGTCAAGTATTTGAATTCCATTAGATCCCATTCCTTTTATCTAAGAGCTCAGGTCACCATCTTCTCTCTCTTATCCATAATAAACAAAAACTCGATGTGTTATCCATGGCTACCAAGGAGGATGATGGGAAGGAGGGGTTTGTTTTTTATCTTTCTTAGCTTGAAAATCTTATATTCTCTCATTTGATGTCTATATTGAATTCATTTTCCATATCCCTGACTCTTTTTGACCATGTATATACTGTATGGATTTGTACTTGCTTGAAAACTCCTATAAAGCACTAGTTTCTTGCATTTTATTATCTTTTTAGAACTTGAAACATTATTTGTGGGTAGTAAGAGGGAAAAGAGGGGTCAAAATTCAATTAAAAACATGAAGTATGGATGGGGAAGTTGAAGACCCATTATTTCCCATATGTGGGTTGCTTTAATGATAATAAAACATTTGAATTATGAAAAGACATCCCCTTTGCATGTGAAAATATTTTATCATGGCATTATGGTAATCAAATAGGCATTTTAAGGAATTATTTAGGGTCTTATTAATGTTTTAGGGTCAAACTAGCATCATTTTATGGTTAAACACCCCTTTTGAAGGCAATACATGTGATCTCATGTGAACACCCAAAAATAAGATACCTTAATGTCTATTCAAAGGACCTTAAAACATTTTAAAAAACCTAAATAATGTTACCCCACATTTGTTATAACATCTCTAACCCTATTATCTTACCATGCTTTGAAGGCTCTCAACATACTAGATGGATTCATGATAGGGCATGAGCTGTAACATTGGGTTATCTTCCATATGAGCAAGTTAGACCATTAAGACCATTCCAACACATATTATGGATTATTATACATAAATAATATAGAGAGGGCACTTGACACAAGCTATATAAGGGTGATTAGATGGACACCATGGTATTCCTTGACATGATAAAACACTTGAACCTTCTATCTTAACATGATGACCAATGATCACTTTTTGGACTGCCTTGACACTTTAAGTGATATTAAAAGGGTGAACATAGGTGATCATGGGTATTCATGACATATTTTGACTCCTTTTTATGCCTAAAGGAAGAAATAAGTCAACATTAATTTTGAATCTAAATGCTTAACCTACCTATTGGTCAAGGGGACCTAAGATCTCTTATATATCACTCATGCCCTGATGAAGACTCTTGTCTAAATTGAAACCTCATGACTAATACCTTGAAAACCTCAAGGACTGAAACAAGACCCATAAGACACACAAAAAGACATAAAAGAAACACAACAAAAAATGACAAGAACACAACCAAATAAGTAACAAACAAAGAATGTGCCACAACACTTAGAGGAAGGAAACCTAAACTACTATATACAAAGATGGTTTTGAGATTCATATTAAAAATACCTAAGGAAAACTCAATTGAAAAAGATATGGAATTCCTCACCACTCAACTTGGATAATTTTCAAGACATTCTTTTCTTTTCAAATGGTAATAACTTGTGTTCCACTCTCAAGACTATCAGACTTTAAGTGCTTACCTAGTTTAACACGATCTTCATCCCACTTGAGCACAATGTCACCTTATTGTAAGGTATTTTAAGAAGCTATTTTATCAAATTATCTCTTGATATGATCTTTATGGGACCATATGGAATTCATAACATCATCCCTTATCTCTTAAAGCTCCCTTAATTCTTTCATTTTTTCCTACAATACATCATTCTCCATGAGTTCAAGTTAATGTGTGAGTTCCAAGGCTAATAGCTCAATTGATATGGGAAGACTTTATTCTTTATCATAGTAATTAATATATGGTAAATGGCCACTATACCTCATGGGATTAACCTATCTACCCATAAGGTTGTCATTAGCTTGGTATGCCACTCCATTTTTTTGTCTTCCATAGTTATCCTTATAATCCTAAAAGATTCTTATTGGTGGAATTTGTAAATCCATTTATATATGAATATTAATTGGAATAATAACTAAGGTATATTACATTATTAAGGTTCCATTAAATCACCCTTTCACTACTGAATGCTAGTGCATTATCTGATATGATGGTGAAAGGGACCCTAAATTTGGTCACTAAACTATCATAGAATACCAAAACTGAGTTTTCACTTGCCTCCTTAAGTGCAACTACATCTACCCACATAATAAATTATTCTATGGTATTAAATACCAACTTATTCCCTACACTATAAATAGGGTGAATCATACCTATACATTCTAGACCCCACTACATGAAGGGCTGCTCCACATTAATAGGCTTGAGAGACAAGGAAACTAGTCTTTACTTCCTATGAACATAACACATTTTTGGCATATCCTAACCCAAGAATGAGAGTCATTGAATAAAATTGGCCAAAAATATAATGATATTATGATCCTTATTTTTTTTTGTCTTGGATTCAAAGTGACCTCCTGTAGGATCATCATGAAATTGGTCTAGGAGTTTGTCAATCTGGCTAGTTTCTACACACCTCAAGAGCATGCCATCAAGGTATTTTTTGAAGAGTACCCCATTAATAAAGACATAAGAGATAGATTTAAGCCTAAATTACCTCCTTATTATCCTAGTTATGTCTATATTAAATTCTCCTATTTTAAGTAATCTCACCATATCTTGAGTCCAGATGGAAGGAGATACAAGTACATCTACTTATTCATCACTTTACACTGGTAAAAACACTTCCTCATCCTCTTTTACATATATTGGAAGGTGTTCACACATTACCATACCCTTAACCAACTTTTTTACCTTCAATTATATGTCATATTACATGCATTTGATCATCCAACCATCTCTCTTCTCACTTAAGTCCCTATTAAGGATGAAGTCCTTGATGCTAAAATGAACCATCATGACACAGATATTTTTATTAAACACCATGTGTCTAAATTTATTAATACCTCTCATGAATGAAATTACATGTTTTAAATCAAAATTTTACCTCTATTCATACCACTCCAATGCTTAACTAAATAAGGCTATGGGTTACTCAAGACTGTCATTGTTTTGGTGTATAAGCATGATAGAAATAGTATCCTTAGTTGAGAAGGCATACAAGAATAATTACCTTGAAAAATTAGGGTTGAGGAGGGTGGAATCTTTGTAAATAGCCTAACTTATGGATTCAAATCTTCTTTTCCATTCCTTGGTCCATGAAATCTCTTTGTATTTCTTGAGCATGAGTGTTAGAGGCCTTACCAATTATATAAATATAAGTATGAACTTTATGATAAATTTTATTTTGCCTAATAAACTCTACAATCCTTTCTTATATTTGGATAGAGCAAGGATTTTACTTATCCTCTTAGGGTCTATAGAGAGGTGTTATTTTGACATAACATGTCTTATAAGTCTACCCTCATGGACTATAAAAATACACTTTTTGGGATTCAAAGAGATCCCATACTACTTGTACCTATCGAACACTATCCTCAAGTGTGTCAAATGATCTTTTGGATCCTTGGAGAATACTATGATATCATCAATGTAGATGACCACCATCTCATTGATAAGTTCTTGTAAGGTTACATCCATTTCCATTTGGAAGATGGCTCATGTATTGGATAGCCCAAAGGGCATCTTATTGTAAGCATAAGTGCCCCACTTAGTTGTGAAGGAAATCTTGTGTTGGTTATCCTTATTCACTGAAACTTGATTATATTTTGAGTATCCATAACGAAAGGAGAAATGTGTGAACCTACAACCTTTTTAAGAATCTTATCCATGGATGGTAGGGGGTAGTGATCTCTTAGTGACACCTTGTTAAGATCTTTGACTATAGAGACATTATATATAATTTCAATTAAAATCATACAACTTAAATTAAATTACAAAATTTAGTTACAAATGCATCTACTACACATGGGTAGATAATGATGGATTCGTAGTCTACTTGAGTTGTTGATCTACCTATATAATGGGGTGTTGAGAATGCCTATCCTACCTAATTAACACCAGACATTTACTACTTGTGCTAATTCAAATTACCTAATCACACGGAGGTCTAGGATTTTCATATAAATTAGTCGTAATAGGTCCCAAACAATGAATTAGAGTTTTTCCACACATGAACAACCTTGGAATACTCAGACACAAGTGATCCCAAATGATTATAATAGTTACTGCATATAAGACACCATAAGTAAACATTAGTGCCACGTGACTACTATCCAAAGTAGTATGCTATTATCCAAGAGGGATTTTAACACATATATCTTATTTATGACACTTAGACCAGATCTTGTACCAATTTTTATCTTCTATATCCTTAGTTTTATTCTATTTCCATCTAAGTATTCATTTGTCTCATTCATTTCTATTATTAGAAATATTAGTTTAGCTCAATTTTTTCATAAATTAGTGGTTGTATTTATTGCATATTTTATACCCTCATTTACTATACTTAGACCCTTTACCAACCTAAGGCTTACACACCATAAACACTAAAATGTTAATTCATTAGGGTCTACCTAACCAAATAAGAATTGAGTGAGAATCAAAGATGACACACATGATGACTGAGTATAATTGAAAAAATGAGATACTCTATGAAGAATTACAAATGGGATTTTAGACAAAACCCATGAAAACCTCTCTATTAATATTATTAGTGTATAAAAATGTAGAATAATATAAATTAGACTAGTTCAATGAAGAGAAATTATACTATGCTTCAGATATGGTCTCATTTTAGGAGGTAGCTCTAGCATGTGAGAATTTGAAATCTAATGACAATAGTGGGTATGAAGAGTTGTTATGGTCTTCAAAAGTTTAAATAATGACTATGGATGACTTTTTTCTTGCTCTTCCCATAGAATATTTATCCAAAATGTCTTGATCAATTGAAGGACCTTCATTAAATTAAAGATAAAGTGTATGTTCAATAAAATATTATAAATTATACTAAGAGATTATCATCACAACTACACTTCCTCACAAAGACCACCCACATAATTTGGAACAACAAAATTTACCTTATGCACCTTAAATTTCAATGGATCTAAATCCTATAGTGGCTATGGTATAAGAGAGAAATATTATCTAGATACATACCACTTGTAATTGGCTTGTACTAATAATGTGACTAAGTATGAGGCATTAGTCTATGGACTTCAATTCACCCTAGCAAAGAAGGTGAAAAACATCATAATGTTGGGTGGTTTTGAATTATATGTTAGGAAAGTGAGGAACCAAAATTCATGTAATTAAAAATGATTATCTAAGTACCTCAACCATTTTTGAAACCTAATATAATATTTTGATGATTTTGGTATTCAGACTCTGCCTAAATAAAATAACTATATATCTAATGCACTATTTATTGCTACAAGCACTTTAGATCCCATTTCCAATTTGAGGATGATAATATTATTAATAGAGATGATCTCTACCACTTTAGTCCTAGATAATATTAACAATTTCTAAGTCTTCAATGATGACCAACACATATTAAACTTCATCACCAATACATAAGTATTTTTTGATCAAAATATTGATGAAGATGGTCAAGAGGACTTAAAAATTGATGAAGATGGGAAAATGAATTTTAAGACCAACATACCCAAGGGTATGGAATATATTGAGAGGCTATTTAACATGGATTACTAGAGGTAAAATGAGTAATAAACCCATATTAATGGAATAAAACATGAACAATGCAATCTGGGAAATGAAAATGATGTGAAAAGTATGCTTCTAGGCACCACCTATATGCCAAAAGAGAAAAAAGGTTTTACACAAGCCCTCAAAGATTTTAGATATGTTATTTCATAGAGTTATAAAGATATAAATGTCTTGAACACTTATATGTTTCCACATACTATCCCCTCAAACTTTGAATCAATCCTTTTAGGCATAGATAAGGCCTATTAATTTACTAGTGGAGCCACACATTTTTAAACAAGTGTAGAAACTACTTTTATAAATGACCATATTAATGGTGAGATACTCTACATGTGTTAAAAATTTCATGTTGTTGAGGAAAAATAAGGAGATATCATACTTTTTGTTGATTTATATAATTTGAACAAATCATCTAAAAAAGATAATTATCCCTTGCCTTAATTAGATGAAGTGTTGTATATTTTGAATGGTTCCCAAATTATGTCATTCTTGGATGGGTATTTAGGCTATATTCAAGTGGTAGTCGATTATGAGGATAAAATCAAAACAACTTTCTCAACTAATTGGGACACCTTCACATATTTTTTTTGGCTAGATTAACGTGGATGCTACCCTTTAAAAGATAAAGGTACATTGTGTTCAAATACTTTATGGGAAAGTGTATATTTTTGTATATGGATGATCTGATCATCTTCTTTAATAGAATGATAGATCATGTAAAGTACTCAAGAAAAGTGTTACAGCAGTGTAGAGACCATGATATCTCTTTGAATCCAAAGAAACATATATTTGGAGTCACTAAGGGGAATATTGTTGGAGAGTTGTCAATGGTGTCATGGTAATGTAATGAAGGTGTCCAAGTGAGTCAATGAAGTGCCTTAATAGTTTAAATAACAATGATAAAGTGTGAAATATACTTATCCTATAATGCTTGAAGTAGGCTTGGTTGATCTTCAAAGTTTGACTATTTAGAGATGATTAGGGATGAGTATGAAGTATTGAGCTTGTGAAAAATGTCCTATTATAGGTCATTAATGAATTTAGTGCTTGTGTGCATAAGTATAATTCATCTAGTAGTCCATAGTTTTCATCAAGACTTTTTGGGTCTAATGGTAGAAAATCTGAGTAGGTAGTTTGATGATATCATAATTTCCATGTATATAGGAGTCAGGGAGAGTTATTTATATGATTGTGATAAAAATATTCCCATGTTGATATGTCACAAGTATCAATTCATATGATGAATCACATCTAAATAAATGTGTGTGCAAATTTGGGCTCCCAAGCATTTTTGACAATGTTTTATATATTCTAATAGAGTTGAGCAAGTGGTTTGATGACATCATATCTCACACGTATGAAATTTTTAGAAGTATATTGATATATGGATGAGTTACCCTATGATATAATATATTATGTGATAAATCTTAGGTCATGCAACTAAGCATGATGAAAGATATGCAAGTGCAAAGCTAGGTTCCTAGGCAATTTGCATGTGGCAAGAAAAGATGATTAGACATTTTGATGTATTCATATTTAAAACATGTGAAATTTTTATAATTATTTAATAATATATGTTTATTTATTTCTATGCCTATTTGTTATGTGATAAGTTTCAAGTCATGCAATGAAGCACATCAAAAGATGTGCATGTGCAAATTTAGCCTTCCATGTAATTTTAGGCATGGTTGGCTCTATGGTAGAGAATATGAGTAATAATATTAATGTCATTATATCTTTCACACATAAATTTTCTAAGAGAATATTGATGTATGTTTAAATTTTCTTATGTGAGGAGATAATATGGTCCAAATTTTAGATCATGCACCTAAATGCAGTAAAAGTTATTGAGGTCCAAATTTGGCCTTCTAGGTAGATTGTAATGGTTCCCATACTTATTAAATTTTTTAAGAGATAAATATTAGGACAAAATGAATATATTTCAGTTCATGAGAGATCGTACAGATTGATCTAAGATTGCGTATCAAGTCAAAGAGGTCAAAGTGATAGTTGTTTAATGATAGACAAAGGTAAAGACTGAGCTACTTTTAAGATCTGATGGTCAATGGGTATTCATACTAATCAATATCAATGATTCATATTGAGAGGAATGAGTTCAAATTTTCCAATGTTTAACATAGATAAAAATCAAGATATGAATAGGATATCAATGAAGTATGTTTGTTCTAAGATGTCAGGAAGAAGTGAGATAATACCAAGTGTTTGAAGTTTAACATTTAGGAAGTGGTACACTATGAGTTAAATTTATTAGAGTATTGATAGTGCATTATTAATATAATATTCAAGGGCATGATATGCATTTTAAGTGACCGTTTGGATTTAAATATTCAAATTTTTGAAGGAAAAACTAGTGCTCAGTTTTTGTGTTATATCTTTCGATATATGTAGAATTTGTTCATGGTGTAAAAATAAAATTTGTAGAGAACTCCTAGATGAATTTATAAATATATATTAAAATATATAAAAGTGTGTAAATTCAAATATATTTAGGTTCAAATTTAACTATGTGTTTGTTCATATTCTGCAAGTAACCCGAGAAATGTATTTGAGTTGTGCTTGTTTTTGTCTCAATGTTTAAAGGTGAACTAGATATTGGAATATGTTGTAGACTCCATGAGGATAATATGTGTGAATTATGAAGGTTTTACCAATAATATTTAGTATGAAAAAATGTTTATAAGTCAATGATGTTTTATTTCATAATGACTATGTGTACAAATAAGTGTTTGAGCTAATTTGGGGTTAGTAGAAGAGTGTTATGATGGATGCTAGCACTTAAAGGGGACCTATATATCATATGGCATGGTTACATGAGTTTTAAAGTATTATTTTTTTATTAGTTTTTTATATTAAGTACTAAATGGGTGAATAGCTCTCTATGAGACCTATAAGGGCTATAAGTGCCTAATTGAAAGGTGTAGCTACGTAAGAGTGACCCATAGATGTTATGGCCAACATATGAAGATTTTTTGAGATATGTATTAATGTGAGATATGCCTTAAGGGTAAATTCATTCCTAATATCTGACTGAGATGTTGATACTCATAAAGTCTCTATAAATAGTGAAGCAAAATAAGATGGTTTCTAGACAAGTGACAGGCTTGTTGGGGTAGAGTGAGCATTGAAGCGAAGAAGAGAGGATAGGTAGTGTGCCTATTGGATGAATTTATGATAGAATAGTTTTTTTAATATGTGTATGACCTATAGTTCATATTTTTTATGTCATAATAATGCTCTTTCAATTTTAGGATATGCGAAGAGGTCTGAGTGTGCATATGAGGATATTTTGAGTGAAGGAGAGAGATTATGGCATGCCTATATGAGAGTCTTATATGAGATAGAGAGGGATTTTGTGTAGGGGTTATAAATTTATATATCCATAATTAGGTGTTAAATACATTATTTCTAAGGTGGATGTGTTCATTTCATATGAGGGCATAAAAGACTTGATATTCCTTAGGGGTAGTTGTTCCTTGTGAAATATGTGTTTCATTAAATGCCTTAGGTCAGAAGGACTTGACTAGGGTTACTGGTTAGAAGGACTTGATCAGTATATTATTTATAATCTCTTATAGGATAATTATTCCATGTGTTAAATTCTTAAGAGTGGGGTTTATTCCTCATGAGGGTTTCCCATGGGAACTATGTGTTGTGTGTTTGATCTTATGTATGCATTGAATGAATGAGCTCTCTTGTTAATTTTGCTTGATCAAGTTGATATATGTTATTTGTTTAATAGTTTGAAAGGATTCTAATTGAAATTTAAATATCTAGGCTCACTGATTCACCCTCCCTCTAAGTGATTGTGCCTCTATCAATTAGTATTAGAGCAGGTCCTTCGATAAAGGCTTGACAACTTGAAAATGATCCAAGGTACAATATGAGTAGTCATAAAATGCAAGGAGGTTTTTATACTAAGAAAACACCAATGTTTAATATATCCAATTATAATTTTTGGAGTGTAAGGATAAGGACATACATTATGTCCCTAGGTTTTTATGTATGGCAATTTGTTATGGATGGTTATGTTGCTCCTACTACTCCTTCATCCAGTGCTATAGATAAGAAGTTGTTTGAGAATAATTATAAGGAAATTAATGCCATCACTTGTGTTATTATAGATACGAATTTCACTAAGGTAATCCATTTTAAATCTTCTAAAGAGATATGGGATAAAATGTAGATAATTTGTGAAGGAGACTCAAAGGTCAAACTTCTTAAGTTGCAGACTCATAGAAGGAAATTTGAAAGTCTCAAGATGTAGTAAGAATATTTAATGGCATTTTTTTTTTAGATAGTTGATGAGATTGTGAACATAATCAGAGGTCTTAAAGATAACCTTGAAGAGGCTACTATATTTCAAAAAGTATTAAGGTTTATATCCCTCAAGTTTGATCCAAAATTATCTGCTATATAAGAAAGTCATGATCTTACTCATTAGAAGATAAATCAATTGCATGGCACCCTTACTGCATATGAGATGAGAGTAAATGATGATATACCACCAAATAAGGAAGCAAATTTTAAGACTAAAATGAAGATAAAAAATAATTTTCAAAGTAGAAACCTAAGGAGGATGACATTTATGATATAGATTGGGATGAACTAATTACTTTAATTTCAAGGAAATTGAAAATAGTTTTAAACAAGTATAAGTGTAAAATTCCCATCAAATGCTTTAATTATGGAGAGGTAGGACATTTTGATAATAATTGGCCTCATAAGTATAAGATTAATGATGATGAAGAGCATGATCAGGGTCATGATGATGGAAAGAGAAAGGGATTTATAAGGTTTGATAACAAGAATATGTATTTTAAAGATAATAAGAGTCTATACACCAAATAAGATTACAATGCATCAAATGAGAGTGAAGTTAGTGACTTAGAGTATGATCATGAAGATGATGGTCTTGCTAAAGATGAATCCCTTTTCATGGCTAAGGAAGGAATTTTTTCACATCAAAAGGAGTCTACTTGGAGTGATTCAGATGATGATGAAGATGAGGTGGACTGTGAGACTGAATTGATGAATGCCCTTGATGAACTGAAGATTGAAAATAATATGAAATAAAAAATTAAGGACTATGAGGAAAATTTTAGTGTGTATGAAGTAAGAATGAATGAATACACCAAGGAGTATGAAGATATAATCAAGCATTTTAATTGTCAATTGGAAATACTATCTAAAAGCCTAAAAGCTAAAGAAGATGAATGTTCAAGTTATGTTTTAAAAAATGAGTCTTTGAAATATGAGTTAGATAAGACATCTAGTAAGGTAAATTCATTTGTTAGATTTAAAAAGAGCTCAATTGATCTATACAATATTCTAAATGATCAAAAGCATGCAAGTGATAGGACTGGTCTTGGATGTAAAGAAGAACCAGAGAATGTAACATAAGACAATATGAACAAGAAAAATATAAATTTGAAGAAAAATAATAAAACAAAGAATGAAGGTGCTAGCAGACTAAAGATAAATTAAATCTAAAAACCAAATTCCATGAGGTATGCAAGTTTCAATGGTTACTATTACACATGTATTTAGTTTGGTCATAGAACTAGAGAATACAAAATACCTGTTAGAAATGAGTTTGTATGGAACTATGATGGGGGTCATCATTCAAAAGGTGTGAAAAAAGTTAAGCTCTTCATCTATCTTGATGATGGAAACTTTGTTAAGTGTTGTCTAAATAAGGTAAGATAAGTTGAGTTTCCATCAAGGAGTATTGTTTGCTACAATTGTGAGAATATTGATCACATTAATAGGTTCTACAAGAAAAGGCTATTAAGTTAAAATAAGTTTAATCAGGCTCCAAGATTGTAAATTAGAAGGCAAGTTAACTCATGAAATCAAAAGGTGACAAGTGTGAGTCATGACAAGTCTATAGGTCCAAGTAATCTATTTAATATGGTGGAAAATTTTATAAAATTTAAAGAGTGCCAAGGGGTCTCATTGTATACTCATGTTGAGAATGAAGAAACCAAGGGCAAGGAGAAGACCAAGGTGTTGGTTGAGGATAGTTTTAAGGGGTGTATGGATCTAAGTGAACATCTTGATATTGTTGAGCAAGTTTCATGAAGAGAACGTTATTTTTCTGTGCCTAGTGATGAGGTTTCAAACTTCAAGGTGGATTATTTAGATGAAAAGGTATGTCATGAATCTATATTGTCTCCATGTATTTTGAATCTAATCCTAGAAGTAAAGGATAATGTTATAGTGGTTGAAAATGTTTCTTCTTTTAATCCTAAGAATAAGAAGAAGAACTAAAAGTATCAGTTGATCAAGGAGGAGAAGGAATATGAAGAGTTGTGGGCAAGGAATATTTGATAATTTTTGGTTTTTTTATCCAATATAATAAGGAATGAATATTTCAAGGTGAGTTATCAAAATTATTTTAGATCATGTTTTCTATTTTTTGAGTGGCATGAGGTTTTGTTGGTGGTCCTTAAGGTGGTTCGAGAGAGAAGGCTAGTAAGCTTATATGGTGGTTATTCATGGTGTGTGGATATATGAAGACATATAAGGAGGTGAAATTGCTCAATAATATTAGGGGGAGTCCCTCTCAAATGTTTCTTAGTGATTTTAATTATATTTTAGTGTTTTTGTTTGTTATTCATTCATTGATTGCAGTGCTTGGTTGAAGAAGAGTGTTCGCATGTGCCAAGAGGAAGTTGTCAAGGAAAATAAAAGGTAGGCTCAAGGTAAGAGGGATTTTGTATCATATTTTTAAGATAATTCTCTCTTATTTATGGTATTTTTAGGTCCTAAAGATCATTTGGTGCCCACATTTTCATTATGTCAAAGGGGGATAAAAGTTCCTATGGTAAGAATGCTTAAAGAGAGACAAGGAAGGTGATCTATATGATGGGTGTTGACATCAATGAAAAATGGGGAGATTATTAGAGATTTTTTAATGACATCATGGTAATGTAATAAATGTGTCTAATTGAGTGGATTAAGTTCCTTGATAGTTTAAGTAACAATGACAAAGTGTGTAATATGCTTATCCTAGTATACTTGACGTAGGCTTGATTGATCTTCAAAGTTCAACTATTTAGAGATGATTAGGGATTAGTTTGAAGTATTGACATTGTGAAAGAGGTCATATCATAGGTCAAGGATGAATTGAGTGCTTTTGTGTATTAGTGGAATTCATCTAGTAGCCCATAGTTTTCATCCAGACTTTTTGGGTCTAATGGTAGAAAATCTGAGTAGGCAGTTTGATGACAATAATTTCCACATGTGGATGAGTCAGGGGGAATTGGTAATATGGTTGTGATTAAATTATTCCAAAGTTTCTATGTTACATGTCTCAAGTCATGTGGTGGAGTGGATCTAAAGATATGTGTGTGGAAATTTGGGATCCCATGCATTTTTAACAATGTTCTCTATGTTCAAATAGAGCCAAGTAAGTAGTTTGGTGACACCATATCTCACACGTATGAAAGTTTTAGGAGTATTTTGATATATGGATGAATTTTAATATGATAAAATATCTCATGTGATAAATCTTATGTCATTCAATTAAGCATGATAAAAGATATGCAAGCATAAAGTTAGGCTCCTAGGTAGTTTGACTTTGTTTTCCCATACATAGCCAAATTTGCATGTGACAAGAAAAGTTGAGTAGGAATTTGATGTAGTAATATTTTGAAAATGTTTTAGTTTCATAATTATTTTATAATATGGGTTTATTTAGTTTTTTTCCTAGTTATTACGTGCTATGTTTTAGGTCATGCGATGAAGTGCATCAAAAGATATGCCTATTTAAAGTTGGCCTTCCAGGTAGTTCTAGGCATAGTTATATTAGTGGAAAAAAATATGAGTGAGTAGATTAATGGAATTATATATTTCACACACAAATTTTCCAAGATTATATTTATATATGGTTGGATTTTCTTATGTGAGGAGATCATATTGTCCAAATTTTAGATAATGCGTCCATGTGTAGCAAAAGTTATTGAGGTCCAAAATTGGCCTTCCATGTAGATTGAAATGGTTCCCATAGATAGTTGATTTTGAAAGAGATAAATATCAGGAAAAAATTAAGATCTAATGGTTTTTTGGTGATTACACATATTTATCTAACAATATGTATAGATTCAATGAGGTCAAAGTGATAGCTACTTAAGGATATGTAGAGGTAAAGACCAAGCGACTTCTAAGATTTGATGATAAGTGGGTATTCATACTAATCAAGATAAAAAATGCATATTGAATGAAATGAGTTAAATTTTCCAATTTTTAACATAGATAAAGATCAAGGATCTATGAATAGGAGATTGATAGAGCATGTTTATTATAGGATGTCAGTAAGAAGCAAGATGATTGCATGTGTTTAAAGTTTAAATTTGGGTAGTGGTACAATATGAGTTAAAGTTTGATTAATATTTATGTTGTGTGATTAATATAAGATGCAAGGGCATGAGATGCATTTTAAGTGACCGAATTTTAACTATGATCATTTGGATTTAAATATTCAAATTTGTGAAGGACAAACCAGAGCTTAGTTTTTATGTTATATCTTTTGATCTATGCATAATTTGTTCATGATGTAAAAAGTGAATTTGTAGAGGAATCCAAGGCACATTTAGAAATATATATCTGAATATATAAAAGTGTGTACATTAAAATATATTTAAGTTTGAATTTTATTGTGTGTTTATGCATAGACTATAAGTAGTCGAAGAAGGTTATTTGAGTTGTGCTTGTTGGTATCTCAATGTTTAAAGATGAAATAGATATTTGAGTATGTTTTAGACTCCATGAGGACCATATATTTGAATTATTAAGTTTTTAATAATCATATGTAGTATGAATAAAGGGTTAAATTTTGTATGTGTTTTAGTTCATAATGACTGTGTGTATAGAGAAGTGTTTGAGCTAATTAGGGGTTGGTACAGAAAAGTGCTATAATGGATGTCAAAAATTATTCCTGTATTCTTAGTTTGCTTGATAAAGTACTAAATGGGTGAATAGGTTTCCATGAGACCTATAAGAGATACAAGTGCCTAATTAAAAGGTGTGGCTACTTAAGAGTTACCCATAAATGCTATGTCTGATTTATGAAGATTTTTTGAGTTTTTTCTTGATGTGGGAGATGCTTTATGGGTTAAGGCATGCCTAATAGCTGACCAAGATTTTTACAATCATAAAGGATCTATAAATAGTGAAACCAAGTGAGATGGTTTTTAGATGAGTGAAACACTCATTGGGGGTAGAGTGAGCATTGAAATGAAGAAGAGAGAATAGGTAATGTGCCTGTTGGATGATTTGATGAGAAAAATAGTTTTTTGACTGTGTATGACTTGTAGGTAATTTTTATGATGTTATAATAGTTTTCTTACTATTTGAGGATATGTAAAGAGGTCTAAGTGTTCATATGAGGATAGTTTGAGTGAAGAAGGAGAGAGATTGTGGTTTACCTATGTGAGAGGCCTATATGAGATAGAGAGGGAGTTTGTTTATGGATTATAAAATTAGATATCCATAATCAGGTTTTAAATACATCAATTCTAAGGTGGAGGTGTTCATTTCATAGGAGGGTCTAAAGGACTTGATCTTCCTTAGGAGCAATTACTCCTTGTGAAACTATGTGTTGCAAGCTTGAGAGTGGGTTTTATTCCCCATGAGGGTTTCTCATAGGGAATATGTGTTGTGTGTTTGATATTTTTTATGTATTGAATAAATGATCTCTCTTGTTAATGGTGCTTGATCAAGTTGATATATGTTGATTGTTTACTAGTTTGAAAGGATTATAATTGAAATTGAAATATCTAGGCTCATTGATTCACTCCCCCTCTCAGTGATTATAACCATATCAATTTTTTTAGGTCATGTCATTTAATAATGGGGAATTGTTATCCTAGTTTTTGAATGAAGGTTAAAAAGCTAAAAAATTGAAGTCTTTTGATTGTAAATGGTCAATTTGAATCAAAGATGGTAAATTTTGTCATTTTGAAGTCAAAATTTCATGTTAAAATAATTCATTATCAAATTGGAAAAAATTAAAATGTTTTAAAACATGAAGAAAAATTCAAAAATTCACTATGTCTTCTTTGGTATTGTCAAACTTTAGAATACTACTAAATAAGGATCAAACTTATGCCCATTACTTAGCAGGTTGTCAGAACCCAATTTATGTCTAAACACACATTGGAACCCTATAGGTGCTCAAACACCTATTATAACTTGAGTGCCTACCAAGAAAATATATAGAATCTAATAAGTGCTAAAATAACTACTAGGATCTAATACATTTACAAATAATCTTGTCTGAACCAGACATGTTGTTAAGCACTCCCATGGATCCTGATGCTTGTTCATGTAAACCAAGTTCCATACCATTAATCCATATTTTTCCCTCACACATGTGGATCTTTTTCATCCTATAATTTATCCCTCTATCCTTTATTTTTTCCTATCATTTTCTCCTCACCTCTTGCACATTTTGTCTTCACAGCTTTCATTCACAGATTTAGAATTTCCATAGTCTTTGATATTGTAGGGGTTTATTGATTCATATTATATTCAAATAGATAAGATATAGGGTTTGTATTTTTTTGACTTCAACATTGATTTTTATAGAGTTTCCTTAATACTTAGTTATTTACTCTAGATTTTCCTTCAAAGCATCTCCAATGCACTCTATAAAAACTAATTTTTCCATGGTGCATCTTATCAAGGTTTTCTCCTATTCTAGACATTTTCAGATTTTGAAAACTTCCATAACATTATGTGGACCCTAAAGATTTATTGACCCATCAATGGACTCTGACTATCTTTTGAGTATGTCATCAAATTTTGAAGCCTATGTGCACACTTATCAGGATTTGAAACCTTGTTGAACACCTCATTAGACTCAAATACCCTGATGGATACCTCATCATACTCAGACACTGTTTTCTCACATCTTGGAACTTTATCACCTATAATTCATACTATCATATTTTGACCTTATAGTAAAAAAACTTGCAAACTCCACCATCTGCATAAGCACACCCTAAAATCTACTTCTTACTAGAGCACATTCAATTTTTTTTATCTTTCTTCACATATCAATTTAGGTTCTAATTTTTCTCACATGTGGGTAATTTTAATTAGATGTCAACACTTGTTGCCCTATACTTTAAATAAAAAATACTATGAAAAAAACCCCTCCTAAAAAGAGTCTCCAATTGGAAAAGGACACAAATATGAAGTATCAATTTCAAAGGGTTATTCCACCTTTGCACTTAGACTCAACATTGAAGAAAAAACATATACTGATCTTGGCAACATAAACATGAAATAATATTGGAATAGGATTAATTGATTCCATAGGATAGATTATGGACAAAGTATCCATGATAGTGGATTGGATCACATAGTTTCCTTTCCTACTTCAATAGAATGTACAAAACTAATGATAACAATGGCTAAGAACTATGATCCAAAAAAAGTGAAGTCATGAACCTAAAAGGAGAGTGTGTCTTATGCTTAGGTTCAAATCATATTGATCATCTTTTGTATCTACATGATAAAAAATCATTTGTAAATTTGACTCTCACATTTGCTAAACAATTTTGGGATTTTAACAATAGTTATTGTTATAAATGGGTAAATAAGTAATGGTTGACAAAACCAAGGAAAACACCAACAAGGCTTTTTAATAATATTTCAAGATTCAAGTTCATGGATGAAGTTAATGGCATGATCACACTCTTGCATAGAGTGGTGGGGATCCCATTTGTGATAAATTTATAAACGTGAATGTAAATATACACATATATTATTCATTATAATAAACAATACATCAATTGGGGACAATTAATTAGTGATTCTATTCATAAACAACTTACAGAGGTCAATATAACTTCTAAATTTTATATGACCTCTTATCTTGTTTATGTTGTTTCTAGAATAAATTTATTTAATGGATTGAATATATTAGGTGATATGAAAATTTAAAAATGTATTATTTCTATCCTAAGCTCACTTTGAAGGAAAGTGCACGTCATTTTTATAGAGTGAACGATACATTTTTACAATATGTGATTGAAATATTTGATCCGATATCATACAATCTTGAGGATGTCAATTTCAAAATCCACTAAAATTTATATATGGGGAGTTTGGTTCATATAATTCCCAAAATTTATCCTACTTGAGAATTTTTGGATGTGAAATTTATTCATACATGCTCCCGAGATATGTGGATGATAAGTGGGGTTTGATTCTAGTGAGATAATTGACTAAAACACAAAAGCTTTTGTCTTATTAACACAAGTTTGAAATAAATTTTACTATCTCAATTGGTTGGTACACTTGTGATTCTTTGGCCAAATCAAAATTTCTTAATGAATAAATGGCTTGAATCACTATTTTGTCATTTGAAATCTGACCTTCATTTGATGCTAGAGGCCTAGTTCAAAATATTCTTGGTTCTTCATATCAACATGTACACCACTTTGAAGACTATTGGATGGATTGTGATGATTATAAGGACACATGAATATGTGATTAATCACAATTCACCATGGAACAAGTTAATATATTAGACATAGTGGTGATCAAAACAACATAGTAGATGATGAAAATGTATTTGATCCCATATATGAAAAATAAGTAATTGAATCAAAGCCTCTTCCAAAAGTATATAGGAATAGAAAATAATCCACTTCACTAATTGATACAAATCATGGTGTGTTGAATATAACCCTTTAATGGTTTAAAATTAAAGTCATTAATGTTAATAAATAAGGATTTCCTCCTCCAATAAATGAAACTAAACTAAGAATTAATCATTTACAACATCAAGTAGAGATAGGGACATCTACAACAACAAGAACCAATAAAGAGTCAAAAGAGATTGAAATGGGAATATAAATTGAAGCTACCACAAAGAGCATCTTAGTACAAAATCCTCTAAATTTGAAGATAAGAAGATTGAGATTAAATTTTCTAGGTACTTTGAGAATTTCATTATAAAAGAAACGCCTCTTGATAGTTTTTCTCAACCTCAACTCTAGTAACCAATACCACACAATAATTTATAGCTTATGATTCATCCTTGTTATTTGATTCTTATATTCCTTCCCAAATTGATTTTTTAATGACATTTAATCTTGCTCAAAATGTTGAATTTACCACCAAACCTTTCCTTAAAACCCTAATTAATACATTATAAAAATAATAAGGTGAAATAGCATTGGAAAAATATCATGTTTTTAAAATTTCATTCCCTTATTCTATGATTAAAAATGAGTCTAATATTTTTATTGTACAATAACCTTCCAGTGTAGAAGTTCCTAATTGGCTAAATGAAATAGTAAAGAAAAGAAAGAAATTGAGCAGGCACAGGAAAATTATTTCAATATTTTGATGAATGTTCATCCTCGTGAAACTAAGAAGCTCAAAATAGTCTCAAGAATAATCACAAATAAAAAAGGAGAAAGATATGTAAAAGTGGTAGATCCTTCTATTGATAAAGATAAGGATAATGTTGAAGCCTTAGATTATCATATCATAAAGGTACATCCGGGAAAAACCTCAAGATAATGTGTAAAATAAAATGTCTAATCTAAAATTGGTACATTACTCAAAAAAATGGGTCAAGACAAAGCAACAAAGTAATAACTGAAAGAAAATGTTAAGCAATTAACATCAGAAGCTCAAAAATTGGTAAGACCAATTCAATCCTCTCATTCAGTTATTCATAAAATTTCTAACATAGAAATAATGAATGTTTCATAATAAATTGGTCAAATGGGCAAGGTAACCAAACAATTGTATGAAAATATTTTGCAACAAAGTATTACTACCTTTCACACAATGATGGACATGTGTTCTAAAACTCAACTAGAGTATGATTAAGAAACTAAGGCCAAGAATAAATATGATAAAGAAGCAAATAAATAAAATGAATTATTACCCAATTTGAAAGATGTTTCTTACACTTTTCCAAATGATCTTATTCAATAAAAGGTTATCCAATAATAGAAAGTTTTGTACCTCATTGAGTTCTTATGAGCTACCAAATTTAGGGTCCATATTGTCAAAGAAAGTCTCGATAAATTTAATGAATCTAAATCAATGGGAGGTGAAGCTCTCCTTGAAATAATGTGAAGGGTAGAATATTGAAATATATATTTAATGATTATAATGGTAAATTGGTTATTGAGGATGTTATTATCAATTAATTCTAAAATAATATTGAGGAGGTATTAACTCTTAAGTTCACATTCAACTATGTGTCAATTTGAATTTTGATTAAACACATAGAAATTTGTATAATCTTAATGAAATGATTAAGAGACTATAGGTAAAATCACATAAAATGTTAGATTTATATTGTGATTCATAGAAATCTTACACATATTTCCATGGACCAAATAAAGATAAATTATTTGAGATCATGAAGTTCGATGAATTATAATAAAAGAAGTTGTAACCCAAGAAAAAATAAATTTAGATCCTTCTCAGTGAAGATGATAAAAAATAATTCCTCATTAGATTTGGGTATTTTATTATAAGTCTATATTACTTGAATCATTCCTATAATTTTACATTGCATCTTTTTGTAATAGTTAGTTCACACATTATGTATCGTGTAAATGTACTAAGTTATTTTTACAATTTTGAATCATGAAAATTTCCTAACACATATTTTCAAGTTGTTCAAAATTGTCAATTTACTTTTCCAAGTCATGAAAAACACTAACATATTTTTGTAAGTTGTGCAAATTACTTAACATGTTTTTCTAAATTTCAAGTTGTGCAAATTAGTTAATGTGCTTTTACAAGCCCCTAAATATGCATAAAAGGTGGTTATGCATCATAACCACTCTTTTAAACCTATAAATATGATTTCAAGGATAATTTTTATGGGTTATTTATAGTTATAATTTTCTACATACTTTTGAAATAGGATATTTTATTTACAACTCAACAAAGATCAATATAGGGAGATATTGAAAACTTTATGTTCAATATTTCTTTATGGATTATGTATGTGAATAATATGTATTGTTAATTGCATACCATTCCACATTTTTAGATGGAGTGGGAAACATATTTTTTATTTATCTTTACCATTTAGGAGTTAAAGGATTTGGTTATTTAAGTGCTTCATGGGTAGCTCTTTGTTAGGTGTTTAGTTTTTGGAGACTAGAGACACTTGTTCTCAATGATTTCTCATGATTAAGTGTTTAGTCCAAACTATACATCTAGATTAATTAAAGTTAATTTGCCTGAGTAAAAAATTATTGACCCATTTAAAATCTAACTTGAATTATGTAATTTATCCTACTTACATAGAGTCTCTTTGCAAACATCTCCCTTAGTAATATCGTCCATTTCTTCTTTGATTCAGTAAAGTTGGTTATGTGTTCTTGGTTCATTTCATATTAACTTAGTCAATATACTTAAAATGAACTTGATCTTAATAAGTTTATTATGAAAATTTAATCCTTTATTATTCTAAATTTTATCTCTTTTGATCCATTTCCATTTTAAATAACTAAAAATTCACTGAAAGTTGATTATGTTTACTCTTTACCTTAGTTGATTTATTTCAAAATGATAAAAATCACTTTAAAAGTTATTTTGTTATCATTCAAATATGGATTCATTTTCATAAGTGTTTGTTCTTTTTGTTTTATTTCAAAAGGACTTAGCTATTTTTATTTTAAATTATTGTCATTAACTTTTGATTCAAGCTTTCTTACTAGGCTTTTATTTCTTTTGCCTGTGGGTGCTCAACATTTATCCATTACCATGAGACAATATTTTTGCAAATTTTGGTGGCCCCAACCCCCTCAAAAAATTGTTTTAAAACTTAGTTGGTTTTTGACCATCTCCCTATCAACCTATAGGTGACATTAATAGGAATTTTTGTATGGTACGTGTCAAGCAAGTAGATCAACAAGGCTATGCCATGTGGAATAATCTCTACGACCTAGAGGTGACATCAATAAGAATCATTTAATGCTAAGTGTTAGGTAATTAAATTAGTGGGATTATGACATGTGTCATGATCCTAGTGACCTAGAGGTGATGTCAGTAAGAAACCTTGTATAATAAGTGCTAAGCAAGTAGAGTAATGAGATTATGCTACATGGAATGATCTTGATGACTCAAAGGTGACATCATTAGGAAAACTTGTATGATAAGTGATAGGAAAGTATAGAAATAATATAATCCATGTGGAAACATCCCATTACATCATGCTTATAAATATTTAGAAGCCATGGGAGCTATGACTAACATCAAAGGATCATGGAATAGCCACATAGAAAGAACCCAAGAAGGTGAGGACATGTTGGTGGTGATGTCAACATCCCCATTGGGATTAAATTTTAATGGAGTCCACCTATCATTAAAACATAAACCTTAAACCTCTGAGATAATAAAGACATGTTTCATGTCACTTAAAGGGCTCAGACTTGATGGAAGTCTGGGATGTCAAGACTGTCAAAACTCATGGAAGGGCCTATGTTTAAATTTGCATTTGAATAAATGTGAATGTTTATACCCTAAAAAAATCCTTCATTTATTTATTTCATTTGGTATAAGTTGATTATGAGATTCATTATTCATGATTAAATGTTTTTATTTCTTTACCTTGTCATTTATTTAAAAGGATCATGACTGAATTACACTTTTGATCTTGTAGGGTTAATCTTCTAATATGAGCTATTAATCTAAACATGTGTCATCACCAAAGATTCCAAGTTCATGGATCAAGAAAAGTGTAGTATAGGATAAGAGGAGAGATTTTACCAAGTTATTACATAGTAATGAAGTGGAAGCATGAGGCCACATTGAATCCATGATAGAATGATAAATACAAATTTGATGAATGGAATGATGGATACCAAGGAAATAAAATGGTGAATCAAATAAATTTGTCATGATCCTTAATAGAATCATGATCATGCCTCCATCTTAGTCATAAATTAGGAAACATCAAACCATATTCTCTCAACTGACAATGAGTATTTACAACTACCCCATTAGTGGGTTGAGTTGCTAATCTTTAGAAGGGATCACCCCTTCATGTCTATATTGTGCTTTGAAAGCCTCTCTTATGGTTAGAATTTGTTTAATTAGATGATGATATTCATATTTTAATCTTTTTAGATCATAATAGATATATGTAAGACCAAAAATGTTTATACTTTCTTATGATGATCTCTCATATTCCTTATTTTGTCCTATTATTATAAAATAGTTTGTTGTCATCAAAATGATTGTAATCATCACATATTATTAATCAAAATGCATATCCTAATATTTAAAGGTTTTCAAGAGTTTAAATTTATTTCTTGTGCATTTAATTGGTTGTTATGGCCTTTTCCTCTTTTATAGTCAATCCCAAACTTTTGCACTATCCTTCAATTGAAGTTGTCCTAAGTCTAGCTCAACTAGGGATCAATTTTCAATAGATTCATCTAATTAGACATTATGAGAACATCTTTAATATCATCAATACCTTTATCCTTGTGTCCCTTATCTCTTGAAATTTATTCATGATATTGAGTTAATTTAGGAACTATGAAATCTAAAACTAATGATTTATATTGTGTTAGAACACAACTAGATATTGAGAGGGTGTGAATTAGTATATCAATTAAAACTAGTCCTTTTAATACTTTTAAAATAGATTAAAATATATATGCAGATATTAGACACACACAAATACTCATGACACCAAATTTATATTTACAAAATCCAAAGGGAAAAGCCATGGTGAGAATAGCTACTAGAAATTACTATTTTAATCTAGCCTCACAGTTCAAAACCTCACTGATAAACCTCATTAGTTACACTTTTAAGGGCAATAACCCTAAGGAGACTCCAATCCCTATCTAAGAACCAACTCAGATAAACCTCAATATTTATAATGTTTAAGGAACCAAACCTAAAGAGACACCAGTTCCCCAATTAAGCACCAATTCATCTTGTTTGATGGCACTAACCAATAAGATCTATATGATGTTACAACTCTAGTTTACAAAATAGATTCATAAATGAATACAACTCTATTCTCTTTATTACAATTCTAGTCTGTAATTGATCATGCTCTGCACATTATATCTTTATGCCTTTCTTCCTTTCTTCCCCTTTAACTCTACATCTATATTTATCTCTATTCGACACTCTTCATCTCTCTTTCACTCTAATCCTCTGTGTTTATATTTTTTGTTTCACATAATTTATCAATAATTCATCCTCTCTATACTTCTACCTATGTCTAGATATTCTCCAATATGACACAATTCCAAAATGCTCCATCAACATGTGCTTGTTTCCTAGATATCATATATATAAGATTTTGATCTAGATCTTCATATCTTCTGTGTGTTCACACTCAGATTGTAACACATCATGTTCTATTCTATACTTAGTTCCAATTTCTTGAATTTCAAGTTTCTCGCATCTCAAATTCATGCTCTAATATCATGATTCTTGGTCTTTTACTATATTTAGAAAATCTTGAGTTTTGGTTATGATGCACATGCCTTATTACATATATTTGATCAGTCAAATTGATTAATCTCATTATCTATATCATGATTTAGGTATTGATTGTAAGTTCTTACATGTTCCAATTCTTAACCATTAGTTTGATCATAACTTTGGATCTTAACCTTTAATCTTATCTTTGGTGCCATGATCTGATGATCCATATTCAATTTGCTCATCTTTAAATTACATCTGTTTGATCACATTATGGTAAGATCATGATATCCATTGGATCCTTGTAAACTTCTAAACTTTAGATTTATCAACATTAAAATGTGTTCGTTGATCTTCCTAATCTAAGCTCCCATGAGCCATTAGATCTCTAAATATGCATGATCTTTACTTATATTTAATCATTAAACATCAAGCTCTTTAGTCTATTTCCTTGCTTCCTACATCTTTGGATAAATTTTGATTCATCAATCTTCTCAAACTTGCTCATTATTTAACTTGTCACTATATTATTCAATGTCAAGCACTTTTTTTCCATATGAGACCACTCACTCCATTAGATCTCTTTTTCATGATCATTCACTCAGCATCAGATCTTCTGACAAGCTCAATATTTATCTCTACTTAGCTATCAAAAATGTGACACTTGGAATTATCATGTGCCTTTTGAACATTAATATTAGTTCTCATTATTGAGACACTTTTCATCCTCATATTTCTCATTGATGATTTGACTTTAAATTATATCATAGGTAACTAAGTAATCTTCATGATTGTAACACTTATCACTAGTATGTTTACTCAAAGGAACCTTTGATAATTTAACTTCACTACAATATGTTAGATATTTAGTGTATAGTTAATAGATAGATGCTGATCAATATGGGATGAAGTCTTAGACTTAGGAAACATTAAGTCTTTTGATCACTACTCGAGCTAGTAATTACGAGGTTGAAGGGGCCAATTTTACCATGATAACAAAGGCTTAAGTTATAACTTAAGCCTTTGTTATCATGGTATATCTAGTAAATATAAAAATTGAAAAGCATGTTTGATGCCATGACTAAAACATTTAATTAAGAAACCCATCATGTTTGAGAGAAAAGATATGTTAGGGTTTGGAGCTAAAAGCTACACCTTAAGGCAAACAGGAGGGTTTCTGGCGTTTGCAGTCGCCGACGTCGGCAGGCCACACCGACGTCGGTCAGGGGACGCAAATGGGAAACTGGCATCGGCAGGAGATCGGCCGGTGTAGGTCACCTCCAGGAGGGCAGGGACCAACGTCAGTTGCCTGTAGTGGTCTGAACTACTATTGACTAATAGTCAGTTAAGTGAACGTGGAGTTTGCATGTTAAAGGCTTGTTCGAAGTCTTGAGCTGCAAGTCTAATCAGTGTATGCATGAGATCTATATAATAGACTCATGGGCTGTATTGTCAAGTGGAGAATTTGGAGAAGAGCTATGTGAAGCTTGGAGAGTTCTTCCCATGGTGGAATCAAGTAGGATTCCCCATGTATGGATAAGTAAGATCAGGTTTGATATGCAGGGATGTGTGGATGCGAGGGTCAGAAAGGAGATCAGCGGGGTAGCTAGATCCAAGGTGACAACAATACATCAACAGGATCATGGAGAGATCTACTTGGAGTACGGTTGTGTACTCGATTGTACAGATGTGCAATGAGGTAAACAACAACTTGTGTTAGCTGTGTGTTGTGACCTATGAGAGAAGATTACTCTGGAGGGAAGTTTACTGTAAGCCCACAAAGTGGAAGAAAGAGTGCCACCTCTTTGTTGTAAATTCCTTTGTAATGAGTTGAATACAATTATGTGTTGCCTCTCATATTCTGTGTGTTTTTCTCATTGATAGTTATTTGTTCTTCTGGATTCTGCATGTTTAGTTGCTTATACATTGGTAATCATGTGTGCTCTTGAATCTGACAAGTTGTGTCAGAGCTTTGGGGAGTTTTGGTCCTATCAATTGGTATCAGAGCGAGGTTGGACGTTCTCAGAGCGAGTTTGACTAACAGATGTCCCAGATCTGTTAAGTGTTTGTTGATTATAGGTTACTCACAGGGGTTGTTGTTTGAGTGGGAGTATAACAAGGCAGAAGATGGTACAATGAGAATGAAGAAAAATAGGCACAGGGTTATCACCACAAGGAGTGTAGTGGGTTGTCTTCAAGTGGGAGCTTGAAGAGGAATACAAGCCAGGATGTAGATTGGACAGAGTACTGGTTTTGGGTACAGGTGTAGCTCTTTATCTCCAAGTGGGAGATTGTTAGGGTGTGGAGCTAAAAGCTACACCTTAAGGCAAACAGGAGGGTTTCTGGCCTTTGCAGTCACCGGCATTGGCAGGCCACATCGACATCGGTCAGGGGACGTAGACGAGAAACCAGCATCAGCAGGAGATCGGCCGGTGTCGGTCACCTCCAGGAGGGTAGGGACCGACGTCGGTCGCTTGTAGCGGTCTGAACTGCTATTGACGAATAGTCAGTTAAGTGAACGCGGAGT
Organism: Torreya grandis; assembly: GCA_037957365.1. Taxonomy (NCBI): domain Eukaryota; kingdom Viridiplantae; phylum Streptophyta; class Pinopsida; order Cupressales; family Taxaceae; genus Torreya; species Torreya grandis. Next base: position 503,070 of record JARHVA010007660.1, on the reverse strand, counting down.
TTGCATGTTAAAGGCTTGTTTGAAGTATTGAGCCGCAAGTCTAATCAGTGTATGCATGAGATCTATATAATAGACTCATGGGCTGTATTGTCAAGTGGAGAATTTGGAGAAGAGCTATGTGAAGCTTGGAGAGTTCTTCCCATGGTGGAATCAAGTAGGATTCCCCATGTATGGATAAATAAGATCATGTTTGATATGTAGGGATGTGGAGATGCGAGGGTCAGAAAGGAGATCAACGAGGTAGCTAGATCTAAGGTGACAACAATACATCAGCAGGATCATGGAGAGATCTACTTGGAGTACAATTGTGTACTCGATTGTACAGATGTGCAATGAGGTGAACAACAACTTGTGTTAGCTGTGTGTTGTGACCTATGAGAGAAGATTACTCTGGAGGGAAGTTTACTGTAAGCCCATGAAGTGGAAGAAAGAGTGCCACCTCTTTGTTTTAAATTCCTTTGTAATGAGTTGAATACAATTGTGTGTTGCCTCTCATATTCTGTGTGTTTTTCTCATTGATAGTTATTTGTTCTTCTGGATTCCGCATGTTTAGTTGCTTATACATTGGTAATCATGTGTGCTCTTAAATCTGACAAGTTGTGTCAGAGCTTTGGGGAGTTTCGGTCCTATCAAGATAATTCAATTCTGAGCTCATTCCTTCTCATTTGAACTTGTGGACCATATAATCAAGATGCTCTTGAAAAACACATAACAAATATTATATCTATTTCCTTTGAAAATGCCCATAAATGATCTTCTTAAAAGGATGAAAAAATTTCAAGACCTTGTGTAGATTTGACTAAGTATGGAGACCATTTCATTATGCTTGGAAGGCTAACTTTGCACCTTCATATCTTCTGCTTCACTCAATCACCTAGTCTAAAATTTGAACCATATAAACTAGGCATGACAATGAAAAAACCCATATTCTCATTTCTTATTGAATATCTCACTCATGAGAGATATAATACCATTAATCTACTCACTCATATTATTCTACCATAGAGCTAGAAATGTCTTGAACTTGCCTAGAAGGCCAACTTTGATCTCACCTAACTCCTGTCACACTTAGTTGGATGACCTACAATTTAGCACATAATATCCTCTTACATAGGGGATTTAATCCATATATCTATTGGTCCTGAATCCTTCACATGTGCAAGATATGTCTTCATAAAAATGCCTTATGAGCTTTTTATTGCAACCTACAAATTTGACTAAGTGCTAGAAAACACTATCAAAATGTCCTGGAGCTCAAATTTGCTCAAGCATATCTTTTATATCGCTACATTTCATGACCTAAGATTTAGCACATATAAACTAAGAACAACAATAAATAAACCCATATGATCATTTTATCCTTAAACCTCTATATGTGCAAACGTGACCTCATCAATATGATTAATTGGCTTTGCTAAACACTTTTACAAATTTGGCTAAGTATAGAAACTTAGTGATTTTCATTTGAGTATCCAAATTTACATGCCTATATATTCAATTGTGATTCATTACATGACTTTAAATATGGTGCATAATAACTAGGGACTAGTGTGATCACAACCATGTGACCAACTCCCCCATACTCATGCACATGTGGTAATGGTGATGTCAATAAACTACCTTCTTAGCATTTAGTGTCATAGATCCAAAATGTCTAAATGGTTAATTATGAAGAATTGGATGAATTCCACTCATGCACACAAGCATTCTAATCATCCCTAACCTTTGATAGGATCCTTTTCATATCCTTTAATCACCAAATTCAATCCTAAACATCAATGACATGCTCATAATGTCCCTTTTGACATCAATGACAATCATATTTCCAAATATTTATTGTTGATTCATATTTTATTTATCACCATTACAATATTCTTATTTTTAGGAAGGGGTAAATTAGTAAATAAATCAACAATTTTTTGTATATTCAAATCTTAAATTTTTTGATTATTATATGAGCTAACCCTATAAGAATTACTAGAAAAATTTGTAGTCTTTCAATAAATGTCTTAACCAAGGTTGAATACCCCCTGAATTGATTAAAATAGCCCCCCTGAAGGAATGGTCCACATCAACTAACTTAGTAAAACATGTATACTAAGACCTGGTAATTTTAGACCTTGGGGAGGCATTTTCCTCCATGGGAACTTTTTAATTTCAAGAGAGGTAAGGATTAACAACTTCTTCCCTTAATTTTTAGATTGTGTCAAAATTTTGATCAACATGTTTTGGCATTATAAAGAGGGCCAAAAGCCACGGGTTGTGTTTCCTTCCGAACATTGTACTAAGATATTCTTAGAAAATTTCAATTTTATTGAGTTAAATTATCTCTTAAAATATAAGGTAGAAAGATAAACATTTTATCCAAATTTGTTGGGAATAAATTTGAGTTATTAAATATTACAAAACATATGATACTTAAAATAAAATCTAGCAAAGGGAAAGGTAAACTTAAGAATATATAGTCAGCTAGTAATTCCCCAACAACTATGACTTCTCCTTTCAAGATCCCATTTTTACTTCCTCAATGTAAACTAATGGCATCTAATTATGTTTGGCTTGGTGTAGGAGGATTCCCTATGAACATTACAAGGCTTGATCAAGACTTGACAAAGAATCTTAACAATATTTTCCTAAAGTACACACCCAAAGAGATTCAAATAGTCAAGGATCATATTCAGGCATTTAAGGATACCCTAATATGAACATAAATTCAACATGAAGATGTGGATTTCCACATATTTCCTTACTCCTTAGGTTGATTACTCCTAGTACTTTAGGTTTCCAAATGTATCTTTTACTTCTTGGAATAACCTATAAAACATGTTTGTCAACCACTTTAGGCTACTTATCAATTTGATTGTCTTATATCACCACTCTGTGGTTATTTGTAGGGATCTGAATGAACTAATGAGTGTCTTTAATGAATGATTCCATAAGATATACAAAATATTGAAATAAACTTACATAAAAACAAAAGTGGCTACCATGCAAATATACTTGAGAGCTTTATATTCAATGACCTTTTTGTTCCTTAGGATAACTCTAGAAACCATCTTATCTTTATTTTTAACTTATAATGAGGCTACCAAAATTGAACAATAGATGATGACAAAAGGTTATAGAGTTGGTCCTTTACCTTCATTAGGCCAATTAGGTGCCTATAATTTCATACCAATGATTAACCAGTCTCTTCAACATAACACCCTATTGATGAATCTAGTTCTAGATGCCTTGTATGTAAGCCTAAATCTAGTTTATAATCCAACACATATGAACTATATACATAATGGTTTGAAATATCTGCCTCTGAATCATGTTTTTCCATAATTTAACAATCAATAATTTGTTATTATTGCATTTAATAACATGACTATCATGACTAACACTAGTAATTATACTACTCATACTATTAACCAATTGTTTATCCCATCATATAAAAAAAAATAGGTAACTGTTAATAATGTGCATAAGTAAACACACCATGCTACCCATAAATTTATGAACACTACTAAACCTGTGTCCATCCCACAACCATAAGTAGTAAATTAAAAAAAATCTTGGTGTAAACACTGAAGTTGTGAACCTGTATTAAATGGTTTAAAAGTTAACTAATGATATGTTTGGCTTGTGTACAAAAGTTCCTAAACACACCCACCAAAAATTAAATAACCCACCATCAAACAAAAATTTCAAATTATATATAACCAATAAATAATGGAATATGAGACCAAATAATGGAGGTTTACCTAGCCCATTGGATAGTAATAACCAAAATAACAACAACAATGTTTCTATTGTAGTGAAATTGACTAATTTAACACTACCCACCTAGTGCAGGATACAAAATACAACCGACCATGCTGAGGTTGATTGTGTATTATTCTTTTGTGCCTCAAACATCTTTCAAAAGGAGATGGATAACTTATAGCTAGTCCCCACACATAATAAAAATTTTAACCAATGTAGAGGAAACCTTGACATAAATTTAGTCTTGGAAACTTATGAGTTTCCATTTGAGACAAAAAATAAGCCTAAGGACAACTAAGATGAGGTCCATGCATTCAATTAATTTTAAAGGTGAAATAACTACCGATTGAGCAGTAAATTTCAAAACCCACTAACTAATTATACTCATTCAAATAACACTCAAGTTTTATCTTATGAGAACTCAATTAATAATTCATTTCCCTTAAGGACCCCAAACTTCTTATCAACCTAATAAAAAAATTACTCCCCCATCAATTGATAGACCAATGGATCAAAGAAAACATGGACATAATATTTCATATGACATGAATAAAACTAAGGCTAACATTGTGATGTTTGAATTAATCTATATTTATAATCAAAAGGATATGTTACCTACAAGAATCATTTATTCTTAAAGGGAGGGAAACTAATAGAAGAATTTATTTTCACATTGCAATCTATAAATAAAAAATTAAAATTCCTCCTTGTCTTCTAACACTTAGGATTTTTGAAAAAAAATTACATAATTGTTTGGTTGATTTGGTTAATTTTGGAATCATAAAGCCTTATTCCATTTGCCAATAGTTAGGTTTAATTCTTGAAAATTTAAATAGAAAAGTTGTTCAATTAGAAAAATTAGAGGTTAATGTTGTCAATGAGTTAAAACACATCCATATGTAGTTGGCCTTTGATCCTAGGGTGTAATAATTTATTGATATTCATGTAGTTGATAAAATTGAGGCTTATGGTATGCTCCTCAACATAGATTGGTCTAGGATGCTACATGATTACATGGAAATATAGTTTTATCATATGTGGCTCCTATGGAGAGGCATACCCAATCAGATCATGATCAAATGTGAGATAAAGATGACTCACATGTCACAGAGTATAACAAGACAAATGAGATATTTTTTTAAGAGTCTGATCTCAGATCTACACACTTGAGAAAGAGGCTAAATCCTATATGGATTTCTCAATTAACATGTCAACCATGGGAGAAGGTTAAAAAATTAAGGATATGGATCAATTAAATGAGGATTATTTCCACTATTAACCTAAAATAACTACATTTCCTACTGCTCCCATCACACACTAGGAGGTAAAACCATCTTATCTAAGTGTAAGACAAGGCTACTAGTAGTAATTATAATAATTGGATATGGCTAAGTTAGAAATCATCCAATTAAAGGAGAGTCATATCAATGAAAATTAAGATTTTTTGAACCTAAATGATGGGGAGGTAGCCATTATAAATAAATTTTCTCCTACCTCTTTCACTAAAGATTTAACCAAGAAGGCTTTCCCAATTGATAGATAAGACCCATGCTCATTTGGAATTGAGAAGGACAATAAATAAATTGATGTTGTAGCATAGTTAAATTATTAGATATCTACATACTCAATGTAAAATCACTTATAAACCTTGAAATTTGATGATTCTAAGTCTAAGAATGGATGTGATGTTGGTTTTGAACTCATGAATCCTTGAGGGAAGTCATATTTAGTTTCATTCCACATGTAATTTATTAACTCAAACAACATAGATTAATATGATGAACTTATTGTTGAACTATTTTTCATAGTGAGAAAGAAAGTGAATAATCTTAGAGTGCTTAATGACTCAGAGCTAGTGGTAACATAGATAAGGAGCCAATATGCTTGTAATGATAAGTGTTTGTTCTAATACCATAGCTAAGTGTGGAAATTTATATAGGACTTTAATCCATTTAATATTTAAATGCTACCTCATGAGAAATTATACTAAGAATGCATTAGAAATAGTCACAAGTACCTTGAAACTAATGTTTACTCTAGATTGAGAAGATTATCAATAGAGTTAGTCTCTACTCTTTCAGTCCTAGATAATATTACAAATTTCCAAGTCTTTGATTATGATCAACTAATATTAGACTTCATTACCAACACTAAGGTATTTGTAGATCTGATTGTTGATATATATGGTCAAGAAGACTTTGAATTAGATGAAGATCAGACATAGGATTTGAGGATGAATAATATACCTAAGGGCATGGTCTCATTAGAATGGGTGTTATACACAAATTATTAGGGTGAGAAATAAAAATCAACCCACACCAAGGGAATATTACATCAACATTACAATCTTAGTAATGTAAATGAATCAAAGAATGTACTTCTAGACATGACATGTCCTGAAAGTAAAAACCAATCCTTTATTCAGTCCTTAAAGTATTTTAAGGATGTTATTACATGGATCTATAAGGACTTGATTTTTTTTTACCACATCCATTCTCATGCACACCATCCATCTTAATCTAAGATTCAAACCATTATGATAGAGGTAAAGACTGGTGAATCCACTACTAGAGCCATTTATATTCAAAGAGGTGTAAAAGTTATTCCAAGACAGGATCATCTTCTCTATTAGTTACTCTATGTGGGTGGCTAATTTGATACTATTTATAAATAATAATGGGGAGATAAGTCTCTTCATAGAATTCCATAACTTGAATAAAGCTTAAAAAAAGGATAATTACCTATTTCCTTCACTATATGAAGTTCTACATATAGTGAATGACTCCCAAATTAAGTCATTCCTAGATAGGTACTCAGATATAATTAGGTAGTGGTTAATGATGAAGATCAAATCACGATAAGATTTCTACCAAGTGGGCTACATTTTCATATAAGAGGATGTCCTTCAGCTTGATCAATGCAAGTGCCACCTTCTAATGTGCCATGAACATTACATTAAAAGATATTATTGGTAAATGCATAGTCATATACATGGAAAATATAAATATATTTTCAAAAAATTAGGTGTTGTCACCTAAATATTTCACCCATTCACCCAGCTAGTGATTTATCTTCAATAATGGTAACATCCCCAAGATGTGGGACCTTGGCTCCTTGGTATGAACCTCCAGAGAAGGCTATCTTCCATCCTAAACTATGTGCACTTGATATAAAATCAGTTGTAGGCCTTAAAAAAATACTAAAGTGGACCTATTTATAGCTAGGACTATAATCTCATCATAGAAAAGATAGTAGGAATAATTAAGATTCATAAAAAAGTCTAAAGAGCTCCTCAACTTACTCTTACAAAACAAGAAAAACCTTTAAAAGATTGATTTTTAGCTTCAACACTCACAAACATACTATAACAAAGGTATGATGAAGAAATTAGTTTACATGAGAGCCATAATGTCTAAAATGTTCTTCAAAGTGATCTAAAAGAGACTAAAATACATCTATAATTGATCTCAAATGAATCAAAAAAGACTAAAATCAACAAAATGCAAATGAAATTTAGAACTCACAATGAGACAACAAGAGAAGAGAGGCAAATTCAGTATTTTATTGATAATTTAAGGCATAAGCTAGTATTACGAGACTCAAAATGAGTAAAGTTTTGTCATATCAAAGAGAGGACTTTCAAAAAAATCTTTTTCAGTCTTATATATTATAAATAGAGATGAGAGAGAAGAGGAGAGAAATAAGGAGACCTCATTAATGTTACCAGTACTTCATCAATTTAGCTTATGTAAAAAAGGAGCAAGGAAATTAGACATATTAAGCCTTCTCTAATACACTAGGCCTATCTCGTGAAGACATCCAAATAAGTTTGTCTTGGCAGTAGAAGATGAGACACTATTTTTTGTCTCCTTGTCATTTGGAAGGTTTTTTCATGATGGATATGCTTCTTCAATGTTGTTATATTCTTATTAAACTTGGTCCTCCTATATTAATAGCTTTAGCTCACCCATCTCCTCCTCTAATGCATGCATGCTAGAGATAATCTATCTCAAGTTTGACTTGCCTCCTTAATTACCATGTTTGTTGAATGTTTGGTGTAAAAAATAGATTTGCTATGCCCATTTAGATATTTGGGTTAACTGGCAATGATTTCCACTCCATAGAGGGATTTGCACATTTCTAAGGATAGTTTTCAAATTCTTCAATACCTCCTTCATGTTCTTTGTATCCACTTAATCCATTCATAGTCATGCTATATGTGTGTTAGTAACATGGATTGCCTTAAATTTTCCTTGAAGCTCATGTGAAAGTCTCTAGGAGGGGTTGAGATGCTGATATATCATCATATTTTCCCATGATAGCTCTTGGAGGAGCTAAGAAACATGCATTTTCATGCTTGAAATATTCATTTGTCTTATTTTCTACCCTACGAACTTGGTGTATATAGATATAAAAACTAACTACATTCCCTTATGGAGGATATTTGAAACTTGATCCTTTGCTTGAAATATAAAATTTTATTTTTACTCTCATTTACACTTGTAACTTTGAAACCTTAAAACTTTGCCTTCACAAAATTGTAGTCAATTTTCACCCTTGAAACATGATTAAAACCTTAGGAAACCCTTTATGAAAACCTATAAATCCATGTTATGGCACTTTGAGGGGATAATTGAGAAATCTTACTTGTTCCCTAATAGACCTACAAATCTTTGCATGTTTAAGATGTTGCGTTTAGACTTATCAAGCCTATAGGTTCATGCTTGAATGGTGTTTGAGGCTATTTCAAACATGGAATAACATTTCCTCCTCCTAAAAACTTGCTTTAAACTCTTAATAACTGACTTGTAAGCCATTTTGAAGAGCTTTGAGACTATTTTTCTACCTTTATCAATCAAGAAACCCATCTTAAAGTCTATAACTCTAGAAACTTTACTCAAACTTTGCTCTACAACCTATAGGGAACTTGGAAATCTCCTTAGAAATGTGTTTTTAGGACATTCTCTATAGGATATCATTTACGGATTATATTTATAATTTGTAGAATTATGGTTCTTTAAGATTAAAAAACTTTGTATTATACCTATAACCTTCTTATGATGCTTCCTTTATACTCTTATTCATGATCAATCAAGAAAAAAATTATTACAAACTTACATGTGTTTTTACAATGATTTAAACTTTTATTAGAAACATGTAACCTTGAAATAAGTCTACATATTATATTAACACTAGATCATACTTTCAATCTTCTAATAAAATTTATATAGGCCTATAAATGAAGATTTTAGTTCAAACCCTACCCATAGACATGCAACTTTATCAAAACTAGCTTTAAATAAACATGCCTCTCCATTACCAATAAAATTTTAGAAATTGTTGTATGTAAATTGTTTTAGAAGGTTTTGAGGCCTTAATACCTTGATCTATCTTTAAATTCACCATGGAAGACTTGAAAACATTATTGTGGACCTGTAGCTAGGTTATTTTTTTATCTCAAAATAATGATGTAATCATGATATATTATTGATTATGGTTGAAACATTTTTTATGATGTAAAATATGAGAAAATTCACTAAGCATACAAAATTTAATCAAAAATTACTCAAACCTCATAAAACATCAAAAAGAGAGAGCAAGGAAGTAACCATAATTAATTTAGAGAAATCTTACCATCATTTTGCCTTCTTGAGTCTTCCCTCTAAGATCATAGATGTTGATCCAAGATAATTACTCAATGAATTTTGGATTGTAAGATGGTGTGGAATCAATATTTGGATGAAAAATGGACTAAATGGGTGCACAATATCAAATTTTTATGGATGAAGAGGATTTAGACTATTATCTAAGAGAGGATTATTTAGTAAACAATTTTAACAAAATGGTTGATCATTAGACAAAATTAGGGATAGAGATAAGTGAGTAGATTTGAGTGCATATATTTTTCCCCTCTTTGAAATGGCATTTTGAGTGGTCAAAGTGGATAATCAATGGTATTTATAATAAAAACCAATGCACAAAATAATAACAAGGTTGTATGATGCTCCCTCAAGGGGCATGTGGGGAGGAATAGATCGGATGGCCACTCAAAAAGGAATAAGTGGTGAGAAATTAGATGAAATGATGAATGCTTGGGATGCCCTAATTATTAATTAATGAGATATAATTATGATGATGCCATAAGTTATAATTCAAGGGAGTAATGGTTGAAAAATGTTGTAAGACTAGTCCCAAGAGGGAATGCACTATAACAATAAAGATCAACCTCTTAAGATGTGTCCTAATCACATACCAATGTCTAAAAAAAAAGTAAGTGGTTTCAACATATAAGACAACTAATCTTGAGAAAAAATACATATGCCAGGGGAATTCATAGATTGAGACATATATGGCCATGAACTTTAGATGAGTCTCAAGCAAGGACTCATGTCAGGGAAAGATGTGGGTAAAGATAAGGAAATGATACGATGGAGATTGATAAAAATTGTAACTCATAATGATTAATAGAGAAAAATTCAATTGAACTCAAGTGGATGGTAAGGATAGGTAATGGGTGGTCAAGAAACCCTTGAGAACTAAAAAAGTGGCTAAGTGCTGCATACATAGTTTGAAGAGACTTCAGGGCAATGCAGTTCTAGTTTATGGGATATGAAAGTAGGTTGGACAAGAGCAAGAAGATAATGGACTATGTTTCTAACAATAATGATGAAGAAAATGATCAAGGATGGAAAAAGACTACTCCCCAAGAAAAGGTATATACCTTAGAGTATTAAGTGATAATTTTTAGACTAAGGATAGATTTCCTAGAGACTATAATGTCTGCTAAAATGATTGATGAGTTATAGTGTAGTTGGGAATGAGAATCAATCTGAAATGAAATAATGATAGGAGAAGGTTAGTAAAGGTTAAATGGGTGTTAGTTTGTGAAAAATAAGAAGGTGGGGGGGGGAGTGTAAAATAGAATAATGGAGGTAAAAATAAATTCATTTTTACCTTAGCTTATTGCAAAATTGTGCTATAAAGATCTTGGCCATAGATCAGATTTCACATTCCTCATATCACAAAGAGAGAGTTTAGAAGTATGAAAGGCCTATCAATGTTAGACCATTGATAAGTGCCTACTCATGGATTATTATTTTTGTATTTATTTTATTAGTTGTTCATAAATGAGGGAGGGAAATACAAGATTTTAAAATTATAATTGGGGACATTACCTTGAGTTACAGTTTTGAACATGTAAACTATAATGTTGGGGTTGACATCTATGTTTTTAAAAAATAACGACTAGTGATTTGTAGTTTTTTAAGATCATAGGAGGTAATTATTGTTTTTAAAAAACACAAAAGGGTAAGAGGAAGTTTTGAAAAACCATAATAGGGGATTTTCAATGTTATAATGTCATAACTCAGGACTTGTGGTTTTACAAAATTGTAACCAAGGGCACATGGTGATTAGTAATTTTGATGAGGGTAAATATGGGGGTTATTTAGATAAGGAAAGGATTGGGTAAATGGAAAAGGTTAGTTAAGGATATTATTAAGGGATTTAAAATGAAAGGAAAAAAAGGGTTATAGTTAGTATAGGCTAATAAGATGGGTATGGATTTGAGTAGGATAGGTGTGATATTTTTAGGATTATGTTAGCCAATGGTGATTCATAATATGTAGAGACTGAAAATGGAATATTATTTCATATTATAGCTTACTGTATTATATTATATAGTGACCTTTGTTGAAGGTACAATCACTAAGATGGGGGGCTAAATCAATGATGAAAAAATATTTCAGATTCAATTCCAATCCTTTCAAACCCTTATTTATTACCATAATCATTTATAAAATATACAAGTCATTCATAACAATGAAAAATATATAATTCAAGATCATACACACAGCACAAGATCTATTTGGGAAACCCTATTGGGGAATAAAACCCACTCTCAAGCTTGAAAACACATGGACTACTTGTCCTATAAGAAGTATACAAACATGAGACTAGTTAGGTCCTTCTGACCATAATTTAATGAAACACCTATTTCAAAAGGAGCACGTACCCCTAGGATGATCAAGTCATTATGACCACATTTTTTTCAAGTATTTCTAACCATATTTAGTGAAACACATGTTCCATAAGGAACATCTACCCCTAAGATGGTCAAGTCCTTGTGACCACCTATTGTTCAAGTCCTTATGACCAAGATGTTGAGAACCCTCCCAAAACCTATGAAATTAACATATTATGTTCATTTATTACCTTCTAATATAATATACATATAATTTATATCATCCCCCTTCACTTCTTCACATAATTACGCACATCCAAAACCACCTTTTGGATCACTTTAGACTTCTTCACTCATCCTCAATATTCAATCCTAAAATATCATTATGATTAACATAATAAATATGACCTATAGGTCATACACATATTCATAAACCTAGTATGATATACAACCCATCCAATGGGCACACTCACTCCACACACCTCTTCTCTTAGGTCTCACACATCTATTCCAACAAGCCCTAGAAACCATCACATTTGGTTTCACCTTTTATAGAGCCTTCATTATTATTATTATTATCTTCTTAGTCAGCCATAATACTTGAATTATCCCTTAATACATCAAACATAGCTCATTACCACTCTCATAGGTTGGCCATAACATCCATGGGTCACACTTAAGCAACTACACCTTTCAATTATGCCTTAATAGACCTTATAGGTCTCATGGAGACCTATTCATCCATTTAACACTCCATTGAGAAAATTGGAAACATAAGACCAATTATAAATTCATAGGTCTACTCCACATTACCCCTTTGTCATCCTCAAATGATCATAGTTTCCAAAACACTCTTCTACTAAATCACAATTTACTAAAACAACATTTTGTGCACAAGAACACCATGAACAAACTCAGTCAACTTTTAAGTATTTGTTAATATTAAAAATGGATTGGTTAAACCTCAAAAAACCCATAAATATCATCCTCATGGAGTATATAACACTATAAAATATCTAATTCACCTTGAAACATCCAAATACCATCATAACAAACTCAATTATCTTTCTTGGGTCACTTACAGAACATGGTCAAAACACATATTCAACTTTGGAGCTCAATATCTATAACTTTAAAAATATCCAAATCTTCTAATCAACATTGATGGATGTGAATTCAATTACTATAAATTTTTTATTTTTATTAATTCAATAAAAATTTTTTGGATCAAAAGATATGAGAAAAATATTGAAAACTAGTCTTCCCTCATAAATTGAAATATTTGAATTCCAACAATCACTGAGTAACTGTTAAAGTTTGAACACTTTTCCATCATCTCATGTCCTTGAATCTTAGATCAAAATTGTACCATAGATATATTATTATCTTTAATTATGATTTATTTTTAAACATTTAACATGTTGAACTCATATAGTGCACCTTTACAATATTGACTAAACAAACTTCATTGCTCTCTATAGATCAACCTGGTCATTAACTTGTAGTGCTCATTGTTAGATCTTGCTGAGAAATCACAAGATTATGACACTTGACACCCTCACATGGCTTCTAATCACTTTATTGATAGTCCCTTTCAATTTTTCCACTTGTAATTATTGCATTTAATTTTGAATTTTTGACTTGTCTTACACCTTTGGCCTTTGTCAGTATGAATTGACTAGCGAGCTTGTGACACTTGTCACTTACATGTGTAACCTTTGACATGTTAACTTAATATGATAGATTGATCTCAATATGTAATATTAATCACTCACCATTGATATTTTATATAAATTATCTCATTCTTTGATGTGGTTAAACTTTACAGTCTCTGACCCATCACAGTCTGCTAGAGCAACATTAAAGCTTTATAACTGAAGCTAGACAACACTTCGAGTCTCCAAAATTTCAGGGTAACTTATTGGAACTATAAAAAAACATATTAATGTAAAACTTTGACCATTATTTAATATAATAATACCTTAATGAAAATCACAAACATACTAGTTCATACATTTTTGCATGACATGCAGTGATGGTCTGGTTAAGTATAGGAACATAGTAAGTTTTGTCTGAGAAGCCAACTTTGCCCCTTAATAACTTTTGGTATGCTCAATATCATGACATAGAATTTAAACCATATGATATCATTACATAGGTTAATCTATCCATATATCAATCTTCCCCAAGAACCCTCACATGTGTGAAATATAACATCATCAATATTCCTACTCAATTTTTTTTTGTCATAGAACTAATTATGCCTAGATGAACATAATGAAGAACCAGATGAACACCATTCATTACCATAAGAATTTTAAGAATTATTTACATCTTATAGGATATTTAAAACATGATATCATCATACATAACATTCATCAACTTCCTATCAAATGTATAATGAAGATCCATGCATACATATTAGGCTACCATGCCTATGCCAACACATTATTCACATGATTGTCTTCTCTCCTTGTCTTGAAACCACATCAAAATGATAGATACATTATGATAAGCCTAAAATAATACTTACCTTGGTTCATATGGATTAAAATCATGCCTTGCACAATATTAGGCTCAAACTCATCATCATTATGGCATAACCATTTTATTTAACTTTTGACATAAATACAAACATGACATCAATCTTTGACATCAATGAAAATACTTTCTAAAAACCTTATGATTGATCAAGATTGATTGGGTATTTATTATGGACTTATTGGAGAGGTTGCACTTCGAGATTAGTACGTTCTAATTTATGATAGGTGAGATGATAGTGACTCTAGAGGATGTCTAGTGCATCTTCAAATTGCTTATGAGGAGAGATACCATTTATTGGAGGAGTGCATCACTTGGAGATACCATGGATAGATTATGTGGATACCTATAGGTCAACATACAATACTCCTGAATTGACATAGATAGGATACTTATTGAGGGCACTATTTATTGAGTGACCCTAGTATTCATGTTTCTTATTACCATTATATTATTATTAGATAAGAGCAGTTAGTGGTTTCATATAAGTTTGGGGGATGTAATGACTGGCATTGTCTAGTTACATAGGGTTTTTTCAAGGGTTCCCATTATGTTATGCAACTTTTATCAAGAGTTTCATATGGGTGGCTATAGAGGAGAATCCAATTTTGACCCATATTTATTATTATATATTTGGTCAAAAGAACATGTTGCTATAAAGAGACCAGTAGGCACTAGATTAGATTGAGATCCTAAGGAGCCACTAGATTTTGGTTCAATAATTATTCTAGGTGTGAAATAGGCTCATGTAGGTGACATGATATTTTATAGAAGGTTTTTTATAATTTGATAGATGTAGATATTACTTGGATACCTTACAATTAGATTCAATGGACCTAGGTGTTAAGTATGGGATATAATGAGAAGTGGGGGTGAATCAATATATCATATATCTTATAAAAATTTCCCTTAATCAAATTCCACTTAGCCAAACATTTAAGATATGTGATAAAATTGAAATAATAAACACCACATAAGATAGAGAGAGACACCAGATTTAACGTGGAAATCTAATGTGGGAAAAACCATAGAGAACAATCTCAAGTATATGAATGAGCACCAACTCAAACAATAATATTCACAAGCACCAACTTTTAGGAGAACCAACCCCTTTACTAATCACCAACACAACAACTATTCATGAGCACCAACTCACAGGAGCACTAACCACTTTGATGAGCACCAACATAGCAACAATTCATGAGCACCAACCCACAAAAGCACCAACCCCTTTGTTGAGCACCAACACAATAATAATTCATGAGTACCAACCCATAGGAACACTAACCCATTTTCTAAGCACCAACACAACAAAAATTCATGAGCACCAAGCCACAGGAGCACCAACCCCTTTGTGTATACCACACAACTATCTCTCAATGTTGCTATCTCAACAAATTATAGTTCATTAAAATATCTCTTTCCTCTCTCACCTTTTCTCTTATAAGCTATATATAACAAATACAAATCATACTCATCTCTCCCATTGCTCTTCTAAGCTAGATATTACTATATGAAATCAAACTCTATCTCTCACATTACAAATGGCTTCTTAGGACTTTATTTATAGCTTTCCAAATGACCTTTGGCCTCCCCCATTTGTGCCCCTTCAATCCTCATGGAAAATGACACCAAACTTACATGACCCTTCATATCCTTGCATTTTCAAATTCATGTGGTGACCCTTCATAAACAAAAGCATCCTTCCCTTTTTTGTCTTTACCTTTGTGACTTTTTTTATTCCTCAAAGTGTCCCTTCAAGAGAAATTGTGCCCTTCCTCTTTTGTCTTCACTTGGTGACTCTTGGAATTCCCAAGATAACTCTTCATGGGAAAATGCGTCCCATTCTTCTTTTGTCTTTACCCCATGACTCTTTGACTTCTCCATGGGCCATTATTTTATCTTATATGTAACTAATAATATATTTTTTAATATTAAATAAATATTAACACACATTAGCTAAGATATAACTATTACAAACATCATTAAATACAATGGGGCCTTTATCACCAATAATGCTAGACCTTTGACATCAATGCCAATATTTTCAATAATTTCCCCCTTTTTCATTGATGGAAACCTTAATTTGAAACTATCACATCTTGAATCTTGCACATACTATCATCTAAAAAACATATAGTAACTCCACCTTACTGTAGTAACTTGTACCTATTCCCTATACCTATTTCTGCACTTGTACCTATACCTTTTATTATCCCCCTTTGACATCAATGGAAAAGGGCATACCTAGAGATAACATTTAGCTCCCCCTCAACTGACGCTAAACATCAATGGTAGAAAGTAATAGAAATTACTCTCAACTCCTCTTACAAATCCTTGAATGTGTCCTTTGCTTGTGCCTTTGAGAAGATATGTGACAATACATATAAATTGTTGCCTATCCTTTGAGCATCTACAATCAACTCATTTGAATATTTTCTTCTAATCTCACAACCTTCTACATGAAAATTTAATGTGTATCCCTAATCACATATTTGACTTACACTCAATAGATTATGCTTAAGACCTTTTTCATACAAAATATTCTTAGTCTTGGTTCTACCATTATCCAAACTCAAAGTACCTTTTCCAGCTATCCTGGCAGTGGTTTTATCTCCAAATTTTACTATGCCACCATTGATCTTTTTAGAGTTATGAACTTACTCTTATCTCCTATCATATTCCTTGAACATCTGCTATCAACTAACCATGGTTGATCTTCATTTCTTACATGCAAAGCTATCTGTATCAACATAGAATCTTCAATTTGTTTCTTCTGCCATGAACATGTCTGAACCTTCTTCTTGATGAATGGAACTTTAAAAATCTAATCCTTCTTGACTAACTCAAACATGATTTTGTATTACTGAGCTATATGTCTGAAGTTGTTACACTTGTAACATATTATGGCCTCTTCATCAAATCTTGACAGAGGAGTAAAAGAGTTGTAGCTTCTGCTTGACTCTACATGATTTTCCTTCTTATTTCTAAAACTATTAGCTCTTTTCTAATAGTCTAATTTCTTGTGACCATATCCATTATAATAAAAATACTAACCATAAAAATAAGACCTATCTGTATATCTCTGACCTAATTGCCTTTTGTATCTTTGTTCCCTCCAGCCTTCTTTATTTGAAATGTCCTCTTTATTCTTCACTTCTTCCCTTCTTGTTTCCTCTTTTGTAAGAGCTTCAACATAGCTATTTTTTTTAAAATCTGATACCTATCTTATCTAAATTTGACTTTTGGCTCTCTAATATCTTATTCAATGTGTTAGTGCTATCTTCAAATTTTGAATCACTAACTACTTTATCATTGACTTCTTTCTCAATGTCTTCTTTTAAAGAGGCAATTTCAATAACATACCTTTCACATTTTTTTCTTACTTTTTTCAACTATGTTTTTAGACCTTATTCATTTTTCTTGGCTTCTTCCAAGTGTGCTGTTAGATCATCGATTATTTACTTTGACTCCTTTTCATTTTTCTCGATCTGGCACTTCAATCTTCGATTCTTTTTCTCAATAGCTTCTAACTCTTCTAGGGCACAAATGAGTTCTCCTTCTAGATTCACTTTAGATTCCACCTCTTCTTCTTGATCATCTATACTTTTGCTTATAGATGCATCTTCATGTATGGCCATGAATAGAATCTCTTCTTCTTCTGAACCACTGACTCCACTATCTTCGGTTGAGCTAGGATCTTTAGAATACAGGCTCTTCTTCTCGAATCCCTTCTTGAATTGACCTTTGAAATTCTTATTTTATGTAGAATTTCCTTCTTCATCATCATCATTACCCTTATTTGGGAATTTAGCTAAAAAATGTCCAATCTTTCCACAATTAAAACATTTAAAAGGAAAATTTCCTTGATATTTACTTTTTCCCCTTTTTGACTTATAAATGAAAAGAGCTCTATTGTCATCTTCATCATCACTGGAACTATCACTTGATTCTTTAATCTTATATTTATCTTTATTTTATGTCTTGAAAGCCACTTCTCTCTTTGAGGGTTTATCTTGTTCAATTTGTATCTCATATGCTGTGAGTATACCATAAAGCTCATCCATATTTAGCTTGGCTAAATTCTTCATTTTCTTGATTGCTGAAACCTTTACATCATATCTCATTGGTAGAGATATAAAAACATATTATACCACCATTGAATCATTTAATGTTTCTTCAAGACATTTAATATAATTTACTATTTGATCAACTCACAAAAGATAACTTGTTATATCTTCTTCTTCTTCCATCTTCAAACTTTTAAACTATCTTCTAAAATTTTGAAGCTTAGCTTGCTGAACCTTTCCATCACCTTTGTAAATATTCTCAATTTTTACCAAAGTTTCATGAGTAGACTTAAATTTCATAGCTTTAACAAATTTAGATTCACATAAACCACATAAAATAGCATTTAAAGCTTTATCATTACATTCACTTGCCTTCTTTTCTAATGGAGAAATTACAAGTGTCTATGGCTCTTCATATTCCTCCACCACTACTTTCCATATGTCAAATCCAAGGGCCATCAAATAATTCCTCATTATTATGCTCCAAAAATCATAATTCATCCCATCAAACAAAGGGGCCTTATTTGTAGAAAATCTTTCATGTGATCTAGCCATCGTGCTTTCCCGATCTACCTTTAAGTTGTAAAACTTTTTCAAAAGGAAATTGCTCTGATACCAATTATTAAGCATGGGATATAATAAGAGGGGGGGTGAATAAGTATATCATATATCTTATAAAACGTTACATTAATCAAATTCCACTTAACCAAACATTCAAGATATGCAATAAAATTGAAACAATAAACACCACACAAGATAGAGGGAGACAACAAATTTAACATGGAAACCCAATGTGGGAAATACCATGGAAAATAATCTCAAGTATATGAAAGAGCATAAAATAAAAAAAAAATATTCTCAAGCACCAACTTGTGGGAGCACCAACCCCTTTGCTGAGCACTAACACAACAACTATTCATGATCACCAACTCATAGGAGCACCAACCCCTTTATTGAGCACCAACACAAAAACAATTCATGAGTACCAAACCATAGGAGCACCAACCACTTAGTTGAGAACCAACACATAAATAATTCATGATCACCAACCCACAAGAGAGCCAACCCCTTTTTTGAGCACCAACACAACAACAATTCATGAGCACCAAGCCACAGGAGTACCAACCCCTTTGTGTATACCATACAACTATCTCTCAATGTTGCTATCTCAACAGCTGATAGTTCATTACAATATCTCTTTCCTCTCTCACCTTTTCTCTTTTAAGATAGATACCAAAAAAATAAATCATACTCATCTCTCCCATTGCTCTTTTAAGCTAGATATTACTATATCAAATCAAACTCTATCTCTCACATTACAAATGAATTCTCAAGCCTTTATTTATAGCTTTCCAAATGACCTTTGGCCTTCCCCCTTTGTGATCCTTCCATCTTCATGGAAAATGGTGCCAAAATCACATGACCCTTTGTATCCTTGCATTTGAAAAGTCATGTGGTGACCCTTCATAAGCAAAAGCATTCTTCCCTCTTTTGTCTTTACCTTGGTGAATTTTCATATTCTTCAAAGTGTCCCTTCATGAGAAATTGTGCCCTTCCTCTTTTGTCTTCACTTGGTGACTCTTAGAATTCCCCAAGATGACTCTTCATGGGAAAATGCATCCCATTCTTCTTTTGTCTTTACCTCATGACTCTTTGACTTCTCCATGGGCCCTTCTTTTGTCTTATATACAACCAAAAATATATTCATTAATATTAAATAAATATTAACACACATTAGCTAAGATATAATTATTACAAAAATCATTAAATGCAATGGGGCCTTTATCACCAATAATGCTATACCTTTGACATCAATGAAAATATTTCAAACACTAGGTAGATTATGCAACATATATGATTTATTTGATGACAAAGTGTTATTTGACATGTTGATGAGATTATATGGTTGAGAGACATTAGATGGATAGAGTATGATAGTAATTTGGTATGAAATAGGATGTTCTTAAAATAGATATTTTATTTAATCAAAGTGACTAAGACAAACCTTAGTGAGGTCAAAGGGTAGATAGAGATGTATCATGGGTTGATTATGACAACATTACAATGATAGCATGAGATTATCAAATAAAGCTAGCTGATCTTGAGATTATTGTAACCTATAGAGCCTAGTAGATTTAGAAGAGGATAAGGAGATTATTAAGACCATTATGAAGATAAGATAGGAGAGGGTTAGTGATAGGGATATAACATAGTGGATTTGATAGTGATGGGATGTTAGGGCCATTTATGAGACTCAAAGATTAGACTCACATAGTTAGTCTAGAGCAGGAGGTGGGAGATAAAATGGCAACAATATCTAGTATCACTACATAGAGGGATAGATACTAGAGTTAGGTAGCTGACCTCCAAATATATTAAACCTAGAGAGACATACAAATGGGTCCCATTTTATCATTATTGACTACATTATTGGGGTAGATTAGTCAGCGAGAAAGGAATATATCTTCCCTTTAAGGGAAGGTTACATACTTGGTCAGAGGGAGGTAGAAATTCAATAGTAGATAGAGGGAGGAGAATGTGACACTCCTCCAAAGAAAGGGTTTCAGAGATTTGACATGATATATATCTCTATTGACTAGAGAGGCTCAATATTATAGGGAATTATATGCGGGGGTCATGTCAATAGATCATCAAGCCCCATCCTATAGGGCTAGTATTTGGACTTCTTTATAGTCCATTTCAATCATTGAGGGGGCATCAAGGACCACTTGGGTCTTGATATGAGACACTTATTAGATTTTAGACCTATATATATTTTAGTACATATATGTCTATGATGCATATATTGTATATAAAATTTGACATGTTCATGGAAATCTAATTTTAACTATATATGATGATGAAATTTATTATGATATTGTTATATGATACATTTGTTGATTTATGTGTTATTTATTTTGAGTATATATTATTGTATCTATGATATAATGGTAAGATTGATTTAATTATTTAATGCATGTGATGTTATGAAATTATTGTGTTGTGAATATGGAACTAACCATTTGGAATTATATGATATAAGTGTTGATGTCCATCTCAATATGTTTATGGGATTATGTATTTACATAGCTTTGTGATGTATGCAAATTTTTAATGATGTAAGAAGGATGGAATTGATTTTTTAATGTATTTTTAGATGATTTATGCACCATGGTTTTAGGATTATAAGGAATTTTGTTTATTTTTTTGCATAGTTATGTGATCATGATGTTATATGTGGAAATAATTTTGTAAATGAGATGATAAAGGAATATGTGTAAATGTTATTTTAATGTGAAAAAATTATCCTGGTTGAATGATATGTATATGAAACTAGTTTATATGATTTGATTGAATGATGTCTTAGATGATGATAGAAATTATGTTTTGAACTAATGATTAATATGATTTTGATAAATTATTTAGACATAGTGCATGGTGATTATGATGATGTTTACAAAATTATGATTTACAATAAATGTCTTTTGATAGTTAGATGAGTATGAAGGATGTGGTGGAAATGAATGGTTATAAAATTGATATTAAGATAGATGTATGTTATATTATTGCTATGTGGAAATAATTAATTAGACCTTTTCACATTTTGATCAAATGATATGTTAATTTTATGGTCATAGTAATGTGGGTTTAGTCATGATGTGATAAATGATATGGAATTTATATAATTTAAAACATGCAATAAAAATATAGTAAATGGATGATAAAATGTTTTTTATTATGTAATATTGAGATGTAAAATGGATGATGTAAATAATATTAGGTGTTTTATCATTTTAACATGTGTCAAAGATTTAATACTATATCCTCAAAATTTAACCATGTGCCTCATTAATTTGAAAGGTCACTAGGTAATCCTCTTGCACAAGGGAGATTAATGGATAAATTAGTAAGACAATGGGGAAAAGGAATTAGGATAAGTGAATTTTTAGATTAGATAGGATGGGGAACAAGATTGGTAAATGTTTAATAGGATTAGGCTTAAGGTGAGTTAGTGAAATCCATTTTAATGTTGGGAAACCATATAAGATACACTGTGACATTTAGATAGTCAAGGTGAAATTTTATTGTAGTGCGTATTTATAAAAAGGGGGCCAACAAGGACCTCTATAAAGGACATCCCATTAGTATTTTAAAAACTTATGAGAAATCATTATGGCATCCTTGTTCCATTTTTATCCCAAGACAAAATAAATGTGTTATATTATTTAGTATTAAAGACTTTAATCAAATATGTATAGTGAAATATTAAAAAAAAGATGAGAAAATAAAAAACATTAAACACAAAATAAATAATCAATAAATATAAACAATATGCAATAATTATGTATAATAGGATTGATCTAGGTGTGTTATATTCCCTAAGGACATGTTCACCATTTCATGATTTGGTTTATCCTCATGAAATATGATGCATGCCAAGAGGAAAAATGATTATGTTATAATATACTTCTCTAACAATGATAAGCTAGTTGTTAAGGATGGGAGATATATACTCAAGCATGTAATGGAAATTGGGGAGGAAGGTCAACATGATATTGAGGCTAATAAAAGAAAATCCATCAAGAAAAATCAAATCCAACTATTTGTGGCTAAGATAGGAAAAGTGACCAAATAATAGTTAAAGAGTGGATAAAATGTTCCAAATGAATCTTAAAATGACCTCCTTATTTTGATTTATAATATCAATATTCCTTGATTTTGATAGAGCATGTGCCTTCACCTGACTTAGCATGCAATTATAATATACACCATTAGGATCAAGGTCAAGCGGAAGATGCGCAGATGGAAAATGTGGGGTGATGAGACTGGAAAAACATGATTGGAAATGCCCACAAATATGAGTGATAATGGGGAAAATATTCTTATATATGGAGGATTTTCCATGGTGACATTGTAAACCCATTTTTTTATTACCATGCTTATCCAAATATATATAAAAAGGTAGATGATTTATGATGGGAATATTATACAAGTATTACTTATAGAATTTTTGTGAGGTGCATTATATTCATTAGATCATCTAATTCTTCTCCTTCCAAAGTAGACAATCGATAGGCCTTAGATCCAATTTCAAATTCTCAAGATTTAACTTTCTTATGATATTGAACTTTTAAATTATTCTGATATGCTCTAAGATGGTCTAAATCCTTTTAATGCTTTTCATCTAATATCTCTAGCTCATGTATTCATTTAGTTTTATATGTATTATATATAATCATTCTTGGTAATGATATGAATAAGGAAGGGAGTTCAACCTCAATTGGTAGGAAGGCCATGTACCAAGGAATATGGAGAGGCCCCAATAAGCATACAGACACTAGTTATATAAGACCATAATTCAATATATAACTATAAATGTCAATTTTTTCTAGCATCATTGACAATATTTTTAAGGATTTTAATAAGTTTTTTATTTGTAGCTTTTGCTTAACCATTGTCTTGTGGGTAATATGGTAATGAAAAATGCTACTCAATGTGATACTTATTACACAAGTCTTCGACTTACTAGTTTTTAAAAAGACTTGCCATTATTAGATATAATAATTGAGGGGATTATAAAGTAGAAAATGACCTAGTTTAGAATAAACTTAGATATTTAAAGGCCTATGGTATATATGAGTGGCATAGCTTCCACCCACTTGGTGAAATACTTCATGGATATAATAATAAATTTATGCCCATTGATAAAATAGGATTGATTTTACCAATGAGGTCTAATTCCAATACTAAAAAAGGACAAAGACTCATAATAGGTTGTAATTCTTGAGTAGGTAAATGTATAATATCTCCATGTTTTTAACAAGACACACATTTTTGTACATATTTTTAAGAATCATGATCCATCATAGGCCAATAATATCCAACCATAAGTAATTTTGTTGACTATGGCCATTCCAAAAGAGCCTCATCTGAGTTCAGACATCTCAAGAAGGTAACATCATAGACTCACTGATCGAGCATGCTACCAAGGATAGTGTAACATGAGGCTCATTGGATAAAGGATTATCATTGATGGAAATTAAGGTTCAGTGGAAAGGTCTTATCATGGAGGTAAATATAAATTTCATGATACCATGGATGATTGGGATTAGTGATTGCACATATTTAATGGTGAGACACAGTTTGATGTGCAGGTAATAGTAATTGTTCAACCAAAAAGTGGCCTTCAAGAACATATTTTGGCAAGTCCAAAAAAGATCAACTAATAGCCATTACGTTGGTTGATTTGTTACTTCCTCTTGGTACATGTTTGAATTTGATATACTAAAAACTCTTCTTCAATTGATCAACCATTTTATTATAGGGAATTAAATTTCCATCCTTTATTTAGAACTCTTCATTAACCTATTTAATAATTAATTGAGAATCACCCAAGACTTGAAGCTATTGAATATTCTAACGGATGGTCATTTTAAGTCCTACAATTAGTGCTTCATATTTAGTGATATTATTAGTACATGGAAAATATATTCTAAAATCTTTTAAAATTAGATCTCTTTGAGATGTAACCAAAAGTGTCCCAGCTCCTGATCCATGCATGATGAAGGACCCATAAAATTAAAGATTCCAAATAGATGACTCTCTAGTGGTTAGGATAGATTCATGTAGAAAAGGAATGGCTAATGGTTTTGCATCTTATACAGGATATGTTTCTAGTTGATCCACAATTATTTTCCCCTTAATGGATTTTTGATTTATATATTTTATGTGAAATTCACTCAAAATCATGATCGATTTGGCCATACTTCCTATTAAAGAAGACATTGATAACATATATTCAAGTGGATCAATCTTAATAATAGATTTCACTTAGATATTAAGAATGTAATGTCTAAGCTTTTGGGAAGCAAAGATAATGACAAGGAATTTTTTTATGGAAGTATAGTTGAGCTCGTATGACACAAGTGTCATGCTTAGATAGTAAATGGCTATTTATTTTTCTTGATCATTGTGTTTTGCTAAAATAGCTCCTATGGTGCATGCAGTATCCAAAATATATAAGAGTAAAAACTTTCCTAGTAGTGGAGGTGCAAGGATTGGAGGTTCTAATAGATATTTCTTGAGGTTATTGAATTATTTTTAGCATTTTGAATTCTAGTCAAAATGAGTTCCTTTATTTAGAAAATGAGTGAATGGATGACATTTATCTACCAATTAAGAAATAAATCGATGAATGTCCTATAGTTTACCTTGAAGGTTGTGTAATTTATTCAATTTTTTTGGGGGAGGTATTTCACTAATATCTTTGAATCTGGAAAGGTCCACTTAAATGCTTCATCAAGATATAATGAAACCCAAAATTTTTCCTTACGTAACTCCAAATACACATCTTTTGGGATTCAATTAGACTTTATACTCCTTGAGTCTCTCAATTTTTTAAAGATTATTGGATGCTTAACTCTTTTTTTTACTCACCCATGATATCATTAACATAATATTTGACAATGGCATGCATCATGTCATGGAATATAACAGTCATTACCATTTGATAAATGGATCCTATGTTTTTGAGACCAAAGGGAATCACTAGATAACAGAAAGTTCC
This sequence comes from Torreya grandis, assembly GCA_037957365.1. NCBI lineage: Eukaryota > Viridiplantae > Streptophyta > Pinopsida > Cupressales > Taxaceae > Torreya > Torreya grandis. The sequence goes on along the minus strand of JARHVA010007660.1, from coordinate 477,179 downwards.
CCATGGAGTGTTAAATGTGGTTTTATGTTGATCCTTAAATGTAATTTTGATTTGATTGTATCCCAAAAAAATTGTCCATGAGGGATAACATTTCATAATAAACTATTGAATCCATGATCATATCGATATTGGGTAAAGTAAAATCATCTTTTAGACATGCCTTATTAGTATCTCAAAAGCTAGTGTAGATGTGGATAGCCCATTATGGCTTTCCAATAGGGATAATATTAGAAATCCACTCAAAATAGTGAATGGGATGAATGAAAACATATTCTAAGAACTTTTTAAATTATTCTTTGACTAATATTTCTACTTCAGGGTAAATTTACGAAGGTTTTATTTTATCAATTTAGCATTTGGATATACTATTAAATGATGCACCACTAAAGAATGGTCTAACCCAGGTATGTTTATGTAGCACCATGTAAATATATCTATATATATTTCTTGAGAATATCAATGAGAACCTACCATTCCTCAAGGGTAAGACTTGCCCCTAGTTTGACTATTTTAGGATATTTTTCTATTCCAATGTTCAATTCTATAACTTCCTTAACTAAGGAAGGTGATTGGTCCTATATATAAGCTAAGGGATTAGATAAATGAAGTTATTTATATAAATTAGATAGGTTTAGGAATTCTACACATAGATCTTTCTATATCTACTATTATTTAGGATTATAATGACTCAAAGAAGGCTCTTATTCTATTTCCTTAGTTTTTAGAAATAAGTCATTTATATGATATTTTTATTTTCTAATTGGATTCAAAGACTTGATTTATTCTCTGAAATATGTTGAATCATTTAGACTAATAATAAATCCCTTTTTATGATATCCTAAAGGCATGAAACTATAGATTCATCATTTTGAAATTTATTAAATGATGGTTCTTTTTGCTAATCTTAGTTGATCAGATCAGATCAGGGTAACGAAAGGAGATATTTATGGTATAAATGGATGTGTTTGGAAATAGATTTATGGTAGTAAGATATTCATAAAGGCTATATATGGAAGTTGTTTTGACCCTCTTGTTAGAGGTTGAATTTTTGATAATTAAATAAGAATTTATGATGATATTGTGAAGACTAAAGACTTGTGGTTTGTACCCTAAACCAAGTAGTCCTAAATGTCTTTGAACACCAATTAGCTCTAAAATCCCTTGTTCTTTTTGACCTAGTCCTCAACCTTTGTAATTTATGTTCTAGATTATTTTATATGCTTTGATATACTATTTATTATAAAAATAAGGGGATGAGTCTTCACATATTATCCAAGAATCATCTAGTTCTTGAAATTGTTCTTCTAATAGTGTCCCTAAGCTAGCAAAGGAAGTTGGCCAAAATCAATAGTTAATAGTTTTAACTTCCTGCATAATGGGACACCCACGTCTACATGGAGACGATGGAATATTTCCTATGAAAATTCTTTTTTACTCATATTATCCACATCCTTTCGAGATGATCTTCATATGGGTGAACTATGATGGATTAAAGGGAGGAGATGGTAGGTTATTAGGATGTATGTATTTTATGGATTTTAGATCATAATATGAATTTTGAGTACTTAGTAAAGATCATATTCTATCCCTTCCATTTGGAATCTATGAAATTGTTCAATTTCACCAATGATGGTGACCTCATTTCCTAAATGTTGGATTTAAGACATTGGTGGAGGATGGAGGGTACAAATCAATTTCATGGATCTAAGGTCAACTCAAAATCATGGTGTATGGAAGATAAACATCAACTAAATGAACCAAGGTCTAATAACCACAAGTCACACCACTATAGGAAGTTAGATTGTTCTTGCCAATGGTCATTCACTATCATCATAAGATTTTATCATGATCAAAGTAGGCCCCAAACAAGATTTTAGATATCCCAATTTCTTTAAGAGCTCTCTATTATAAAAACTTTAGATAGATCCTCTATCTATAATAACTCATGGGATCTTATTTATTATTAGTAATAAATATTTATATGAATAAGGGATAACAATGATGAGGGCCAATTGGCACCATATCTTGGGCACTAAATTTGATTTGTTGAGATGGATAAAAATGACCCACCAAAGCTTGGAATTGATTGTTATCAATTTACCTAGGAAATTTTAACTCATGCATGATTTGATTTAATATATCCTAATGAAAAAAAGAATTTTTGAGAAGATCCATGATGGAAATCTAAGCGGGAGTCTTATATAATTATTGAATAATGTCATATATTTTTTCATGAGTGTTTGGAGTATTCTTAGGGATAGTGATCTTTTTAGATGACATGGGAGGTGAGTCTTTAGGAAGTTCCCTAGGAATCATTATTTTACCACATCTAGTGGTGACCACATAATTAAAAGTGGTCATGTTGATCTTAAGGATAGGGTAAGGTAAACTTAGAGATCTTGGGGTCTTTTAAACTTGATTTTAATGGTATTAATGTATTGATGGAATGGCATGATAGTCAATATTATTGTAAATGGATGTTTGACCCTGATCCCTTGGTCCTTTCATTTGTTTTTGATAATTATTAGGAAAGGGATCTTGGTATATTCATAGCCACAAATTTTTGGATTGGGTCAAAATATTTTAACCTTCAATTTATATTTCTCCATTTTATATCAAATCTTGAATGAAATTACTTAACTTTAAACATTTTTTAGTATCATGCCCTTTGATGTGATGATAATGAAAAAATTAATCTTCATGATACCAATTAGGATGAAATTTATTATCATTAAAGGGTCTAATTTTTAAGAGAGTTATCATATTTTCAGCAATCAATTTCTTTAAAACTGTCTTGATCGGTACACTAAGATTTGTAAGATGTCATTATCCTATTCTAGTTATTTGCTTCCCTATTAGCATAATGATGCTAGATACATTTTGGTTTTTAGTCTTAAGGGAATATTTTTTCACCATTTATACATGTTTATAATTATTAACTCCATATCCAATAACTTTTTAAATTTAATTAAAGACTTTAGGCTTACACAGATAAGTATTGTCTTGATTTTGATTTTGTTCATTTCAGGTATATAATTTGATATTCCCCTTTTCAATAAATGATTTTTCAATTTGGATAAATTTTTATATGATTTCATCAAATTTTTTGGTACATTGTAATTTTAACTGATATTTAATTTTAGATTAATATTATCGATGAAGATATTGGTTAATTCTTTCTCTAGGACAATGCATCGAAAATGACTAGCCAAGATTCTCCATCATTATAAGAAAGATGAAAGACTTTATCCATTACTTTGATTATTGTTATAAATATTTATTATAGAGATATAATGATCAATATTTAAGTAAAAGTGTCTTACAAATTTCTCATTCAATTCTTCAAATGATGTAATGGACCCTTTGGGTAAATACATAAACCATTCAAGAGCAAGTCTAGTGAGACTTTTTGGAAAGACACAAAGTAAATAAACCTCATTATAAGTGACCTCATGACATGATATGTATAATTATTGGATGTGTTCATGAGGGTCTCCTTTCCCATTATACTTGTTAAATTTTGGGATTTCAAAATGTGTAGGAAAGGGTATTTACGGGATACTCATATCAAGAGGAGATGTGTAAAAATCCTCGTATATCTACTTATTTGCTTGAGCTTGGGGGCCTATTTGTTAAAAAATTTATTTCATTTATTTCCACTCTTAGGCAAATGAGGATTCCATTGTTTGACTACAAATTATAGGTAGGCTAGATTTTGGCTTTAGGGGATTGACATTGGTGTTTATGGGAAGATTTTTGACTATTTTCTTAAGTGATGTGCGTTTGTGGGTTTCAGAGTGAATATGGGATGATAATGAATTGATTTATTAGGTAAGTTGATCAAGATGATCCTCCAAGGTGGATTTTATTTTGTAAAATTCAATATTATTGGTTTGAGATGATTCTTCTTCATCATCTGCTTCTTTCTTAGGTTCTTCCATCCTAGGATTTTCTATGTCTTGATTTATGGTATCATGGAAGGGAGGAGTATTATTATTACATGGTGTTTGGATTAGGTTTTTTAAGAGATAAAGATAAAAATTAGGGTTTATTATACCTCTAATTCTAATTATTTTATCCAATATTCAATTTTCATATATGTATTGGTCAAAGTGTGCCCTAATCTCATCATTATTGAAGAAGTCATTATTTATTCTTTCCTTGCGTCTAGGCGTATGCATATCACTCTAGTTCTCTTCATTATTCCTATTTTACTCACATAATGTAATTAGGATATAATATTTGTGGTTTAATCCTTGTCCCATTTTTATAATTTATGCATGAGTTTTGATTGGAATTGTGAATGGTAGTGAGTGATATAGGTATTAGTGGTTGATAAAAAGGTGGTTTATGTTTTTCAGATGTAGGATTGATATGAGATGAAAAAATATTAGTGTGATTAAGGTGTATTGTTAATTAATAATTTATATTTTATTTAAGCTAATATTGGTCAATATGGATGGATGTTATGGTAGGATTGAGTAAGATTTATAATTTATACCTATAGACTAGATGTTGGATAAAGGGAAAGATTTTTGGACAATATGCTTGGCTACTAGAAATATGTTAAATCTATTGGGATTTGAATTAGTGGAAAGGAAAATATTTGATAGGTTCATTTTTTATAAATATAAATATGATTACTAGATGGGTTCTATTTATAAATTCGTAAGATGACTAGATTTAGAGATGACTAGGTGCTATCTAGAAATTGACCAAAGAATAGGGTGATAGTATATGGATAGAATAGTAGATAGAGGGATAATAAGTGGTGGAAAAATGGATAGGGTGATAAGTGAATACATATATTTATGTCAATAATGGACTTAATATTATATATGACCCAATATATAGCTTAGTTTTAAGATAATTATAATGCTCAACATGTATTAATAATTGTTAGGGATGGTTTAGCTGATGAATAAGATGATGAGTTTGAAGATATGGTGAAGGTAAACCTATGTGGAATATAGGATAAATAGATGATTATTTTAGTTTTATGGTTAAAAGGTTGGGATGGCTTATAAAAAGTATTGATATTTCACAACACAACCAATCAGATGAGCCACAAAAAACATTGACTAGTAAATTGACATGGGGTTGTAACTTGATGACTACACCATTTAATAGCTTTGTAGGTGAGGATGTAGGTTGACCTATTATGGAATATTCCTAGCCATATTTTCACTTAACCATCACTTAATATTTTATATTGAATTTGGTAAAAAGTTTCTTATTATGACTGATGGTCTTACTCTAGGTTATACAGGCTCTTTTAAGGGCATCCCTGATATACACTAGGTATGTGGGGCCCAAATTTATGTATCATACTATATAATATTTGGGTAAAAGAGTTAAATATTTACCTTAATATAAGACCTATATGGGGTAATTTTCTTGGCTTAATGACAACTATTATTAATTTTTATACTCCATTAGAACATAAGGTATGGTTGAATGTGTGGTGATGAAATCTATGTCACCAACCCCTAAGACTATAACAAGTGAATGGGGATGAATTACACAACATTTTCATTCTAGAAAATAAAATGGTAAGGGTTTATTAGTGGTTTTTTATCCTCTAGGAATCATCTCAAGGCTGTAAGGAGGAGAGGATACACCACTTTAGCCCTTGGCTAACACATAGGCACACAAAAAAAGTGTATTAACTGATTCATTTATTGTGAGAGGCAAAAAAGGCAAACAAAATATTAAATGTATCAAAATTTTAGTCTAAAACAAATGCCTTTGACCAATGTAATACAAGTAAATAGGTTAGGGGTTTTAATTATGGTCTTAAACTATTCATCCTGCACTAAATACTATTATCAATATTATCAAATTTTCCTTATAATAAAACTACAACTACCTCTTTTAGATTCACAACTACAGAGTCATGTTAAAAATCATAGAGTTATGGTTAATAAAAATCACATGTAGGGGCACAAAAATACAAATATATAGTCAAAAATTTTGGAATCGAAATGACTAAGAGGGGGGGGGTTGAATAAGTCTTCAAAACCTTTCCTTATCAATTTCACTTTAATAATCATGATTTATTTAAATAAGCACACATATCTAGCAAGAATAAGCACCTTTCCACATGAGCATGAAACACATGAATACAACATATATGTGGGAAAAATAAATGGGAAGAAAACCCACTGATATTTTTAAATGGACTATAGTCTTATAAGACACACACCGAATTTAGTGAATCATCCCATTCACATGGATCACCAACCCCAACTATCTAAGCACAAACTCAACTAGGATTTTTGGCAAGCACAAAATTAAAAGGAGGCACCAACCCCCTAGATGACTCAACACCAAATCATCCACCTAATTGTTTTGATCAACTTTAGGACACATTGTTTCTTAGCTAACTTATGATGACCACCTCTTCAACTCTTTATACTCTTCTACCTTTTCAAACTTCCTTCTAGGTTCATTTGCTCAAGTAGGTATCTTCAAGATATATTAGGTCATTTGAACATGATATTCATACAAAAAACCTCTATAAAATATTAATCATATATCTTCTATCCTCTTTTTATATTATAAAATACCCCCTTCTACTATGTAATATGTTATTTTATTCGCTTTCACTCTATTCACACAAATAGGCCTAAAACTAACTTGTATATATACAATCCTTTTACTAATATAATTATTAGTCAGCCATATAAACTTATACACATGTATTATCCTTACAAGAATAAATCATTACAATATGTCATTCATAGCATTTATGATAAAAACCTCTTTTAGGCCTAAGGAGACCTAATCCAATTAGGTCTTCATTAGCACATATTACCCTTTGAGCTTCTTGGAACACTTTAAAAATCTTAACACAGTAGGAACATATCATATGTCACTCAAATAGGCTCCTTATAATATCATATTAGGTTCATGACACATTTTAGCTCCAACCACCACTTGAAGCACTCCATTAGCAATGTTTTGAATTAGGCATGTGAACCTACAACAAGTTAGTCTTGAACTAATGAAGATTAAACACAAATTAAATGAAAATACATGGAAATAAATATCATGAAAAAAATATATATGAAATTATTTTCATCTCCAAATTCATTAAATACCTTAAATCATGGTATATAGGCTCAAACTCTTCTTTTCAAAAAGCTCACTCTAAATTGCTAACTAGCCTCAAAATTTAGTCTTGGAAACTTGAAATTATAATACATAAAAAAAACACATTCAAGGAATTCCAATGCATGAAATTATCATAAAAATCCTTATAACAAAACACAAAAAAATATAATAATCTCTATTGGTAACTATTGGTCTTGCAAACCAATTTGTTGACCTTACTACACATAGTCAACCCTGAACCAAATAAGCCATTTTGTCTTCAACATTTCAACCACTTTTACTGATTATAAAACATTTTAAAAATTATTTATAGGACATAAAATTCCCAAAAAACAAAACCATGTGATTTATATACTTTAACTTAGGGCATAGAGCCTCAAACTCATCGTTGTAACTTGCTTAGCCAAAACTGTCAATTTGCCTTGAAGCACAATCATGGTGACAATGACCTTCAACATATATATGACCAATTTAAAATAATTAAAATATATTTATATGATATTATGATATCATTAGTCAATTATCATATAGAAATATAATATTTTCAAATGGAAATATTGGTCTTGCAGTCCAATCTCATTTTCTTGTACCTCACTTTCTCATCTGAACTAGAAAAGTCAACATATGATCAAAATTTTCATCATATACACTGACCTCCAAAACCTATATCCAAAATTAAAATGTATTAAAATTATTTAAAATTTATCCATACACTTGGAGTCATCCCTAATACATGATAACACATCCCTAAACATCTTCTCACTGCTACCTAGGTTTCTCACTATTTTCACCATTAGGTTTGTTAGCGATTGGTCAACTTGTATGACCGGTTTATCACCCTTGAAGGATAAAACCTATCCAAAACCCATCATGTAAAAAAAATATAAGTATAAAAATTTATCCTCCATCCATTTATCAACTTTGACTTGGTAAAATCTGATTGCTACAACAAATCTTTGAGAAATGTGTACTTTTCTATAGGGTTTACTCACACACATTAAAAACCAATCACACCTAGAGGTATTTGGTAGAGTTTAATATAGTTTAAAATAAATTAAATATCCATACCAATCCATTCTAATAACTTTAAAATAACTTATTTCATATTAGGTCACTATTAGTGCTCTTTGAGGGTTTAAACCATCTTCCACTATTAACAATCATTCATAAAGCTTAGCCCCTCATTCCTAAAAATAATGATTATAAATTTGAGATAAGACCATTACCCATATAATAATAGATTATGTTCCCATGTATATGTTACACATGCCAATGAACACTTGAAATTTCTTCTCAATTTTGCATGCCTTCATTATGTGCACTTGAGAGACTTCAAAACCATTTTTCATGCCCTTTATTCAAAACATGACCTAAAACATTTTGAACATGATTGAAAAATATAAAATTACTTTAAAAACACTCAAATTTACATACTTACCTTGGAAATAAAACTTCATACCCCATTAGTCCATACGCTCTCTCTTTTTTCTCTTATACCTTGACCTATAAGCAATATTAGGCCTAAACATTGACCTTAAATATTATTTCCATGTACTATCCACCTCATTATCAAAATAAATAAACCTATATCATTCTCAAAAAATACTTAACATATCCTTCATATTCCTTTACAACACATCATGACAACTCATTAGGTCAGGTAGGGTCTAGAACTAGTCTAGTTGTAGACTTGGACTTAAGGTCTTACCCTTATAGGATCACCTTAAAACTCTCCTAAAGTAATATAATTATTAATATGCATGATAAATCAAACTTATACATCCTATTATTCCTATATTCATATATCTCACTAGGCCACCATGCTCAAACCTTCTCACTAGGACTCTACAAGCTATGGCCAATGTCATGACTAGGCTTCTTAAGCACTTAAATCTTGACAACTAATCTTGAAACACTATTTGATGCTTCTACACCTTTCTCACATGTATTTCATACCTCTATACATACCTATTCATGCTCATCATGCACATACTCATGATATGACTGTGCTTATTATGACTAGGCTCCTTAAGAAACCTTATACTCAAAGGTTAGTACTCAAACATGCTTACCTCAATGATGCTATCAAAAAAGAAAATTCATCAAAAACAGTCTTACACAAATGAAACAATATCCAATATAATAATCATTATTTTGACTTCAAATTTATCTCTCAATGGAAAGACATTAGTTGCCTTCTTGTCACATGGCTTCCTTGTCACATCAAGCACACAAGATCATGTCTCACAAACCATTCACCATGCATCTTAACTAGATGCACCTTGACATCAATGGAATCAACATTGAAATAAAATGACATAAACCTTGGCATAAATGACAACACTTCTCAATAAACTCCCCATTTATCATTGATGATAAAACATTCTTCAATTTGATCATTCTCATCTCCCCTAATTTAATCAATCTTCTTTCTTGACAAATTTCCCCATTTGAAATTAATGACAAAGGGTCATACATACTTCAAATTCTAGAACCAAAAATTATTTTGACATAGGTTATGGAGCATTCCCCCTTACTCCATGTAGACCTTCGGTTAAACTCAGAATATAGATCAAGCTTAGTCAATAACCTGAATAACTCCTTCAAACCAAAAATCTATCATGCTTAAGAGTGTCTCCATGAATCCTAATGGATTCAACCCTTTACATAGGGTACTAAAACAACAAAATCTTAGGATAATCCTAGATATCCATGTTCTCACAATATTAAATATCATTTAGTATCCTCTTAGGCTTGATTAACACTATAGGCTTGACCTCTTCATCAACCATTAGAACATCAATATGAGATGACAACATAGATTCCTAACTTGATTTATCATCTAAAGTATTCTCTACCATATCAAACATTCCTTTTGATCTTTTAGATTGATCATGAATAATATTTATTATCTTTGGTTTCCACACATTTATTTTCCTTCTCTCTTGTACTCTAGGGGATTCAAACCTCTTGTTTTGACTTGCTGACCTTCTAACTCTAGTAGGGTATAATCTTGAAATGTGTCCCACATTATGAAAAATATATAAGATAACCTCATACATACATCTTGAATGATGTGAACTATGACTCCTTCCATAGTCCCATAAGTACTCATTCTTGAAGGATCATCTACACTCTCTTCTTTATGACCAAACTAAATGCATACAAAACAATAACTATTGACTAAAATATCATACTTCATAGCATTAGGATGTTTGATAGGTATTTTCATGTTGATATTCATGTCTTTTGTAACATTCTCCTTGACTTGAGCTACCACCTTTTGGTATTTTTTGAAACTAAGACATGTCTTATCTATTGCATAATTTTAACTACTCAAGATGTCATCTAGAGCCTCAGTGCTCTTTTCAAAATTCAAAAAGGTATTCATATTACTATATGCTCAATCCAACTCAAATTTAAAGGATTCCACTTTAGTTTCATACCTAGTGCACTCTTCCTCTTTAAATTTTAAGCTAATAGTGACGATGTCCATTTGTGCTTCAATCTTATTGATGATCTCATCATACTCCTTGGATGTGTTACTCAATCTCTTCTAAAAAACCAATCTAATCTTCATAATCCTTAAATAATGATCTCAATTTTTGATTCTTTCTTATTTGGAATTTTAACTCCTCTAAGGAACTTACCAATTCTACCTAAAGGGTCACTTTAGCTTCTTCTTCATCTGATTCTACATCAACCATAAGGCCTTTCCCATTTTAGAAACCTTCATGGCCTTATACTATGGACATGAATAATTTTTCATTATTTTTATGTTTAGGTTCATTAATACCATCATCACTATCATATGTACTTGTGTCACTTACATCAAATGAGTTATTATCTTCTTTGGTGTAGAAACTTCTCTTGTTCTTGAATGACCCTTTCTTACCTTCATACTTCCTAAAAATTTTCTTGTTATTTTCATGCTTATAGGCCTTCCTACCATCTCTATGATTTTCATCATGTTATTCATCATGCTTATCCTTATCCATGTTAGGACACTTAGATTCAAAGTGACCAATATCACTATAGTTAAAATATTTAAAGGGAAACTTTCCCTTATACTTACTAGAGCCAAACCTTAATTTCTTTGAAAACATGGCTATCAGTTGATCATCATCAAAATATGAAAATTCCTCATATTTTACCATCTTTGATTTTGAATTATTCATATATTTGAATGTTTTTTCTTCTTGGGAGGCCTTTCTTCATTTTTTCTCATCTCATAGGCAACAAGATACCATTAAGCCCATCCATTTCTAGTTTGTCCAAATCTTTAATCTCTTTTATAGAAAACACCTTAGAATAAAACTTAAGAGTTATTGATATTAATATATTTCAAACAAATATATACTCTTTAATTTCTTCTCCCAATCATCTAATTACATTGACAACTTCATCAACCTTTAATAAATAAGATGCAATGGTTTCATCTTCCTTCATATTCAAACTTTCAAACTATCACTTATGGGTCTACAACTTGGCCATCTTCACCTTGGTGTCTCCTTCAAATATGGTCTTCAATTTCTCCCATATCCCCTTATATAAATAATAGTGAATCACCTTCAAAATTTTTGCCTATGATAGGCCACATAGAATGGCATTCATTGCCTTGGAATTACTCTTACTTCCTTCATACATACTGCATCAGTTAGTGGTGTAAGAGGTGGAGTGTATCCATCCCCAATTTAATACCATATGTCATGGACCATTTAAATTATATATGTCCTCATTATAATTCTCAAAAATTAATACTTATTTTTATTGAATAGTTAATCCTTACTAGTAGAGAAACCACCTTGAGCTTTCTGATTAGCCATCCTCGCTTCTAGGATATCCTTTAGGATATTATAATTGATTCAAAGGACCTAATTTTATACCAAATGTTGGAATAAAAATTAATTCTTATGGGTTGTTTAATTCATCTCCAAAAACTTTCCTTATCAATTTCACTTTAAAAATCATGAATTATTTGAACAAACACATATATCTAGCAAGCATAAACACCTTTCCACATGAACATGAAACAAATGAATAAAAAATATATATGGGAAACCCTCAAGAGGAATAAAAAATAATAATATATTTAAATGGAATATTTTACAATAATATAAACATAAAATTTAGTGAAATACCCACTTCACATGGAGAACCAATGCCAACTAGCTAAGCACCAACTCAACTAGGCTTTTAGGAAACACCAACTTACAAGGAGGCACTAAATCCCTAGATAACTCAGAACCAACTCATATACCTAATTTATTTTATCACATTCATGACACATTTTTTCTCAGCCAAATGATGATGAACACCTCTTCATCTCTTTACACTTTTCTACCTTCTCAAACTACCTTCTAGGCTCCTTCGCTCAACAAGGTCTCTTTAAGATAGATTAGGTAATTTGACCTTGATATTCATACATATAACCTATATAAAATATTCAAAATAGATCATATATACTCTTATAATGGTCTAAAATACATAATTTTACTCTTCAATATGTTATTTTATTCACTTTCACTCTATTCACATAAATAGGCCTAAAACCACCTTGTATATATACAAGCATCTTGCTCATATACTTATTATTAAGATATATACACTTGAACACATGGATTATACTTAAATTTTTTATAATAACATGTTTAATACAATAATAATTCATTAAAATAGTTTGGTCATGTAATATAAGACCAAAACCTCTTTTAGGCCTTAAAGGGACCTAATCCAATTAGGCCTTAATTAGCACACATTACCCTTTGAGCTCATTAGAACAATTTAAAAATACTCACAAAGTAGTATAATATCATATTTAATTAAAATATACCCTTTATAAGATCATATTATGTCCATGACACTTTTTATCTCTAACCACCACTTGAAGCACACCATTAACATTATTCTCAATTAGGCTTGTGAGCCTACAAAAAGTCTATCTTTAACTACTAAAGATTAAACACACATTAGACAAAAAAATGGAAATAAATATAATTAAAATAAAATATATGACCTCATGTTTATCTCAAACTTCATTATATACCTCAACTTATGTTATACAAGCTCAAACTCTTCTCTGCAAAAAACTCACTCTGAACTACCAACAAGCCTCAAAACACAATCATGGAAACTTGAACTTTTGATACCTAAAATAACAAAATAAATGAATTAAAATGAATTAAAATTATCCTAAAACATTATAATAACAATCTATAAATTAAATATAATAATATATAATGGTAATTATTTGTCTTGTAGACCAATTTGTTGACCTTACTACACAATCAACCCAGAACTAGATAAGCCATTTTGGCTTCAACATTTCAAAAACTTTTACTGATTATAAAACCTTATAAAAATCATGGATATTATATAAAATTAAAAAACCATTAAACCATGTTAATTATATAATTTAACTTAGTGCACATAGCCTCAAACTCATTGTTGTAACTTGCTTACCTAGAACTATCAGTTTGCCTTGAAGCACAGTCATGGTGATAATGACCTTCAACATCTATATGACCAATTTAAAAGAATTAAAATGTATTTATATGATATTATGAGATAATTATTCAATCATTATATATAAATATAATATTTTCAAATGACAATATTGGTCTTGTAGACCAATCTCATAATCTTGTACCTTACTATCTCATCCGAACTAGATAGGTCAACTTATGAACAACATTTTCATCATATCCACTAACCTAAAAAAATTATATACAAAAATAACATGTATTAAAATCATTGAAAAATTTATTCATTCACTTTTATTCATCCATATTTCATGATAACACATCCCTAAACATCTTCTCACTATTACTTGGGTTTCTCACTATTTTCACCATTAGGTTTGTTAGCGACTGGTCAAGTTGGATGACCAGTTTAGCACACCTAAGGGATATAAAATATACATAAACATAATGGAAAAAAAATAAAAATACCAAATTTTATCATGCATCTATTTATCAAATTTTACTTGGTCAACTCTGACTATTACATCGAATCTTTGAGAAATGTGTACTTTCTTGTAGGGTTTACTCACACACTTGACAAACCAATCACACCTATATGTGACTGGGATAGTTTAGTAAAACCAAAAATAACTTAAATATCCATACCAATATATTATTATCACTTTATAACATCTTATTTCATATTGGGTAACTATTAGGGTTCTTTGAGGGTTAAACCATCTTCCACTACTAACAATCATTCATAAAGACTAACCCCTCATTCCAAAAAATAATGCATGGAACATTGATAGATGAATATTACCCATATTTAATTAATATATTATGTTACCATGAATATGTTACATGTGACAATGAACACTTTAAATTTTTTATTGGGTTCGTATGACTTCATTTTGTGTACTTCAGAGACCTCAAAACCACTTTTCATGCCTTTTCTTGAAAACCATGACCTCAAAATTTGTGAAAATTATTGAAAAAATATACCATACCTATAAAAACACTAAAATATCCATAATTTCCATGGAAACATAACCTCATACCCCATTAGGCTATACTCACTCTCTTTGTTCTCTTAGACCTTGACCTACAAACCATATTAGGCCTAAAAGTTGACCTTAAAGATTATTTCCATGCACTCTCCACATAATTATTAAAATAAATAAACATATATAATTATAAAAAAAATTATTTACATCCTTCATAGGCCTTGACCACAACTCATGACAACTCATTAGGTCAGGTAGGGTCTAGAACTAGTCTAGTTGCAGACTTGAACTTAAGGTCTTACCCATGTAGGCTCACTTTGAAACTCTCCTAAGTGCTCAAATGAATAATATTCATTTTCAATAAAACTTATACATCCTCTTATGCATCTTTTCATCCATCTCACTAGGCCACCATGCTCAAATCTTCTCACTATGACTTTACAAGCTATAACTAGTGTCATAACTAAGCTTCTCAAGCACTTGAAGCTTGAAAACTAATCCTAAAACACTCTTTGATGATTATACACCTTAATAACATGACTTAAATTATCTTCAAACAATGTAAAAACTATTTATATACATCTTCATGCTCATTATTAACATGCTTGTGAGATGACTATGTTTGTTATGACTAGGCTTTTCAAGACACCTTGTACTCAAAGACTAGTACTCAAACATTCTTACATAAATGATGGTATCAAACAATAACATTCATAAAAAAAACAATCTTACACCACTATAAAAATATCCAATAGAATAATCATTAGGTTGCCTTCAAATTCTCTCTCAATTCAAAGACATTAGTTACCTTCTTATCACATGGCTTCCTTATCACATCAAGCACACAAGATTATGTCTCATAGACTATTCACCATGCATCTTCACCAGATGCACCATGACATAAATGAAATCAACTTGGACATAAAATTACATCAACCTTGACATAAATGGCAACACTTCTCAACACAAATCACAAATTCCCTATTAATTATGTTGTAACATAGTCAATAGATAGTCAGATTAACCATGTGATTACTAATCAAAATCAATAATAAATTTTACAAAATCATAACTAGGATTCAAAATAGTAATTTACTAACTATCAATATTACAAAAGCTAATAAAATTAAAACATTCTAACATATAATAATATTAAAATGTTTTAAATAGCTTAAATAGTCAATTTAGTGATATTCTAAACAAAATATACTAGATGTTACTAGTTATCTAAGTACAAATTATAGATAATTTAGAATTAATACTAACCTCTTTAAAATTGCTATTAAAAATTAAAGTCACAATTATCTAAGGAGGATTTTGTAATTTGTGAAGATCATTAATATTTAAAGTCTTATAGTAACACAATATTTAATAAAGGTCTTAGATTATAATTATTAACTCACCAAATGTTTTTTAGAATATTTTAGGATAAAACTTGGGTTTTTATTGTCTAACTTTTAAAATAATAACTAGGTGAGTCGCGGTTTTGTTTAGTTAGAGATTTTCAATCCTACCATGTAGAACAAAAGTTAGCACCTAAAAATAAAATATTTATAGACCATAAGTGTAATTAATAAGAGGGATTATTAATTAATAAATATTTAAGTCTATTATGAAACAAAATCACATCTAGAAACTTCAAAAACACAACTACTAGTCAGAATCATAACTATCTAAAAGTGGTATTGAAGAAGAATAAAAAATTGATAATTTTGATTTTCGATAGAGTTTTGTCTTATTCCTAAAAAAAAAATAGCTTAGATATAAAGTATAAAAAATACATATTATGATATTTTTTAGGCTAGAAAACACATTTTTATAGATTAAAATACATATTATGATATTTTTTAGGCTGGAAAAAACATTTTTATAGATTAAATCAAACCCACAAGTTCCTAGAGTCAAAATCATAAGTCAATATCAAAATCACGATAATATAAAAGTGATTATTGCTCAGTACTAATGTCCTTGTCAAATTGGACCTCCATAATTTCCCTTTACTCTTGTAATCAAAACATGGTAAAATAAAGAGCAATAAGGTAAAATAAAGAGCAATAACATAAAAATAAAAAATAGAATATAGTACATATTATTCATATTAGATTTTGTTCATAATCCAAGTCAAAACCATAATTAACTGAGTTAAAACTGCTAGTGAAGATCAAAATCAAAAATTTTGATAAGTGATTTTGCCCTATATTAAGGATGTTATCAATTCTAAACTTACATAATTTTGTTTCATACCTGCAACCAAACAAGTTAGACAAATATCAAAATTAGAACAAATATAATCAATAAGGAATGATGACATATACTAAGAACAATTTATAAGCCCTAAGAAAAATCATGACTGAGTTAGACAAAACCACAAATAATAATCAAAGTCACTATTAACAAGTAGTGATTTTAAAATAATATAATAAAATAGTTATATTATCTAATAGTTAGTGGTTAAGTTTTGTGATCAAGTCAAAACCATAGTTGGTGGGCATATAACCATGACTATAAAATCATAATTTTTAGGTCAATATCATAATTCACCTAGAAATCTAGAAATTTGAAAATTAAATCCTAAATTCTCTCTAACAAATCTTGAAATTTGATTTTTACACACTTCAAAAACACAATGATTAGTTCAAAGGAGAGCTCCCACTATGGTCACCAATTTATGATGTGAAATTCAAGTAAATTTACTAAACATGCACAATTTAATCAAAACATACTCAAACCTCACAAAACATAAAAAAGAGAGAATGAGGAATAAATCATAATTAATTTAGAGAAACTTATCATAAATTTGACTCCTTGAGTCTTCCCTCTAAGATCATAGATGTTGCTTCAAGAAAATTTATCAATGAATGTTGGATTGCAATATGGTGTGGCTTTAAGATTTGGATACAAAATGGAATGAATGGGTGAATAAGATCAAATGGTTATGGATACAATAAGACAAGAAAATTATAATGAGTGAAATGGCAATGGCTAAGAGAGCATACAGGATTCACAAGCTTGCTGAATTTCTCATTCCCATGGTTAAGAGATTTACAGGGTTTATGTAGGAGTGAGGTAGGGTAAATGAATGACCCAAATTTAGAGCTAGGTATTTGAAGATCAAGGGCTCTCAATTTTATAAGGAATTAAATACATTTCATTATATGAGCCCTTGATTTAAAAATTCATTAAAATTTCCTAGAAAGGGAAGTGAGGGGCTCAAAGTGGGTTACAGAAACTTAAAGAGAGGATTAATGGATTTAATGTGGTTTAATGGTGATTTAAATTAGGATTAGGAACTATGATTTTATGAATGGATATGGGTAGGTGGATAAGGAGTAGATATAATTTTAGAAATCAAAATTTGGCAAGTGGGGATGAATGGGATTATTAAGTTACAAGGATTTTATTAAGGTGGATAACTAGGGATTAATATATTATGGTATATATAAATATATATATATATATATATATATATATATGTAAATTTGGGATGATATGGAAAAAATGAAGGGGGTTTATACGATTGGATAGGAGAGGATTATTTAGTAAATAATTTCAATGAACTGGGTGATTATTATACAAAATTAGGTATAGAGTGAGCAAATTTGAGTGCATAAAATTTTAAACCCTAACTAAACCTTGAGATGTTTGAACATTCATTGGATTTATATTACTAACATACATCTATCTAGATTTAGATTTTTTTGAAAATCCTTTAATCTTTGTTGGATGACCTATAGGTATATAGATGACTTTGCATGAAGGTTTGTCACTTTAGAACCCTTGAAACTCTTTTTTTCCTTTTACAAGATCATGATTAGAATCCTTACTAATTTTTCCTTATAATGTTAGGTCTTAAGTTCATAGAAACTAGAGATTGAATGCAATCTTGGAGGTTTTATTTGAGATCATAAAACCTTGGAAACATTTTTTGTAGACCTATCGGTACCACTTTTAAAATGATTTAGAAAGTTACAACATCAAAAAACCTTGAAACCTACATGAAGTTCTAATTATATCATTATAACCTTAAGGAAGCCTTAAAATTACATTATTTTCCTAGTTCCTCCTTCTCAAGTTTTGAATTATGTCCTCCCATTCCCCGATAACCTCATAAGATACAAAACTTGGTCTTTTCTCCTAAAACGTTTCATGTTTTATCCCCGCATGTCTATAGTAACCTTATAAGGCTTGAGAAATTTGATCATTACATACAGACCTATAGGTGCTATTAGATCATGTTTTAGAGCTTATTATGGTATTTTATCTTCATAGAACTTGCTACAGACCTAAGATCATAATCATTCAAACTTTGTAATATTGGAATATGTTTGAAACCCTATAAAAAAGCCTATTTAGTTTATTAATAATGGTTTGAGGCTCATGGAAACCTCTCTTTACCCCTTGTATACCTGGATGAGACTATGAATAGGTCATGAAACTATGGAGACTTCAAAACCTACAAGGTTCTCATTAGATCATACTTTATAATATACTAGGTATTGGTATATCTTATCTTAAGACCTATCTCCTCTTGATAATGATTGAAAATCAATCCTGTCTTGGATATGGAAAATTTGTTAAACTTAAAAACCTTGTTCCTAATTATTTTATACCTTTAAGTTATTATTTGAATATTTCAACCCTTCATGAACCTTCCTATCCATGGAACCTATTAATAATTTTCCAAAACCTACTTGAAACTTTTGATGTTTTAACCCTATAAGTCTATATGAACCTTAAAAGCATTGATACCCTTGATCAATATTATATCATAATTTATAATCTTGGTGAGTCACGTAAAACACCTCATAATTTTTAAAATTGAGCCATAAGAGCCTATAGCAGTTCATTTCTAACTTTGAATACCATGACCCTAGTTGTAAGCTTGAATGCTATTAGAGATGTCTTACAACTAAGTCACTATGTTAGGAGGGTCTTGAGGGATATTTTATAGTCATGAAGAATTTCTTGACTCTTATAGAGGTATTGTAGGAAGGTTGGTTTGAGTCTTATAGAATTAAAATTCTTGATCACAATCATAGGCACGTGTATAATATTTAAATTCTTTAAGGACCATGAAAACTTGACCTACAAGCCTACACACCCCCTAAGAACTTTGATACCTTTTCCATTTCTCTTCATAATTTAAATAAAGTCCTAAATACTTAAGAGGACCATATGAAGGTCTTAAAAATTGAAAATATTGAAAATATTTATTTATATTCTTGTATGAAGACACCTTTGACATGAACCCAACTTATTCATCCTAATAAACTCTATTTTCCTTTGAGAAGGATTTGGATAAGTGTTTTTAACCCTTTCTATGATTTTAGGTCCTTGAAATGCTTGTAAATTGCATTTCCTTAGGTCAGGGTTTTAGTAGGGTTTTAGACTTACCTGTAATCTTCTTGATGAAATGACATTCTTCCTTCCTCCTTAATTTATCTAATAATAATTGGTAGAAGCCTTCCAACCCATTTAATTCTTTCCAATACTTGATTTGAGTCATGCATCTATAGAAAAAGATAGGATGTGATTATTTTTGTAAAAATCCCTACATATTTCTTTGGTTTAATATACAAGATTGTAGGAAGATTTTAAAATATTTCAACCATCACTTTATGATGCTTTTAAAAAAATTCAACTTTACCCCTATTCTTTAGGCTTTAAACCATCCTCAGATGGTTCTCTAAACCTTTTATTTTCTAGTTTTTGCCTTGCAACTTGGCTTGTAGATCCATGTAAACTTGGAAGCCTACAAAAATTTTGCTTTTTGATCTCCATACACCCTTATAATCATCAACTAACCTTGCTAATGTTTTCCTATACCTATAACCTATAATCAAACCTCTAACTTTCTGATTCTTGCTTAGCCTACCAAAACTTTGTTTATTCTCTTGTATGCTTGTAAATGTTCTTATATGATTTTTATCTTGCTTCCATATGTAAGTGGATTGTTTGAAATTACATTATCTAAAAATTAGAACCCTCCATACTCATCTTTTTGATTTTTAAGCCTTAAAATAATATGAATTCCCTTGAAGGCCTCACAAACCTAAAACATGCCTAAAAGGTTTTATTTTCTTCACTACAACCTCATGAAATCTTCAAATACGACTACAATTTATTAGAATAATTAAGCCTACCATGAAAAGAGCTTGAAGATGTGTAATGGGATTAGTAATGGTCTAAATGAACTTTTCCCATGTTCAAAGATGAAAAAGTCCACCAAGAGATAAAAATAAAGTGAAAACCAAGTCAAAGATGCCATTTGGACAAAAATTATGGACTTAGGATCTTTATAAAGAGTCTTAAACCTATAAAATAAATTAATGTCTCTTTTTTAATGTTTTCATCTTCTAAAATGACCCTAATGAATGACTTAAGACCTTTAGTAAGATTTTGTATTGAGAGGCAACTTGAATGCCTTTAGTCATGAAATGGAACTTGACAAGGTTAATAATACATCTTATAAGACTTTTGATGCATACTTATATTTAAATACACTCTAATAGGTTTCCTATATGGCTAATGTCAACCATCCTTAGGCCAACATAGTCATCATGAAGGTGATTCTAAGACCCTAATCAGTTGATTTTATCAAAAATGATTTGTCCTAAGCATATCATGTGTTGAGAAACCAAGGTGACTTGAATATTAAACGCCAATTAAATCACATAAAGGACATACGGATAGTAATTCAAAGGTGTCAAGATCATGGAATCTCCCTAAAAATTAGTAAGTAAATATTTATGGTCATAAAGGGTAAGTTACTAGGTCACATCATCTCAAAATGACACAAAAAAATAAGTTAGAACTGAGATACCTATCTCATTTATGAGTTATCCACTCTATAATTTTAAATTAAGGTATTCAACCATAGATAAACAAGATTTTTCCTTGGTAAAATTAGTCAAAAAGTTCAGACACTACATTCTCTGTAGCTTGTTATTCACAATTATGCCTGGCCCATTTGTGAATACTATGTTAATGTAAAATTAATTGGGTGAGAGAAGAGACAAATTGATGATTATTATCCAATAATTTTATCTAAGGATGAAACCAATGAAGATTGTAATAGGTCAATCACTCAACTAGGCCATGGCCTAGTAGACCCACAAATAGTTTGTCAATAATACATGGTATAAGATTTCATAACTAATTATTAGTATTAATATGTGGTCTACTATTTTATCAACAAGAAGTTTCACAATCAATTTAATTCCACTCAAAAGAGAGAAATATAAATTAAAAATAGTCATTTCATGATCAAAATAGGGATACACAATAGGGGGAACCATGAAATCATGTATATCAGATGCTTGTGTAAAGAAGAATTGACTGAGTTCATTAATAACCTCCATGGAAAAAATAGAACCAGTCATAGATCCATAAATTCCACTACCCACAAAACATTTAGGGTGGGTTATTATTTTCCTCACCTATTCAAGGACATGCTTGCACATGTTCAAATCTACCATATCTATTAGATTACTAAAAATAAAGAGTGCACTTCAATAATGCCTTTAATGCCAGTAATCAAACCTCAACCTTTTGCATAGTGAGGACTATACTTTGAGGTGGTAATTAACATAAATCATCTATAGGCCACAATTTAATATTTACTATAACTAATTACTACACTTGATGGGTTGAGGACCAACCATTTAAGAATTATATTACCAAAGTAGTTATTCAATTTTTAGAGGAGCACATTATCACAAGGTTTGGTATGAATTATACTCTATTATATGATAATGGACCTTCCTTTTCCTCACCTCAATTTATATAATGTTCATTTGATCATTAGGTAACTCTAAAATTCTATTCTAATTATTATATGTAGCAGAATGGGTTAGCCAAATCTAAAAACAAGAGCCTAATAAGCATAATAAAAAAGATCTCTGAAAATAATCCTAGGAATTGGCATAATGAATTGAAATTTGCATTATGGAATGATAGGAATAGAACTAAAGTTTCTCTAGTCACTTCTCCCTACCATCTATTTTATGGCCAAAACAATATTTTCCCAATCAACCTAAGATACCTACGATAGTATTTATAAAGGATTACCTAGAGACAAATGATCAAATATAATATTACCTCTTAAATCTTATGTATTTGGGTGAAAAATGTGATAGAGCCCTATTTTATTTTAGTAAGCATCAAGAGGTTTTCAAACACTAGTTTTAAAAATGGTCTAGATCAAAATCATTTAGGATCTTTGACCTTATCTTTAGATAAGACAAGGCCCATGAGAAAAAGGGATAAAATAAAAAAATTGATGTCTTATGGCTACGTACCTACCAAATTTATGAAATTATGTGTGATAATGAATTATTCCTAAGGTGTCTAACTAACGAGGATTTCCCATTGCCTGTCAATGAAAAATCCCTCAAGTACTACTTCCAAGCTTGAATTCGCATGAAACCCCTATGAATATTTTATATTCCCTTGCCTATTTTTCTTTCTTTTTCTTTCCTTCGTGTCCCTTGTTGTTATCTTAGTTTTTATTTGATTTTTTTCTACTTTATTGATTAGGTTTGTCCTAACTATTTTTCCATGCAATCCCCATGCTAGTCAAAGCAATGAAAATAAAGGTTGTTGTAAAGGTAACATAAATGGTGCTCAAAGAACCTAATTTTAATTTTTTTATTGAAAATATTGTGTGAAATGCAATGATTTATTTTTCCATTTCCTGAATTTGAAAGGCTAATGATTCTAAATATAACTTGTGAATTTAGAAAATATATTATCTTGTTCAAAACCATGTAAAAAATTTAATGAAATATCTAACAAAAAATGAAGTATTGATCAAATTCTAGTTTGCCTTAAGTTGTCATGGAATTTATAATTTCATTTGCCCATGGCTTGGTCTCCAACCTTCTATGTATGAAAATACAAAATATCCTTTTAAAATAATTGAGCTAAAGTGTAAAATATGAAGGTCATATTGGTAACCTCCACCACAGGCTTTCCAACCTAGTTGGTAATAGATCAAGGCCTTAGGAAGTGACCTTAGGTATCTCTATGAGAGATATAAATGCCTAGATGGTAGCATAATAATACTCATACCACTTCCCTCCTTATAAAATGTAAAAATATTATTTTTACATAGTAGTTATAGCCTTGTAAAAATTTTAATTAATGCATGTGAATGTAAAGAAAATGAATTAATCACTTGATTACATACTTGGATGGTCTTTGGATAGAGTTTTAGCTTAGTATGTCCCTTTATCCTATGTACTTTAGTTCCTTAAAATTCTAGTCTATTCTATGTGATTTCTTACAACTAATGATTTTTATTCTTGTAAAACCATAGATTATGGATTCTTGAAATACTCAAGAGTATTTCTCAATAGGAATTGCCATTTGTTGTTGCTTGCACAACTTTCCCCATTTTAATTAGAATGGGGACCCTCTTTCTTCTTTACCCTTCCCCTTTGAGAGTTTAATGGTTTGGTTGTTTAAGTCCTTCATGGGTAGCTATTTGGTAGGTGTTAAGTTTTGGGAGACTACAGACATTTGTTTTCAATGATATCTCATGATTAAGTGTTCAATCTAAGATATGCAACTAGAGTCATTAAAATTAATTATCCTAAGTCTAAAGGTATTGACCCATTTAATGTTTGACTTGAATTATGTAGTTTATCCTACTTCTATAGTCTTTTTGTAGATAACTCCCTTACCAATCTCATCCATTTTTGCTCTGATTCAACAAATTTGGCTATGTGTTTTTGGTTGCTTCAAACTTAACTTAGTCAATTTCCTTAAGATAGACTTGATATTTCTAAGGTTATTATGAAAATAAAATCTTTATTATTTTGAATTTTCCATCTTTTTGATCCATTTCTATTCTAAATTGCTATAAATTGACTTAAAGTTACTTATGATTACTCTTTAACTCATTTATTTTTTTAAATTATCGAAATCACTTTGAAAGTTCCTTTTTCTCATTCAAATATGGATTTATTTTTTATAAGTATTCATGCCTTTTATTTTATTTCAAAATGATGTAGCCATTTTCATTTAAAATTATTATCTTTAAGTTTTTATTCAATATTGATGGTTGGGTTTTTTGTTTCTTTTGCCTACAGGTACTTGGAATTTCTCTTTGCATACATGGTAATTTTTCATGACTCCCGATAGACCCAATCCATTCATAAAATAATTTCAATACTTATTCAATTTTCAACCATCTTCCTAGTGACCTAGAGGTGATGTCAGTAGGGATCCTTATATGGTAAGTGCCGAATAAGTGGATAAGTGGGATTATGCTCTATGATGTGATCTTGGTAACCCAAAGGTGATGTCAACAAGAAGCCTTGTATAATAAGTGTTGGGAAAGCGAAGTAGTGGCATTATGCCATGTGGTATGATCTTGATGATTTAGAGGTGATATAAGTAATAAGAATTTTAAGGTTAGTGATAGTCAAGCAAAGAAATGAGATTGTGCCATGTGACATGATCTTGATGACCTAGAGGTGATGTCAACATGAATCCTTGTATGGTAAGTTCTAGGAAAACAAATCAGTGGGATTGACCATGTGGAAATATCCCACTATGTCATGACTATAAATAATCAATATTTATGGGAGGCTCAACCAAGAAGCAAAGCAATGTGGAACAAACATATGGTAAGATCCTAAAAATGAGAGGAAATGTTGGTGGTGATGTCAACTCCTCATTGGGCTTAAATTTGATAGGAATCCACCTCTCACTAAACATAAACCCTGATCCTCCAAGATAATAAGGATGTACCACATGGCACATAATGGAATCAAAATTGACAGTAGTCCATGATGTCAACACTATCAAAACTCATGGAAGGGCCTATGTTTAAATATGCATATGACTGAATACAAATATTGATACCCAAAAAGTAAAAATCCTTCATTTTTTTTATCATATTTGGTCTAAGTTTATTATGGTATTTTTTATTCATGATTAAATGTTATTATTATTATTATTATTACTTATAATTTATTTGAAGGGTTCATGACTTAATTACACATTTGATCATATAAGGTCAATATTTTAATCTAAATTGTTAATCCAAATGCATGTCATCACCAGAGAATCTGAGTTCATGACTCAAGCATAATGAAGTATAGGACAAGAGAGAGGTTGGACCAAGTCCTTATGAAGTAATGAAGTGGAAACATGAGACCACTCTAATTCAAAGATAAAATGATAAGTGGCAATTTGTTTAAAAAAAATATGGATCCTAAGAAAGTAAACTAGTGAATGAAAGAAAGCTAACATGTTTCCATCTCATTTAGAAATTAGGCTACATCAACCATATTTCCTCAACTGATGAGTATTTGTAATTACCCTATTAGTGGGTTGAATTGGAAATATTTATAAGTTGACCCATTGTGTATATATTTTTATTTGATAGCCTCTCTTCTAATGGCATTTTTAGAATTAGATGATGTTATGCCTATTTGGCTCTTTGTGGATTGTAATAGAGATGTAGAACTAGACACTTTTATGCTTTCTTAAGATAATCTCTCCTCTTCCCTCTTTTAGACCTATTCTTATAGAATAGTTTATTATCATTGGAATGATTTTAATCCTCCCATACTATTAGTTAAAATGCATATCTTGATATTTACAAGATATTAAGAGTTTAAATCCATTTCCTACATGTGTACTTGGTGGGTATGGTCTTTTCCTCTTTTCTAGTCCATTCCCAGACTCTCAGACTATCCTTGGATTTTTGTTGTGCTAAGTATAGCTCAACCAAGAATCATTTTTCAATAGATGCATCTAATCAAACATTGTAGATAACCTCCTTAGTATCGTTACGCACTTTATCCCTTTGTCATTATCTTTTGCAATTTTTTATGATAATGAGTAAATTTAAGAACCAATCAATCTAAAACTAATGATTTATATTGATCATTGTTTCATATCTTGTTTATCACCATTACAATATTTTTTTATTTAAGAAAGTGGTAAACTAGTAAATAAATCAACTATTCTCTTTATATAAAAATATTATAAAGTTTGATTTCTATCTGAGATGACCTTATAGGTACTCCTAGAAATTTTTTTAGTCATTTAATAAATGTCTTAACCAAGGTGAACTACCCCCTCAATTCATTGAAATAGATCCCTTAAAGGAATGGTCCATATCAACTAACTTAGTAAAGACTAGTTTACCAAGACATGGCAATTATAGACATTGGGGAAACATTTTCCTCTATGATAACTTCTTCTTTTCAGGATAGTCATAGATTAACAACCCCTTCACCTAATTGTTGGATTGTGTCAAAAGATTGATCAACACTATCTATATGTCTTCAGATATTTGGTTTCAAAAAGTTAATGAAAATTGTTATAAACTATTCAAAAACTTGGAAATTATATTGTAGTGTTTTTTTTGAACCTACATCTATTTTTTCCATATTAATTAAATATTAGTGAATTAAAAACAATATTTCTATTCACTTTTTCAAATAAATACAAAACAGTTATCTTGTTCCTATTTCAAGCAATAAGTGGTTATTTTGGTGTATGTTAGATGTTTGCATGAACTCATAATGTATTTATTATACATTAAATGATAAATATTTCCTCTTAGTAAAAATACCTTTTCTTTTGGTAAATTTAATGAGTTTCCAAGTTTGAATCATTGATTTTTCCAATTTGTATGCTTTCTTCTCCTCCACTATATCCTTCTTACATTCCCTTTCTATATCCTTTTCATAATTTCTAGTACAAATTACTATCCCATACAAAATACCATTTTTAATTTTAATATTTTTCCTTTAATTATCTTGTTTTGTTTTTAAATAAAGGTAGTTTCACCTAATAATATGAGAGATACTTTGACCCATGACTATTAATGAGAAACATCCATTATCCTCTTGATAAATTTTCATGCTAATAGTTTTTGGTGTTCATTGTGGGGCGCATTTATGAAACACTCATGTAACCCACATTTTGAGATATTGGTACATATTAATTTTACATCATATCAAATATCACTCTATCAATCTAAACTTTATTTTAAATAGTCTACACAATTGCACATCATTTCACATATCAGACAATTGTCTTGAGATTCTGATGATCTTTTTGTATCTTAGTTTCAAATCATTTTGTTGATTATAAATAAAGAATTATATTATGTATAAAGACTAAAAATAATTATTTAACATAAATAATCCCATAAAGCTCAATAAATGGCTCCAAATTAGTATATTTTGTTCATGACTATTTCATCCATTCAAAATTCTAATTGCTAACATGGTTTGAATTGGATAAAAACTACAAAGGAAGACATTAATTCAAGTCTTAGAAAAATAGCATGGGATATTAAAATTAGTTACATTAAATTTATTATTATCACTATAGTAATAAATGTAGAATAATATTGTGCTGCTATTACCTAAATAAAAATTGAAACTGTTTCAATGAGGTAAACAAGAAGATAAACACAAATAGTAGTTCATACAGTTGTTCAAAGACTTTTTTTAGTAATAATTTATTCTAATGACCATTCAAGTCATCCAATCACCAATTCTTTAACTGAATTTTGATTGGTTAAGTCAAATATAAGAAGACATTTCATCATATTTGAGAGAATTTGTATGGGATAATAGAACTAATTCAATACATTTTCATAGATTTTTTGAGGTATTAACAGATGAATAATATCATGTTATTTTTTCACAAAGATTTTAATCACTAGTTACACACATAAATCAAAAAATAATACCAATTGAGGGGGTTGTTCAATTCAAACTAGATCCTCATTGACAGTAAAAACTAGTAGAAAAAAGATTCACCAGGGTTAGTAAATCAAAAGGTGAAATTGATCCTTTTTATACTAAGAAACATATAATTTTGAATAGAATACTAAAAAAAAGGGTAGACTCAAAAACATATTTAATCTTCTCACAACTCCTAAGAAAGGTAAATAGTTATAGGGAGGAATAATCTTGAGTCAAAATCTTGTCTTACTAGGTATTGTCATATAACTATAGGTAGTCTTTCCAACCATGGATTTACCTTGGGATAACATAATTAGCCATTGGATTTAGGATAGATGCTTGAACTTATAAAAGGGTAATAAACAAATTTTACAAAAAAATTATATGATGGTAAACAACATCCAGATGAACATATTTATACTTTTTTTTGTAGCATGTGGAATTATAGGCATTGAACATGGGGATATCACAATGAAATTATTCATTGAAACTCTCCAAAATGGAGTAGTAGATTGGTTCTATTATCTTTCTCCAGGGGAAATAAATAATTTTAATGATATGAAAACTTAGTTCTAAAATAGATTCAAACCAATAAAGATGTGCATGTATTAATAGACTGACTCACTTAGATTAATAAACAAGCATATGAACCTATGATATATTTCATAGCTAAATTAAATAAGTTACTATATAAAATAATAGTAAATACCAAACTAACAAATAAGAATCAAAAGTGTTTTTTTATCAATTCTCAATTTCCAAAAGTGAGTTATTAATTGAGAAGATCTAGAGTATCTAATTTGATTACAACTCAAACGTTGGTTTTTAGTGTCTAATATGATATGATAATGTCTAAGAAACTAAAGAGGGAATTATCTAAAGGTAAAATATATAGCTGAAGTCAATATTCAACTAAACAAATTTTGAAAAATATGGCTAATGGTAGAAAAACTTTAAATAAATAACTGCCTTATAAAACCATCTCTACTCCTTACCAAGACATCCCGAGAAGAAACTATGTGAATTTTCAAGGGATTTTTCCTCTATTGTAAGATCCTTAGTAAATGATTGCACTGAAAACTCCTCTTCAATAAAATACTAATCCACCTTTGAACACCATTTTAGAAATTGAAGAAATATTTAGATATGAAGACATTGAAGAAGAAAATAAATCAGAAAATCTAGATCTATAAGAATGTGAAATTAAATAATCTGGTGGTGACTATATAAATGTGTTCCTAAAATATAATTCATATGAAGGTGATTATGAAGATAATTTTTTAGACATAAAAAATCAATCATTCATAGTCTTCACAAGATCTTAAAATCAGAAGAAGCAATAAAGTGATGAACAAGAAGAATATACAAGAGTTATTATTCCATGAAGAACACCACATCCAATTCATAAGAAAGGAAATAAACCAATAGATAGATCAAGTGAGTCTTCCCTACTAGTTATAAAAAAATACTCCTTATGTCAATAGTAATGTTAATGTGTTTTAGCATGTAAAATTACCTTCATTTACTAGTCTACCTATTTTTGATATAGTCGAACATGCCAACAAAACTAAAATTCAGATGTCATGAGATGGATATTTAATAAATTATCCAAATAAAATATTTAGAATAGTAGAGTTTATCAAAGGAAAAAATACCACTCAAAATAAAACTAATGTTAAAGGAATATTAGCCACCCCACTTTCTTCCAATCTAGTAAACTCTATGGTTGTTTAACTTCCAAATCCTATAAGGTTGACTCCTTTTACATTTCGTTATTTTTTAAGGGATGTAAAGTTAGTAATTAGCATAGAATAATCAAATGATGTAAATTTTGATAAAGTTTCTCATGCCCTTGGCCTATCTTGTACAAATTATTTAGTCATTATTACTCCATGTAAGTTAAACAAGTTCTAGTTAGTCAAATCAAAGATGCTTAAGTTACCCTAGCATTTTTACTTCAAAAAAATACCAATATTGATGAATAGAATAACAATAAAGTTTTAATTATCATTAATCTATCTCTAATCATGTTTTTGAACTATTATATCTAACCTTGATTCCTGGATAACTATTTTGTACATTAATTCTTTCTTCACACACTTGAATTCTCTATTTACTATCCAAGATCCTAGGTTTCCTTATATAATATATTACTCCTCTCTCTCTCTCTCTCTCTCTCTCTCTCTCTCTCTCTCTCTCTCTCTCTCTCTCTCTCTCTCTCTCTCTCTCTCTCTCTCTCTCTCTCTCTCTCTCTCTCTCTCTGATATACTCACCATCATCTTCTCTCATGACATCATTTCAAGAAATTCACCTTCCATTCTTTCTTCTAACTCTCTCATTCTCAAAGGCCTCATTCATTTTCTAATGATTCTGACCATCTAAAAAGGGATATAATGAACCTCAAAATTAATATTCTATCTATTTTAGACATCTAATATAATGACATAGTTTGTAACCAATAACTCTCACCCTACTCTCTTTTTCTTTTGTGAGACCTCCTTTCCTTGTAGCCTAGTTTTCACCTAAAGCTTGTAAGTTTGATCCATACATAAATAATTAAGAAAAACTAATAATTTTTTTGGTCACCCCTTATCCTCTTCATCATTCATTAAAATTTTCATGGACCACTTCTTAAGGTGATCCTATCAACTCACCACCCTCCTTCACCAATTGTGTCTCTAAAAGGCCTAGTTTAATGCCAAAATAGGGTTTCCATAAAAAACCATATAATACCAACCTAAAACCTCATTAATAATTTATATCACTATAAAATACATTATATTACAAAATTTTATGATTTTTTGTGGGTTAGAACTCAAGATAAGTGAGTTACAAGATCAAACCCTAGTTATAGGTCTTGATAGGCCTATGTAAGGCTGAGAGTGAGTAAAAAGGTAAATATGATTTTTTAAATACTTCAAAGGGAAAAAAAAAGTCAGCCTAGGATCTACCCCAATTATCCTTACCTTTTCCAAAAAAAATTTATAATTGATCAAGCACAAAAAGGCTTTAACAAGCAAAGTTACATTATCTGGATTGCTTTTATAAGACATGTAGGTTGAGGGCTTACTTAATGAGATTTTGAAAATTTTAAACAACTTAAATCCTAAATAATATCCATTTCAGGTCTGAATTATCTCCATTTACCTATTAAAATAATAGTTTCTCCTTGTACAATCCTCAAATGTCTGCAACTTGCCCTTATATAGAATTATGAGTGTATGCATAAATTGTGTATGAAGATTTTTTGACTCTTGCATCTCTTATATGGACTTATGAGCTTCCAGTGTATTTTAATTTAAAAAATACAAATTATTCACCCTATTTATGATCTTAAACCATATGATATCCAATAAAACACCACTCACTATATAAGTTTACTTGTCAATTTTGACTGGATATAGGCAAAATTGCCTCTTGAAGGACTGAGTAATAAGTATGGAGACTTTGATGGAAAATTTTAATATAAATATATTTTGATTATTTTATGGGTTTCCATTTACTAAAATAATAAAATTTATCACCTTATTATAATCCAATACCTCTAAATGAGACTCCAGAGACTCCATTGTTTTTTGTCTTCTTGACTAAGTTATTCCAAAGCTTGTATAATTAAGCCTAAAACCTACTAATAAACATAATATTATACACTATTAAAAGAATTAAAATCACATAATATTGATCACATAGTTTTCACACTATTAAATCTCCAAAAAACACTTTAAAATCACTCTTTTTATTCATTTATGTCATTCACATATACAACCGTTTATAAAAATTGTGAGGAGGGCAACACTCTTGCCAAATTTTGATATTTGATTGCATTATATTCTATTTTAATTATGTATACTTGAATATATACTCTCTTATTTAAATTTTACACAACAAATTGTCCTCACTTACATGCAAACCATTCATATACATCACTAAAACATGCAACTAACTCCTTATTTGCCATCTTTATGTTGAATGACAATTACAACTTCCACTTTCTTGGATTTTGAAATGTTATATAATGATAATAATGTTAAAAAAACTCAAATACATAGTATTTTACCTATTTATACATTAATAAACATTCCATAACATTATATCCCACACAACACCTTAAAATGCCTCACAAGTCCAAATTCACAAATTCAAATTTTCAAAATGTGCATTTTAGTGGGAAACTGTAAAGAAACAAATAACACACAAACCTAAGACTCCTAATTACCAATATTTTTCACGTCAGTAGACGCCTCCTTATCCCACGCTTGAAAAGCTTAATTTTGACAGAAACCTGCGATAGTAGGCAGGGGCCGAATGGCTACGGCTTCACTATATTACTCACTTAAAATATTACAATATCCTTGTTTCAATTTCTGATTCACAGGATCCTTCGAAAAGGGCAAGTGAAGAGCATACTCTTTTACAAGGCTACTAATTTTCACACTAAAAACTTTCGATGATAATACAAAGGTGGAGAGGCTTATTTATAACAATTTTTGGGCGGTCCTGACTGCTTGCTGGCAAGTCGGTGTCAATCCCATCATGCTTTACAGTGCAAAAGTTGTCTACAGTGATATGCTATTAGATGCATTAGACCCACATGATGATGATGGTGATGAAGGAATCATGGGTTGTGGGCCCAACATGTCTTCCGCTTCGTCGACTAAGTCATCTTCAGATATAGGCTGAAAAAGGCATCTTATCTGGAAGGTACTTTAGAGATGCCAATGACGACAATTTGGGGGTCCCGCTTCACACGGTGCATGTCTTGGCATGCAGTGGAAATAAGATTCCCACTCAAGCTGTCGGTGAATTATTGTATGCACTACCGTGTCTTGATCATGGTTTTGTTCTTCATGAATGCGGTGCGGGCCATGTCTGGCTATCCAACGGTACAAGTGTTCATTAGATACTGATCTGATCTGAATACGCCACATCCATAGTGGTCGTTTCAATAGCTCAGTGAATTGATGATACAAGAATTCACTATTGAGTCTTTCTATGGTAATGACTCCTGAGTTCTGACGGTGATTTGCTTGAAGCGTCACTGCTAAAGACATTTGCAGGTCTTGTCTTACTGCATAGGAGATCCTCGTAAAATGGGGATGCAGGCCTTCGCATAGAATTTGTTCTTGGACTAAAGCATTCAAGGAGTCAAATCCTTGATTTAATATCCTGGTAAGATTAAAACTAGGTGCTGGTGCAGGCTGATGCATCAATGTAGCTGGAGGATTCCAGCTAAGCCAATCTGTAATGACATTATTAGAACCTATAATATGCTCCACTAAAAAATTAAACTGATTAAAAAATTCCTGCCACCAGACATATTTTCTGCGACCATCCTTCCGACCATGATCTTTTTCTCTAAAGGTCAGAAATCTAGTACAGTCAGTTACAACAATGAAGTGTGGCAAATGTAGAAGTTTAAGCATGAACTTCTCTAAGCATTTCTTTACAGCATAGATCTCTTTATCAGATGAGATCCATTTTAAAACATCGGAGCAAAATACACCACTCACAAATTCACAAACAAACTCTTTACTATCTACTATACAAACAAGTACTCCTCCCCATGCTAGGTCAGAGGCATCAGTATAAACTTTCATATGTTTGGATTGTGGGATATGCAGTTCTGGTAGCTGGGTTACAGTTGCTTTAATCTTTCGAACTGCTGCAGAATGTTGTTCTTCCCAACGGAATGTCTTCTTTTTCTGGAGAAGCTGCTGCAGAATGTATCTGTCTTCACCAGAGTTAGGATAGAAACTATTTAAATAATTCAGCAAACCCAAAAATGCTTGAAGCTTGGGTTTATCCAAACATTCAGGAAAACTGATAACCTTTTCCTTTATATGTGGCTAGACTTGTAGTTTTGAATCTCGGATCACCATGCTGAGAAAGTTGCATTCAGTTGTGCATAACTAAATCTTTGTCTCTGAGAGAACAATTCCTGCATCTTGTGCCAGCTGAAAGAATTGGGAGAGATGAGTAGCATGCTCATCTAAAGAATTACTGAAAATAAGAATATCATCTATGTATACACACAAAAAATGAGAAGTGCCTCCAAAAATTTTATCCATATGCGCCTGGTAATATGCTGGCGCATTCATCAAGCCGAAAGGCATGACAGTCCATTGAAAGTGGCCAAAGGGGCAGCGGAAGGCTATCTTGGCTCTATCTTCTTCTTTGACTCTTATCTGATAAAAGCCTGATTTGCAGTCAAACTGTGAGAAGTATTTATAGGCTGCAACCTTTTCTAGCAGATAGCTTTTATCTGGGATAGGATATGGATATGGTTCTGTAATTGCATTTAATGGTCTGTAATTGATGACCATTCTTTTCTTTCCTCTTTTCTGTTCTGAATGTTTATTAACCATAAAGGCATAACAACAAAAAGGAGAGGTGGATTTTTCAATAAAACTATTCTTTTCCAGATCTTTGATCTATACTTCCATATCGTCATAATCCTATGCTGGTATTGGGATTCTCTTCCCAATATTTATGAGCTTGCCTTCTATTATTTTAATTTCCATTTCGGGCATAGCTTTGGACCAAAATTGCTGTGGATTTTCAGAGCAGATAGAGGAATTGATCCTTTCTCCAATTTCTAAGATCTCAGCTGGGATTATGTTAGGGCTTTGAGTCATAGCACTTGGAAACTATTCTGTGGCATAGATTAGGCGAGGTATTCTAAGCCTTTCATTCTCTATGGTGAACATGATGATGCTTTTTCCAGTAGCACCATAGGGTGTATATCTGTCAATGAATGATCCTCCAAGGAGGATGTCTATGGGCATCTTCTCTAAAGCAAAGAAATCACAATGGAAGATTTTATTTTGTATACACAGGGGTTGCTGGTGTTTATACTTATTGCATATGAAACTATTCCCCTGGATATCTATGCTCTTATAAGCAAGATTCTCATCTAGTGTCTTCTAATCACTAATGAGCTGCGGTTTTGCAAAAGAGAGAGAAGCACCAGTGTCTACTTGTGCATCAACTAGTCTGCCATTAATTTTTAAGGTAAAGAATTAAGCAAATCTACCATTAATTAAATGGTTTAGATAGGCAGGCTGTGGTAGTTCAAGAGAAGGGATGCTGGTACATACCAACTTCTGTCTTCCTGGGTCTTGGACTATCACTGGTTCTGTGTAGACTTCTTCTTCTAGTTCAGGTTCCGCTTCCTCTTCTGGTTGATTACTGCATTCACCAGGGCAGTAATCTTGGTCAGAGTAGAAGATACTGCCGACGTCATCCTCTTCATAGCCATCGTCCCATCGGGGGTCTGCTGCCAAAATAGGTTCTTCTGCTGGCATAATTTGTTCCCAAATAGGTTCTCTAATTTATTTAGGCGGCTCTCTGCTGGTGAACTTGTTCTTGATCCAGGAGTCGCTTGGCTTGAATGAACTTAGATAATGCACAGGAGGATGCTGTGGTCTGTGCATTGTTGGTGGTTGTCTCAGTTGAGAGGGCTGTCTCCCTCTGGATGATTCTCCTCTGGAAAATCCTCTTCCTCTGGGCTTCTCTGGTCTTTCTAGAACTTCATGATGATTGCGTGACTAAGGTCCATGTGCTTCATTAGACAAGATAGACCAGTCATGAGCTCGTGGTCTATACTGTCTTGAATCCCTTTGCATGTTTGTCATGGGCTGTTCAAGCTCATCTGCAAGAGATTCTAATGCTGCTGCATCATTTTCATCATCAGATGCATTATCTGGAAGATCTTCGAGAACTGGTTCATAAATCACATCTTGAAGATAAAGATCTTCGACTGCATCAACGATATCCCACCACGCGGCTGCGTTAGAGGAAAAGATAGCTTTAACTGCAAGATTTTTGCAAGAGCTGTTAGGAGCAATGTGGCCAGGTTTGCGACAGATGTAGCAAATTGGCTGCTTGGAAGGAGGACGTGCTGTGTGTCGTTTCTTGAGGAAACGATGAGGATGTGCATAGGAATGCTTTTTAGGGAAAGAGCGGCGCTTATAGGTAACATGCCGGCGTCGCTGCTTTTGGTGTCGGCGAGGTTGCACATATGGTCGACAGCCAAATGGGGCTATTTCAAGGAAAACTGGAGCGATTTGAGATGCTTGGTGCTTGGTTAGCTTTTGCATGGACTTAGTTTCAGAGACTAAAGTCATAATATTTTGTTGAGCAAAGTCAATAACATCTGACAGGGCTAGATCTTCGATTGCAAGACCTTTCAGATCAATATAGGATAGGACTCTGTCAATTAGATTGTAGGGTAAAGCATGCAGGAATTTTAGCTTAACTTCAGTGGAGTTAGAGCTACGGCTATCATATGCAAGCTTGCATAATTGTTTAGCAAAAGCATCAAATTGTTTAAGATCACAAAGCTCCATTTTTAACAACCATTTCTTAGACTCTATTGCTCTATTGCCGACAGGCGGAGCAAACTCATCAATTAATAATTTATACAATGCTTGTAAAGAATCTGGCTGATTATGTACACGCTCGAATTGCTGAGCTTCTGGGATAGCTTGCCACCAAAGACTGGCGATTCCCCATAAAAATTTTACTGCAAAGCAAGTGCTACCAACTTGGTCAAGATGGGCCTGTATAACAAGAACACGCATGGTATTGCACCAGGCTGTGATTTCATCTAGAGGATTTAACAGGTCATCAACGTTTAGATACCAAGGCTGTAGATGGATATGAGTGCGTTGCATAAGAGAATGGCTTGGTGATTTCTTGATGGTTTTGAAAGAAGGGCCAAAAGATACTGAACAAAGAGGTCTAGACGAAGATTCGGCCTTTTGGTCTTCTTTGGATAGCCAACTAAGACTATCTTCTAAGCTATCAATCTTTGAATCAATGGATTCTATTTTTATTTGTATGTTATTTACAGTATCCTTAAGGGATATGACATCTCTACACAGATCATCAAAATTTTTAGAGAAATGAGTATTGAATCTTGAGACATAATTTCTCTATCTGAACTCATTAGAGGGAGTATCATATGCAGCTAAAAAATACTACATCGTACCTGCTGGTTGCCTATGGACACCTTTTGGTGGCGGCCATCTTCCACCTCTGTAGAGAGTAACTGTATCTTCTGTGTAGAACTCTAAACTGTCTTCTCTAGGAAGACTCATGAGTGTGCAGGGTAAATCAGTGCCTGGATTTACCTCTTCATCTTCTATAAGGATATGACCAATTTTGACAGATCTACGAGATGAGGATGTAGATGGTCTTTGAGGAGAGAGACAGGAATTTACAGAGAGAGATTGGGGAAGAATATTAACAGATCTATCGTCACTTTGATGGACAGTGGCTTGGCTCTTCATTCTAGGAGAGACATTTTTAAGCCAATCAAGTTTCCATTCAGATGGAACCTCAACTGCTTCAATATGTCCTTTCTACAACTGGACTATGCCACTTAATCTTTTTGCAACTGGACATTTCGTTGGGAAGAACAACATTCTACAGCAGTTCGAAAGATTAAAGCAACTGTAGCCCAGCTACCAGAACTGCATATCCCACAATCCAAACATATGAAAGTTTATACTGATGCCTCTGACCTAGCATGGGGAGGAGTACTTGTTTGTATAGTAGATATTAAAGAGTTTGTTTGTGAATTTGCGAGTGGTGTATTTTGCTCCGATGTTTTAAAATGGATCTCATCTGATAAAGAGATCTATGCTGTAAAGAAATGCTTAGAGAAGTTCATGCTTAAACTTCTACATTTGCCACACTTCATTGTTGTAACTGACTGTACTAGATTTCTGACCTTTAGAGAAAAAGATCATGGTCAGAAGGATGGTCACGGAAAATATGTCCGGTGGCAGGCATTTTTTAATCAGTTTAATTTTTTAGTGGAGCATATTATAGGTTCTAATAATGTCATTACAGATTGGCTCAGCTGGAATCCTCCAGCTACATTGATGCATCAGCCTGCACCAGCACCTGGTTTTAATCTTACCAGGATATTAAATCAAGGATTTGACTCCTTGAATGTTCTAGTCCAAGAACAAATTCTACGCGAAGGCCTGCATCCCCATTTTACGAGGATCTCCTATGCAGCAGGACAAGACCTGCAAATGTCTGCAGCAGTGACGCTTCAAGCAAACCGCCGTCAGAACTTAGGAGTCATTACCATAGAAAGACTCAATAGTGAATTCTTGTATCATCAATTCACTGAGCTATTGAAACGACCACTATGGACATGGCGTATTCGGATCAGATCAGCATCTAATGAACACTTGTACCATTGGATAGCTAGCATTCATGAAGAACAAAACCATGATTAAGACACGGTAGTGCATACAATAATTCGCCGACAGCTTGAGTGGGAATCTTATTTCCACTGCATGCCAAGACATGCATCGTGTGAAGCGGGAGCCCCAAATTGTCGTCATTGGCATCTTCAAATTACCTTCCAGATAAGATGCCTTTTTCAGCCTATATCTGAAGATGACTTAGTCGATGAAGCGGAAGACATGTTGGGCCCACAACCCATGATTCCTTCATCACCATCATCATCATGTGGGTCTAATGCATCCAATAACATATCACTGTAGACAAATTTTGCGCTGTAAAGCATGATGGGATTGACACTGACTTGCCAGCAAGCAGTCAGGACCGCCCAAAAATTGCTATAAATAAGCCTCTCATCCTTTGTATGATCATCGAGAGTTTTCAGTGTGAAAATTAGTAGCCTTGTAAAAGAGTATGCTCTTCACTTGCCCTTTTTGAAGGATCCTGTGAATCAGAAATTGAAACAAGGATATTGTAATATTTTAAGTGAGTAATATAGTGAAGCTGTATCTTTTTCACGTCAGTAGATGCCTCCTTATCCCACGCTTGAAAAGCTTAATTTTGACAGAAACCTGTGATAGTAGGCAGGGGCCGAATGGCTACGGCTTCACTATATTACTCACTTAAAATATTACAATATCCTTGTTTCAATTTTTGATTCACAGGATCCTTCGAAAAGGGCAAGTGAAGAGCATACTCTTTGACAAGGCTACTAATTTTCACACTAAAAACTTTTGATGATAATACAAAGGCGGAGAGGCTTATTTATAGCAATTTTTGGGCGGTCCTGACTGCTTGCTGGCAAGTCGGTGTCAATCCCATCATGCTTTACAGTGCAAAAGTTATCTATAGTGATATGCTATTGGACGCATTAGACCCACATGATGATGATGGTGATGAAGGAATCATGGGTTGTGGGCCCAACATGTCTTCCGCTTCGTCGACTAAGTCATCTTCGGATATAGGCTGAAAAAGGCATCTTATCTGGTAGGTAATTTGGAGATGCCAATGACGACAATTTGGGGGTCCCGCTTCACACAGTGCATGTCTTGGTGTGCAGTGGAAATAAGATTCCCACTCAAGCTGTCGGTGAATTATTGTATGCACTACCACGTCTTGATCATGGTTTTGTTCTTCATGAATGCGGTGTGGGCCATGTCTGGCTATCCAACGGTACAAGTGTTCATTAGATGCTGATCTGATCCGAATACGCCACGTCCATAGTGGTCGTTTCAATAGCTCAGTGAATTGATGATACAAGAATTCACTATTGAGTCTTTCTATGGTAATGACTCCTAAGTTCTGACGGTGGTTTGCTTGAAGCGTCACTGCTACAGACATTTGCAGGTCTTGTCCTACTGCATAGGAGATCCTCGTAAAATGGGGATGCAGGCCTTCGCGTAGAATTTGTTCTTGGACTAAAAAATTCAAGGAGTCAAATCCTTGATTTAATATCCTGGTAAGATTAAAACTAGGTGCTGGTGCAGGTTGATGCATCAATGTAGATGGAGGATTCTGGCTGAGCCAATCTGCAATGACATTATTAGAACCTATAATATGCTCCACTGAAAAATTAAACTGATTAAAAAATGCCTGCCACCAGACATATTTTCTGCGACCATCCTTCTGACCATGATCTTTTTCTCTAAATGTTAGAAATCTAGTACATTCGGTTACAACAATGAAGTGTGGCAAATGTAGAAGTTTAAGCATGAACTTCTCTAAGCATTTCTTTACAGCATAGATCTCTTTATCAGATGAGATCCATTTTAAAACATCGGAGCAAAATACACCACTCGCAAATTCACAAACAAACTCTCTACTATCTACTATACAAACAAGTACTCCTCCCCATGCTAGGTCAAAGGCATCAATATAAACTTTCATATGTTTGGATTGTGGGATATGCAGTTCTGGTAGCTGGGCTATAGTTGCTTTAATCTTTCGAACTGCTGCAGAATGTTGTTCTTCCCAACAGAATGTCTTCTTTTTCTGGAGAAGCTGCTGCAGAATGTATCTGTCTTCACCAGAGTTAGGATAGAAACTATTTAAATAATTTAGCAAACCCAAAAATGCTTAAAGCTTGGGTTTATCCAAACATTCAGGAAAACTGATAACCTTTTCCTTTATATGTGGCTGGACTTGTAGTTTTGAATCTCGGATCACCATGCCTAGGAAGTTGGATTCAGTTGTGCATAACTGAATCTTTGTCTCTGAGAGAACAATTCCTGCATCTTGTGCCAGCTGAAAGAATTGGGAGAGATGAGTAGCATGCTCATCTAAAGAATTACTAAAAATAAGAATATCATCTATGTATACACACAAAAAATGAGAAGTGCCTCCAAAAATTTTATCCATATGCGTCTGGTAATATGCTGGCGCATTCATCAAGCCGAAAGGCATGACAATCCATTGAAAGTGGCCAAAGGGGCAGTTGAAGGCTGTCTTGGCTCTATCTTCTTCTTTGACTCTTATCTGATAAAAGCCTGATTTGCAGTCAAACTGTGAGAAGTATTTACAGGCTGCAACCTTTTCTAGCAGATAGCTTTTATCTGGGATAGGATATGGATATGGTTCTGTAATTGCATTTAATGGTCTATAATTGATGACCATTCTTTTCTTTCCTCTTTTCTATTCTGAATGTTTATTAACCATAAAGGCGTAACAATAGAAAAGAGAGGTGGATTTTTCAATAAAACCATTCTTTTCCAGATCTTTGATCTATACTTCCATATCGTCATAATCCTGTGCTGGTATTGGGATTCTCTTCCCAATCTTTATGTGCTTGCCTTCTATTATTTTAATTTCCATTTCGGGCATAGCTTTGGACCAAAACTGCTGTGGATTTTCAGAGCAGATAGAGGACTTGATCCTTTCTCCAATTTCTAAGATCTCAGCTGGGATTATGTTAGGGCTTTGAGTCATAGCACTTGGAAACTGTTCTGTGGCATAGATTAGGCGAGGTATTCTAAGCCTTTCATTCTCTATGGTGAACATGATGCTTTTTGTAGTAGCACCATAGGGTGTATATCTGTCAATGAATGATCCTCCAAGGAGGATGTCTATGGGCATCTTCTCTAAAGCAAAGAAATCACAATGGAAGATTTTATTCTGTATATGCAGGGGTTGCTGGTGTTTATACTTATTGCATATGAAACTATTCCCCTGGATATCTATGCTCTTATAAGGAAGATTCTCATCTAGTGTCTTCCAATCACTAATGAGCTGCAGTTTTGCAAAAGAGAGAGAAGCACCAGTGTCTACTTGTGCATCAACTAGTCTGCCATTAATTTCTAAGGTGAAGAATTGAGCAAATCTACCATTAATTAAATGGTTTAGATAGGCAGGCTGTGGTAGTTCAAGAGAAGGGATGCTGGTACATACCAACTTCTGTCTTCCTGGGTCTTGGACTATCACTGGTTCTGTGTAGACTTCTTCTTCTTCTGGTTCAGGTTTCGCTTCCTCTTCTGGTTGATTACTGCATTCACCAGGGTAGTAATCTTGGTTGGAGTAGAAGATACTGCCGACGTCATCCTCTTCATAGCCATCGTCCCATCGGAGGTCTGCTGCCAAAATAGGTTCTTCTGCTGGCATAATTTGTTCCCAAATAGGTTCTCTAATTTCTTTAGGCGGCTCTCTGCTAGTGAACTTGTTCTTGATCCAGGAGTCGCTTGGCTTGAATGAACTTGGATAATGCACAGGAGGATGATGTGGTCTGTGCATTGTTGGTGGTTGTCTCGGTTGAGAGGGCTGTCTCCCTGTGGATGATTCTCCTCTGGAAAATCCTCTTCCTCTGGGCTTCTCTGGTCTTTCTGGAACTTCATGATGATTGCGTGACCAGGGTCCATGTGCTTTATTAGACAAGATAGACCAGTCATGAGCTCGTGGTCTGTACTATCTTAAACCCCTTTGCATGTTTGTCTTGGGCTGTTCAATCTCATCTGTAAGAGATTCTAATGCTGCTGCATCATTTTCATCATCAGATGCGTTAACTAGAAGATCTTCGAGAACTGGTTCATAAATATCATCTTGAAGATAAAGATCTTCGGCTGCATCAAC
Source organism: Torreya grandis (assembly GCA_037957365.1). Taxonomy (NCBI): domain Eukaryota; kingdom Viridiplantae; phylum Streptophyta; class Pinopsida; order Cupressales; family Taxaceae; genus Torreya; species Torreya grandis. The sequence continues at coordinate 434,552 of JARHVA010007660.1, read as the reverse complement.
GATATCCCACCACGCAGCTGCATTAGAGGAAAAGATAGCTTTAACTGTGGGATTTTTGCAAGAGCAGTTAGGAGTAATGTGGCCAGGTTTGCGACAGATGTAGCAAATTGGCTGCTTGGAAGGAGGACGTGTTGTGTGTCATTTCTTGAGGAAACAATGAGGAGGTGCATAGGAATGCTTTTTAGGGAAAGAGCGGTGCTTATAGGTAACTTGTCGGCGTCGCTACTTCTGGTGTCGGTGAGGTTGCACATATGGTCGACAGCCAAATGGGGCTATTTTAGGGAAAACTGGAGCAATTTGAGATGCTTGGTGCTTGCTTAGCTTCTGCATGGACTTAGTCTCAGAGACTAAAGTCATAATATTTTGTTGAGCAAAGTTAATAACATCTGACAGGGCTAGATCTTCAATCGCAAGACCTTTCAGATCAATATAGGACAGGACTCTGTCAATTAGATTGTAGGGTAAAGCATGCAGGAATTTTAGCTTAACTTCAGTGGAGTTAGAGATACGGCTATCATATGCAAGCTTGCGGAATTGTTTAGCAAAAGCATCAAATTGTTTAAGATCACAAAGCTCCATTTTTAACAACCATTTCTTAGACTCTATTTCTCTATTGCCGACAAGCGGAGCAAACTCATCAATTAATAATTTATACAATGCTTGTAAAGAATCTGGTTGATTATGTACACGCTCAAATTGCTGAGCTTCTGGGATAGCTTGCCACCGAAGACTGGTGATTCCCCATAAAAAATTTACTGCAAAGCAAGTGCTACCAACTTGGTCAAGATGGGCCTGTATAACAAGAACACGCATGGTATTGCACCAGGCTGTGATTTCATCTAGAGGATTTAACAGGTCATCAACGTTTAGATACCAAGGCTGTAGATGGATATGAGTGTGTTGCATAAGAGAATGGCTTGGTGATTTCTTGATGGTTTTGAAAGAAGGGCCAAAAGATACTAAACAAAGAGGTCTGGACGAAGATTCGGCCTTTTGGTCTTCTTTGGATAGCCAACTAAGACTATCTTCTAAGCTATCAATCTTTGAATCAATGGATTCTATTTTTCTTTGTATGTTATTTATAGTATCCTTAAGGGATATGACATCTCTACACAGATCATCAAAATTTTTAGAGAAATGAGTATTGAATCTTGAGACATAATTTCTCTATCTGAACTCATTAGAGGGATTATCATATGCAGCGGAAAAATACTACATCATACCTACTGGTTGCCTGTGGACACCTTTTGGCGGCAGCCATCTTCCACCTCTGTAGAGAGTAACTGTATCTTCTATGTAGAACTCTAAACTATCTTCTCTAGGAAGACTCATGAGTGTGCAGGGTAAATCAGTGCCTAGATTTACCTCTTCATCTTCTATAAGGATATGACCAGTTTTGACAGATCTACGAGATGAGGACGTAGATGGTCTTTGAGGAGAGAGACGGGAATTTACAGAGAGAGATCGGGGAAGAATATTAACAGATCTACCATCACTTTGATGGACAGTGGCTTGGCTCTTCATTCTAGGAGAGACATTTTTAAGCCAATCAAGTTTCCATTCAGATGGAACCTCAACTGCTTCAATATGTCCTTTCTGCAATTGGACTGTGCCACTTAATCTTTTTTCATAGGGCAAATTTTCTAGGATCTTGGGTTGGTTTGTATTAGTCATACTATACAGAACATAAATATTTATGGAAGCATACTTGAATTCACCAAACATATTTAGACCAAAAAAAGATGTAAATAAACCCCAATAGTCTAAAGATCCATGCTTTACTTCTTTATAACCTCTGTCACAGACTGCAACAGAGAGGTTAGGACAAAACTCAAAACATATAGTATCATCATTAAGTCGACCAAGGCTAGATAATTGGCAAGAGTGTTTAAAGCTGACTTGGTGACGATCACACAAAGCTAAATACAATACTAGCTTTATATTACTAGGAATCAAAGGTCTGATATGTATTCTGATTAAACCAAAATGAACAAATTTTACATCTTCATGTGACCTGATATAAGTGATTTCTTTTTCAGGTAACAGAGAGAGTAAATTTGTCTGCTAGGTTTTCTTGGGTTTATAACTCAGGGTTAATTCAACAGACTTGATTCTGGGTTTTACAAAAGACAAATAAGTAGATGTATACAAAAACTTAGACTTAACTAATTTAGACTTTTTATACACACTAGAAGCCTTAATAGCCGGTGGTTTGAACTGGCTAGTTTCTTGTTCAAGATTTTCTTCAGTAATATCAATATCAGGACAGTCTGATAATTGATCTGGGACAAATGGAGGTAATTCATACATGCCTTCGAATTCAGATTCATTCGTTACCTCTATGGTAGATGTGGATGGAGCTTTTCCAAATTCCATTGTGGGGAGATTTGGGTTCTGGTAAGCGAAAAATTTCTGGTAAGGGAGAAAGGAATGCAGAGATAAAAGCAGCCTATGACAATTGATTAACGGCCTATGACTCGATGCAATAACCTCCCAAAGAAAATTTTAAAGCAGAGAACTCAAAAGATCTGATCCACAGAATAGGAAAAATGATTCACAACTTACAGTAGAAACTTGGCTCTGATACCAATCTTTTTCACGTCAGTAGACGCCTCCTTTCACGTCAGTAGATGCCTCCTTATCCCACGCTTGAAAAGCTTAATTTTGATAGAAACCTGCGATAGTAGGCAGGGGCCGAATGGCTATGGCTTCACTATATTACTCACTTAAAATATTACAATATCCTTGTTTCAATTTCTGATTCATAGGATCCTTCGAAAAGGGCAAGTGAAGAGCATACTCTTTTACAAGGCTACTAATTTTCACACTAAAAACTTTCGATGATAATACAAAGGTGGAGAGGCTTATTTATAGCAATTTTTGGGTAGTCCTGACTGCTTGCTGGCAAGTCGGTGTCAATCCCATCAGCGCAAAAGTTGTCTACAGTGATATGCTATTAGATGCATTAGACCCACATGATGATGATGGTGATGAAGGAATCATGGGTTGTGGGCCCAACATGTCTTCCGCTTCGTCGACTAAGTCATCTTCGGATATAGGCTGAAAAAGGCATCTTATCTGGAAGGTACTTTGGAGATGCCAATGACGACAATTTGGGGGTCCCGCTTCACACGGTGCATGTCTTAGCGTGCAGTGGAAATAAGATTCCCACTCAAGATGTCGGTGAATTATTGTATGCACTACCGTGTCTTGATCATGGTTTTGTTCTTCATGAATGCGGTGCGGGCCATGTCTGGCTATCCAATGGTACAAGTGTTCATTAGATGCTGATCTGATCCGAATACGCCACATCCATAGTGGTCATTTCAATAGCTCAGTGAATTGATGATACAAGAATTCACTATTGAGTCTTTCTATGGTAATGACTCCTGAGTTTTGACGGCGGTTTGCTTAAAGCGTCACTGCTGCAGACATTTGTAGGTCTTGTCCTTCTGCATAGGAGATCCTCATAAAATGGGGATGTAGGCCTTCGCGTAGAATTTATTCTTGGACTAGAACATTCAAGGAGTCAAATCTTTGATTTAATATCCTGGTAAGATTAAAACCAGGTGCTGGTGCAGGCTGATGCATCAATGTAGCTGGAGGATTCCGGTTGAGCCAATCTGCAATGACATTATTAGAACCTATAATATGCTCCACTGAAAAATTAAACTGATTAAAAAATGCCTGCCACTGGACATATTTTCCGCGACCATCCTTCCGACCATGATCTTTTTCTCTAAAGGTCAAAAATCTAGTACAGTCGGTTACAACAATGAAGTGTGGAAAATGTAGAAGTTTAAGCATGAACTTCTCTAAGCATTTCTTTACAGCATAGATCTCTTTGTCAGATGAGATCCATTTTAAAACATCAGAGCAAAATACACCACTCACAAATTCAAAAACAAACTCTTTACTATCTACTATACAAACAAGTACTCCTCCTCATGCTAGGTCAGAGGCATCAGTATAAACTTTCATATGTTTGGATTGTGGGATATGCAGTTCTGGTAGCTGGGCTACAGTTGCTTTAATATTTTGAACTGCTGTAGAATGTTGTTCTTCCCAATGGAATGTCTTCTTTTTCTTCAAGATCTTGGTGGGATATCGTTGATGTAGCCAAAGATCTTTATCTTCAAGATGAGATTTATGAACCAGTTCTCGAAGGCGTCTACTGATGTGAATAAGATTGGTATCAGAGCCAAGTTTCTACTGTAAGTTGTGAATCATTTTTCCTATTCTGTGGATCAGATCTTTTGAGTTCTCTACTTTAAAATTTTCTTTGGGAGGTTATTGCATCGAGTCATAGGCCATTAATCAATTGTCATAGGCCACTTTTATCTCTGCATTCCTTTCTCCCTTACTAGAATTTTTTCGCTTACCAGAACCCAAATCTCCCCACAATGGAATTTGGAAAAGCTCCATCCACATCTACCATAGAGGTAATGAACAAATCTGAATTCGAAGGCATGTATGAATTACCTCTATTTGTCCCAGATCAATTATCAGACTGTCCTGATATTGATATTACTGAAGAAAATCTTGAACAAGAAACTAGCCAGTTCAAACCACCGGCTATTAAGGCTTCTAGTGTGTATAAAAAGTCTGAATTAGTTAAGTCTAAGTTTTTGTATACATCTACTTATTTGTCTTTTGTAAAACCCAGAATCAAGTCTGTTGAATTAACCCTGAGTTATAAACCCAAGAAAACCTACCAGACAAATTTACTCTCTCTGTTACCTGAAAAAGAAATCACTTATATCAAGTCACATGAAGATGTAAAATTTGTTCATTTTGGTTTAATTAGAATACATATCAGACCTTTGATTCCTAGTAATATAAAGCCAGTATTGTATTTAGCTTTGTGTGATCGTTGCCAAGTCAGCTTTAAACACTCTTTCCAATTATCTAGCCTTGGTCGACTTAATGATGATACTATATGTTTTGAGTTTTGTCCTAACCTCTCTGTTGCAGTCCGTGACAGAGGTTGTAAAGAAGTAAAGCATGGATCTTTAGACTGTTGGGGTTTATTTACATCTTTGTTTGGTCTAAATATGTTTGGTGAATTCCAGTATGCTTCCATAAATATTTCTGTTCTGTATAGTATGACTAATACAAACCACCTCAAGATCCTAGAAAATTTGCCCTATGCAAAAAGATTAAGTGGCACAGTCCAGTTGCAGAAAGGACATATTGAAGTAGTTGAGGTTCCATCTGAATGGAAACTTGATTGGCTTAAAAATGTCTCTCCTAGAATGAAGAGCCAAGCCACTGTCCATCAAAGTGACGGTAGATCTGTTAATATTCTTCCCCGATCTCTCTCTGTAAATTCCCGTCTCTCTCCTCAAAGACCATCTACGTCCTCATCTCGTAGATCTGTCAAAACTGGTCATATCCTTATAGAAGATGAAGAGGTAAATCCAGGCACTGATTTACCTTGCACACTCATGAGTCTTCCTAGAGAAGACAGTTTAGAGTTCTACACAGAAGATACAGTTACTCTCTACAGAGGTGGAAGATGGCCGCTGCCAAAAGGTGTCCACAGGCAACCAACAGGTACGATGCAGTATTTTTCAGCTGCATATGATAATCCCTCTAATGAGTTCACATAGAGAAATTATGTCTCAAGATTCAATACTCATTTCTCTAAAAATTTTGATGATCTGTGTAGAGATGTCATATCCCTTAAGGATACTGTAAATAACATACAAAGAAAAATAGAATCCATTGATTCAAAGATTGATAGCTTAGAAGATAGTCTTAGTTGGCTATCCAAAGAAGACCAAAAGGCCGAATCTTCGTCCAAACCTCTTTGTTCAGTATCTTTTGGCCCTTCTTTCAAAACCATCAAGAAATCACCAAGCCATTCTCTTATGCAACGCACTCATATCCATCTACAGCCTTGGTATCTAAACGTTGATGACCTGTTAAATCCTCTAGATGAAATCACAGCCTGGTGCAATACCATGCGTGTTCTTGTTATACAGGCCCATCTTGACCAAGTTGGTAGCACTTGCTTTGCAGTAAAATTTTTATGGGGAATCGCTAGTCTTTGGTGGCAAGCTATCCCAGAAGCTCAACAATTCGATCGTGTACATAATCAGCCAGATTCTTTACAAGCATTGTATAAATTATTAATTGATGAGTTTGATCCGCCTGTCGGCAATAGAGAAATAGAGTCTAAGAAATGGTTGTTAAAAATGGAGCTTTGTGATCTTAAACAATTTGATGCTTTTGCTAAACAATTCCGCAAGATTGCATATGATAGCCGTAGCTCTAACTCCACTGAAGTTAAGCTAAAATTCCTCCATGCTTTACCCTACAATCTAATTGACAGAGTCCTATCCTATATTGATCTGAAAGGTCTTATGATCAAAGATCTAGCCCTATCAGATGTTATTGACTTTGCTCAACAAAATATTATGACTTTAGTCTCTGAGACTAAGTCCATGCAGAAGCTAAGCAAGCACCAAGCATCTCAAATCGCTCCAATTTTCCCTGAAATAGCCCCATTTGGCTATTGACCATATGTGCAACCTCGCCGACACCAGAAGCAGCGACGCCGACATGTTACCTATAAGCGCTGGTCTTTCCCTAAAAAGCATTCCTATGCACCTCCTCATCGTTTCCTCAAGAAATGACACACAGCATGTCCTCCTTCCAAGCAGCCAATTTGCTACATCTGTCGCAAACCTGGCCACATTGCTCCTAACTGCTCTTGCAAAAATCCCGCAGTTAAAGCTGTCTTTTCCTCTAACGCAGCCACATGGTGGGATATTGTTGATGCAGCCAAAGATCTTTATCTTCAAGATGAGATTTATGAACCAGTTCTCGAAGGCGTCTACTGACGTGAAAAAGATTGGTATCAGAGCCAAGTTTCTACTGTAAGTTGTGAATTTGTGAGTGGTGTATTTTCAAAGGATCCTGTGAATCAAAAATTGAAACAAGGATATTGTAATATTTTAAGTGAGTAATATAGTGAAGCCGTAGCCATTCGGCCCCTACCTACTATCATAGGTTTCTGTCAAAATTAAGCTTTTCAAGCGTGGGATAAGGAGGTGTCTACTGACGTGAAAAAGATTGGTATCAGAGCCAAGTTTCTACTGTAAGTTGTGAATCATTTTTCCTATTCCGTGGATCAGATCTTTTGAGTTCTCTGCTTTAAAATTTTCTTTTGGAGGTTATTGCATCGAGTCATAGGCCGTTAATCAATTGTCATAGGCCGCTTTTATCTCTGCATTCCTTTCTCCCTTACCAGAAATTTTTCGCTTACCAGAACCCAAATCTCCCCACAATGGAATTTGGAAAAGCTCCATCCACATCTACCGTAGAGGTAATGAACAAATCTGAATTTGAAGGCATGTATGAATTACCTCCATTTGTCCTAGATCAATTATCAGACTGTCCTGATATTGATATTACTGAAGAAAATCTTGAACAAGAAATTAGCCAGTTCAAACCATCGGCTATTAAGGCTTCTAGTGTGTATAAAAAGTCTCAATTAGTTAAGTCTAAGTTTTTGTATACATCTACTTATTTGTCTTTTGTAAAACCCAGAATCAAGTCTGTTGAATTAACCCTGAGTTATAAACCCAAGAAAACCTACCAGACAAATTTACTCTCTGTTACCTGAAAAAGAAATCACTTATATCAAGTCACATGAAGATGTAAAATTTGTTCATTTTGGTTTAATCATAATACATATCAGACCTTTGATTCCTAGTAATATAAAGCTAGTATTGTATTTAGCTTTGTGTGATCATCACCAAGTCAGCTTTAAACACTCTTGCCAATTATCTAGCCTTGGTCGACTTAATGATGATACTATATGTTTTGAGTTTTGTCCTAACCTCTCTGTTGCAGTCCGTGATAGAGGTTGTAAAGAAGTAAAGCATGGATCTTTAGACTGTTGGGGTTTATTTACATCTTTGTTTGGTCTAAATATGTTTGGTGAATTCCAGTATGCTTCCATAAATATTTCTGTTCTGTATAGTATGACTAATACAAACCACCCCAAGATCCTAGACAATTTTCCCTTTTCGAAGGATCCTGTGAATCAGAAATTGAAACAAGGATATTGTAATATTTTAAGTGAGTAATATAGTGAAGCCATAGCCATTCTGCCCCTGCCTACTATCGCAGGTTTTTGTCAAAATTAAGCTTTTCAAGCGTGGGATAAGGAAGCGTCTACTGACGTGACTCCAAAACCTCTTAGGAGATCCTATGATACCAATCACATACTTCACACACCAAAAATGGTTCAAATGTACCTATAAAACACATTTTCAACCTAGGTTAATTAGGGATGATTTGCATCATACTCCCTAAGTGGGGAAAATTTGAGTTCTTGTTGAAATGTACCTGGTCCACCTTCTTCCTTGATTTAAAATTATTTATACTATGGTCCTCTAAGATCCTCCTTATTATGAACCTCTTTTATTTTTCATTTCTCCTTGGATAGTTCATTTTTCTTAGTCTCCTTATCTTGTCTACTTACTTTTCAATTTATCCTCTATCCTCATGAGGTATAAGACCTGTTATAACTCCTTGTTCACTTAATCTTATATCTCCTATATCTCTAATTTAGATTTCTCATGATATACATCCAATAATTGATCCTCATGCTTCCATATTTCTCTTAATCCATATATTTCTTATTCATTTTTCATGCTTGGTTCATACACTCTTGGATGGTCTCACTTCTCAATCATTCTTTCTCCTTCATACTCATGTTTTAATGGTTTATCATACATCATATATTCATCTATCCTTGTCAAACTATCAATTGTATTATATTTTATTTACTTATCATAACACTCCACCATATCATAGTGAGTCATCTCATTACCTTGCTCATCTTGTAAGGACAACTCATTATCATACCATAAAACTAATTGGCAACTTCTTCCTTTATTAACATCATGCATACCTTCAACTAACTCAAATGAAACATTATTTATTTAATATTTCAAATTATTACCTTTCTTTTACTTCATTTCCTTGATTTATTATGGTTCTCTTTACATGAGCCTTTGTTATTCACTTCTTGACATGTTAATTGAACTAGTCCTTGGGCTAAGACTGCCATCTCTTTGTTCTCTCCATGGTAACTTTCTCTCACTCCTTCCAAGAAGTTCATTAGGATTGATCTTATCCTCTTACTAGCATTAATTCTCTCCAATATATTCCTTTTTTATGATCATTGTTGTCATCCTCTCTCCTTGAATCTATCATGAGCTCTAATGCATCATTAATTCTTTACTCCTTGAGTTCCTTAACTTATTATCTCTTCTCCTTACTTGCATCATAAGTTACCACTATTGATTCTTTGATCAACTCAAATGACTATGATTTGCTTACCTATACTTTTCACTTTGTTTGTCTCATCTTTTACTAATGCATGTTTATCTGTTTGGTTGTAACTCATTGTTTACCTTTGATTTTTTTTCCCCTATATGAATTTTAACTTCATCTCCTTTGTGTGTCTTTATGGGAATAATTATCATTATATTTTGATATCTCCTTTTCTCCATCTTAAAATTCTACCTATTTATCATTGATGATATCTCTATAATTCTCTTTACTTTGACTTAGGAACTTTAATAGGTTAAACGTAGTCTCTTGCATACACTTTCTCTAAATTCACTCCTCTTCTTCATGGTATTCTTGTAAATATTATACCTTATTTTGTACTTCTTAGACTCTATATCCTTCAATAATGATTATAATACAAATTTTTTCCGATCCTTTATGGCTTATGGCATGCTCTAAGGATGCCAATTCTTCTCATAATTGATCCCAACTCTCATATACAAATGGTTGGTCTTGTTGTGAATTTAGAAACTCATCATCACCTATACACTTTTTTTTAAGTTTATCTATCTCTTTTATTGATTTAGGAAATATAAATTCAAAATCTTGAGCTTTATACCTCTTGTTCCCATCTTATTGATTATATATTTCTTCTTTGATGTCTTTCATGAGGCATACTTTATACATGGCTTCCAAATCAATTTCTCCTTTCACATAATCATGTTTCTCATGCTTTTTTTCCTTCATATTTTCAAATTTGATGTCCTATATATGGAATTATTCTTCTTTCTCCACTCTTGTATGTGCATACAAACATGACAAGAGATATTTAGATTCAAATTTTTTTGGCTTTCTTGCATTCATCTCCTCCTTGTGTTGCCTTAGTTGTTTCCTCTTCTTATCCACCATGATTATCTTCTTCTCCTTAATGTGTTTCTCACCTTCCTCTTATTTATCAACCTATTAAATCCTCATTAACTCATTCATCTCCTCCTTGAGATGCCTACATAGTAACTTTTTATTCTTCTCATTTTATCTCATGACCAACCTTCTTCTTCTCTCCATGAGTAGCCTTATAGGCCACTTGACTCTCTTCTTCCTCATAACCTTGACATACGTTTGGATCTCTTCTTCTTGCATGAGTTATACCAAGATATTTATCCTCTCTATCCTCATATATATCTCACCAATTTCTTATTCAACATTTAACCCATTTTTGTTTGGGTCTTCTTTCCTCTTTCTCTCCTTGTGTTAGTCTAACTCAACCAAGTCCTTCTTCTTCTTTAACTTCTATATCTTCATCTTCACTTTTCCAAGTCTTTTTCACCTTGGAAATCTATTATCCAAGTCCTTTTCACCTTGGAACCATTAATATCACTTGGATTATCTCTTATCTCTCTTGAGATTTTTCTATCTCTCTTCTTATGGATTATCTACCACAAACTTCTTAAATTTATATTACTTGTACTCCTATAATTTAACTTCATGCAATAACAATTTGTAATGACCTCAATAAACAACCTATCATATTCAAAATCATAATCTATACCAATAACTTAACTACTCTAATATCACTTGATGAAGAGAATCCTACTACACTCTGCATGCTCATTAATCTAGCTCGATCACCTTCTTAAACTCTAATATCTGACCTTGACTCCTTGACATCTTGCTTTTACATTACTTATTTCTTATCACACTTGAACACTCTCTTTTCTCTCTAAGCTCCTAGGTTTCCTTGTATCATCTATTCCTCCTTTCTTTTGAAGCATATCACCCTTATTCTATCATGACATCATCATTCTCTCATGACAGCATTTCATGAAATTCACATTCCATTATTTCCTCATTATCTCTCATTCTCACATCCTTTTATAGGTCTAAATGTCTTATTCATTATTTCATGATTATGACCTTTTCACAAGGGCTATAATGACCCTCTATCACAAGGGCTATAATGACCCTCTACCTACATATTCCATCTGTCTCATACATCCAATCTATTGACACAATCTGTAGATAATAACTCTCACCCTACTCTCTCTTTTTTCTATGAGACCTCCTTTTCTTGTAACCCTATTTTCACCTAAAGATTATAGGTTTTATCTGTATCTAAATAATTAATAAAAAATACAAATAGTTTTGGTCACCCATTATATTCTTCCTTATTCATTAAAATTTTCATGTCCCACTTCTCAAGGTAACCCTATCAACTCACCACATTACTTCACTAAGTAGGTCTCCATTAGGCCTAGTTCAATGCCACATCAAGGTTTTTGTAAAAAAAAATACATTACCAAACTAAAAACTCCTTAATAAATTATATCACAGGAAAATACATCTTATTAAAAAAAAATATTATTTTTGGTGGGTTAGAACTCAAGATAAATGAGTTACAAGATCAAACACTAATTTTAGGTCTTGATAAGCCTATGCAAGGTTGAGAGTGAAAAAAAAGGGAAATATGAAGTTTTACACACTTTAAAGGGTAAAAAAAGGTTTCCTACGGTTTTCCCTACATATATTTACCTTTTACAACAATTGGTTATACTTGATCAACCACAAAATGGCTTTAACAAGCAAAGTTATAATATTTTGGATTCTTTTATAAAACTATGTAGGTTGAGGGAAAACTAAATGAGCTATTGTAAATTTTGAGATATTTAAATCATAAATAAGACCCATTTTATTTTTTTCTTACCTCCATTTACATATTCAAATAATAATTTCTCCTTGTATAATCCTCAAATGTATGCAACTTACCCTTTTATATAATTCTAAGTGCATGCATAGATCATGTATGAAGGTTTTTTTTTACTCTTACACTTCTTATATGGACTTATGAGATTGAAATGTATTTAAATTAAATAATTAAAAATTATTAACCCTATTTATGATCCAAAAATATTTAATTTCCACTTAACCACCATTCACTATATAAGTTTACTTGTCAATTTTGACTAGATATATGCAAAATTGCCTCTTGAAGGACTATGTAACAAATATGGAGATTTTAATGGAAAATTGTATTATAAATATATTCTAAGTATTCAATTAGTTCAATTTACTAATATAATAACATTTATCACTGTCTTATGATCTAATACCTTTGAGTGAGACTCTAGAGATTCTATTGTTTTCTATCTTCCTGACTGAGTTATTCCAACGTTTGTATATTAAGCCTCAAACCTATTGATCAACCTAATATTATTCCCTATTTAAAGAAATAAAATCACATAATAATGATCATATACTAGGTAAAATTCATAAATCTCAAAAATAAACTCTAAAATCACTCTAATTCATTTATTTCATTCACATATACAATCATGTACAAAAATTATGAGGGTAATGTTCTTAAAAAAAATTGATATTTGCTTGAATTATCTTCTATTTTATCTATATCTATTTGAACCTATACTCTCCTCCTAACCTTATTCACAACACCCTCTCCTAAATTACATGTAATCCATTCATATACATCACTAAAACATGAAACTAACTCCTTCTTGCTCATCATCCTCATGTTGAATGGCAGTTACAACTTCCACTTTCTTGGATTTTGCATTGTTATATTATTCTAAGCATATCAATACACCTCAAACAGACCTTATAGGACCTATTTATACCTTTATCAAACATTACATAACATTAAATCTCACACAACACCTCAAATTGCGTCACAAGGCCAAATTTTCTAATTTAAAATTTCAAAATGTGTATTTTAGTAGAAAACTCTAAAGAAACAAATAACACAAAAATAAGACTCTTATTGACTAAAAAACCTCCTAAGGGATCATATGAGACCCATAACATTGTTCACACACCAAAAATGGTTCAAATTTACCTCTAAAACACATTTACAACCTAGGTTAATTAGGGATGCTCTGCGTCATACTCCCCAAGTGGGGAAAATTGAGATCCTACTCAAATATACTTGGTCCACTTTCTTCCTTGATTTCCAATTATTTATATTATTTTCCTATAATATCATAATTATATTACACCTATTTTACTTTTTATTTCTCCATAACTCATGCATTTCTATTTGTCTCCTTGTCTTGTCTTGCTTATTTGTCATTCATCCTATATCTTCATGAGGTATACGACCTATTGCAACTCCTTGTTCACTTAATATTCTATCTCTTCTATCTCTAATTTATCTTTATCATACTTTTAATCTAATAATTGATCCACATGATTCCATCTTGCTCTTATTCCATAACTTTATTCTTTATTTGTCATGCTTAGTTTATACACTCTTGGCTAGTCTCATTTCTCAATCATGCTTTCTCCTTCATCCTCATGTTCTAATGGTTTTTTTATGTATAAGTTATTCTTCTATACTTATCAAAATATCAATTATATTATATTTTATTTCCATATCATAAAACTCCACCATCTCATAGTGAGTCATCTCATTGCCTTGCTCATCTTGTAAGGATAACTCATTATCATACCACAACACTAGTTGGAACTTATCCCTTTACTAACATCATGCATACCTTCAAATATATTAGTTACAAAATTTTATATTTAATAGGTCAACTTCCTACCTTGTTTTTACTTCCTTTGAAATATTTTGTGTGGCTCTCCTTCCATGAGACTTTGTTCTTCACTTATTGACATGTTACTTGAACTGGTCATTAGGCTAAGACTTCCATCTATTTGTTCTCTCCATTATAACTTGATCTTATTCCTTCCTTGAAGATCATTAAGACTAATATCATCCTCTTCCAAACATGCATTCTCTCTCCAATTTATTCCATTTTTAGGATAATTTTCGTCCTCCTCTTTCCTTGGCTCTATCATGAGTTCTAATGCATAATTTATTATTGACTCCTTGATTTGCTTAACTTGTTCTCTCTTCTCTGTACTTGTATCATAAGTTATCACTATTGGTTCCTTAATAAAATCAAATGACTATATGATTTTCTTACCTTTTATTTTCACTTTAGTTGGCTCATCTTTTACCAATGCTTGTTTATCTCCTTTGTTGTAACTTATTATTTGCCTCTAATTTTTTCCCCTTATATGACCAATAACTTCATATCTTTGATGAGTCTTTATGGGAATCATTTTTATTGTCTTTGACATCTCCGTTACTCCTTGAAATTATACCTCTTATTCATTAATTATATTTCTATCATTCTCTTTAATTTGACTTAGGGAGTCTAATAGGTTAAACTTAGCCTCTTGCATCCACTTTATCCAAATCCTCTCCTCTTATTCATGGTTTTAATGTAAATATTGTACCTTATTTTTGACTTATTGGACTCTATCTCCTTTAATTTCTACTATAGGATAAATTTTATTCTTTCTTCCATGGGTTATGGCATGATCTAAGACTACCAACTCTTCTTGTAATTGATCCCAACTCTAATAGACAAATAGATTATCTTGTTGTTAATCTAGTAACTCATCATCACCTACATACTCTTTTTCAATCTTATTTATCTCTTTGATTGATTTGGGTAATATAAATTCAAAATTTTGATATTTATACCTCTTTGATGTCTTCCATGAGGCATCCTATATATATAGCTACCCAATCAACTTCTTCTTTCACATAATCATTTTGTTCATTCTTTTTTTACTTCATATTTTCAACATTAATGTCTTTTATGTGGACTTATTCTTATTTCTCCACTCTTGTGGACTCTAACATCTGCATATGCACACCCTGAAATCTATTAGATTACACATGTATACTTTAGCATCTACATATGCACCCCCTAAAATCTATTTATTTCTAGAGCACATTTAATTTTGTCTTTCTTCAGAGATCAATTAAAGACCTAATTTTTCTCACATGTAGGTAATTTTAATCAGATGTCAACATTTGACACCATAATTAAATATAATCCTAAGATAAACACTCTAAAAAACACCCCTCTTAAAAAGAGTCTCCAATTAGAAGAGGACAAAGATATGAAGTATTAATTTCAAGGGGTTATTCCACCTTCACACCTAGACTCAAGCATTGAAGAAATAATAGATACTGATCTAGGCTACATTAACTTGAAATAATTTTGAAATAATATTAATAGAGTCCAAAAGATATATTATGGATAAAGAATCCATTTTAGTGGATTACTCAATTAGTCACCTTCCCTAATTCACTATAATGTATATAAATAGTGATAATAATGGCTAAGCACTATTATAAAAAAAAAGTAAGTCATGAGCCCAAAATAAGAGTGTATTTTATGTTTAGGTGTAGAGCAACATTAGTTCTTGTTCTAAATGGGCCAACAAGAAATAGTTGATAAAACCAAGGCACACTTCAACAAGACTTCCTAAGAATATTTAAAGATTTGAATTCATGGATAAATTCAATGACCTGATGACACTTTTGAATAGACTAGTGGGGAGCCCATTTGTGATAAATTTTACAAAGACGTACATATAAATACATATGGATTATTTACTAGAATAAATAATACATCAATTAGGTAAAGTTAATCAGTTATTTTACTCAAAAATAACTTATAGAATTCAACACAACTTCTAAATTTTATATGATCTCTTATCTTGTTTATGTTATTTCTAGAATAAGGTTCTTAAATGATTTGAATATAGTAGGTGGCATGCAGATTGAAAAAATATATTATTTATATCCTCAAATATCTTTTAATTAATGTGCATGTCATTTTCATAGAGTGAATTATGCATTTTTACAATATGTGACTCAAATGTTTGAGCCAAATCTAAGGATGTAAATTTTAACATCTAATGAAATTTATAAATGGGGATTTTTGTTTATAAAATTCTCAAATTTCATGTACTTTAGAATTTGTGATCATCAAATTTATTCATACATGCTCCTAATATATGTGGATGATAAGTGCACTTTGATGTAACTAATGAGGTAGTTGACTAAAACACACATGTTTTTATCTTATAAACACAAGTCTAGAATAATGTTTCCTATATAAATTGGTCAGTACACTTTTTATTCTTTATACAAAGCCAAATTTATTGACAAATAAATGAATCAAGTCACTAGTTATTCATTTAAAATTTTACCTTCATTTGATGCTAGAGGCCTAGTTCAAAATATTCTTAGTTCTTCATATCAACATGTGAAACACTAAATACTATTAGATGAATTGTGATGATTTATGGATTTTGACCCTCTAATAAATAGACCTATATAATCCAATATCTACATATGTATACCCTAAATTTTTACTAGAACACACCCAATTTTCTATCTTTCTTCACAGATCAATTCAATTTTTTATTTTTATCATAGGTAGGTAATTTTCAATAGATGTCAACATTTAGCACCCTGATTAAGGATAATCCTAATAAAAAAACTCTAAAAGAGACACCTCCCAAAAAGAGTCTCCAATTAGAAGAGGACACAAATATGAATTATCAATTTCAAGAGGTTGTTCCATTTTCATAGATGGACTCTAACATTGAAGAATTAACATATATTGATCTTGGCCACATAAACATGAAAGAATTTTGGAATAGGATTAATGGATTCCATAATATAGATTATGGAAAAATCATACACAATAGTGGATTGGATCAAGTACATACCTTTCCTACTTCATTACAATGTCTAAAACTAGTGCTAACAATGGCTAAGCACTATGATCCAAAAAAAAAGGGAAGTCATGAACCCAAAAGGAGAGTGTGTATTATGCGTAGGTTCAAATTATATCGATCATTTTCTATAGCTACTTGATAGGAAAACATTTGTATTTAACTCTCTCATTTACTCAATAATTTTGGGATTCTAACACTAGTTCTTGTTATACATGTGTCAATAAGTAATGGTTGATAAAACCAACACTTCAACAAGGATTCCTAAGAATATTTCAAGATTTGAGTTCATGAATGGATTCAATGACATGATCACACTCTTTCATAAAGTATTAGGGAGCCTAGTTTTGATAAATTTACAAACATGGTTGTACATATTCATATAGATTATTCACCATAATAAATAATACATTAATTAGGGATAGTTAGTCAGTGATTCTATTCATAAAAAATTTATAAAGGTCAATATGACCTCCAAATTTTAGATGACCTCTTAGCTTGTTTATGTTGTTTCTATAAGAAGGTTCTTCAATGGTTTCAATACAATAGGTAATATGTTGATTGAAAAAATATATTATTTCTATCCTCAAATCTCTTTGAAGGAAAGTGCACATCATTTTTGTAGAGTGAATGATGAATTTTTACAATATGTGATTCAAATGTTTGATCTAGAATCATACAATATGAGGATATCAATTTTAACATCTAATAAGATTTATATATGGGTAATTTGGTTCATATAATTCCCATCTTTCACCTACTCAAGAATTTGTGGTTGTGAAGTTACTTTATACATGCTACCAAGATATGTGGATGATAAGTGGGGTTTGATAGAACTAATGACGTAGTTGACTGAAAGCTTTTTTCTTATAAACACAAGTCTAGAATAATGTTTCCTATCTCAATTGGTTAGTAAACCTGTGATTCTTTTCCCAAAGCCAAATTAATTGACAAATAAATTATTTGAATCACTATTCAATCATTAAAAATTTATCCTCCATTTTATGCTAGAGGCCTAGTTCAAAATATTTTTGGTTCTTCATATCAACAAGTGTACCACTTTGAAGACTATTGGATAGATTGTGATGAAGAGAAGGATGCGAGAATCTATGATTAATCACAATTAACCTTGGAATATGTTATTTTATTTGACATAATAGAGATCAATAAAAACATAGTGGATGATGAAAATGTATTAGATCCTATATATGAAAAAGAAGGAATTTTCAAAGCCTCTTCCAAAAGTAGATTGCCATAGAAAATAATCTTCTTCACTAATTGCTAGAACTCAATGCATATACAATAAGACCCTTGAATGGTTGAAAAACATTGGTGTGAAAATTTATTGAGAGGATAAATGTATGTTTCATGTCAATAGTCATGGAATAAAGTTCATCTCCTATTAGTAGATGAAGATACCTTTATTTAAAACCAAAACAAGTGAAATAAAGGGAAAATATTAATAGGGAAAAATATTATTTTTATATGGTAGTAATTTTGACCATAAACTATAAAAAGGATATAGAAAAGAATATAGAGAGAGAGAGAAAAAGAGGAAGATTTATATATAGAAATGGTTGACAAATATACAAGGATAAAATCTGAAACTACTAGAAATGTTAGGAAAGAGAATATTTACAACAAAAGGAAGTCCTTATTTAATTAGTAGGAAAGACATTTTTTTGTTCATAATAACATGTAACATACACCAAAATAATCACTTACTAATGATAACATAAAAAATGATCATTTTTAATTTCCTAATAACAATATTATTTTTACCCCACCAAGACATCACCAAAATGTAAATAATAAATGTAGGTTCGAAAATAAATACTACAATAAAACTTTCAAGTTTTAAATAGTTTATAAAAATTAAAATACTAATTTGAAATCAAAGATTTAAATACAAGTAAATAATATAACATACATAATCCATGAAAAAATATTGATCAAAAAGTTTTAAAAATTATGTATTGATCTTTGTTGAGTTGTTGATACAATCTCTTATTTCAAAAGCATGACCAAAAGTTTCACTATCAAGAACCCTTAAAAATTAGTCTTTAAGTCATATTTATAAGTTGAAATGGGTGATTACACTGTGTAACCACCTTTTTTACCTTTTATGAACTTATAAAAATATGACATCAAATTTTTGCATTTTTAAAAACTTGTAAAAACATGTTAAGCAATTTACACAACTTGAAAAAATGTGTTGTTGTTTTTACACAAACTTGAAAAAGTACAATAGAAAATTTTCACAACTTGAAAAAACACAAAGGTAAATTTGCATGACTTGAGATTTACAAAAGAAGTTTATAATGTGAAAATTACTCATTAAAAAATTATGTAAATAGAGATTTAAAAAAATGACTCAAAATCACAAGGTAGGAAACAAGCCAAAATATAACGATGAGCTATTCTTGTTTGCCTTCACTAAGAACAATCTAAATCTTTTCATCCTCTAGTTGTGTATTTTTCTTTTGATATTCACCAAATATTTGAAGGGTTTTGAGAACTCTGTCTTCATTTCAATCATCTAAATATTTATAGGCCATTTATGCATCATAATATAGGTCAAACATTTTATGTGTTGTCCTTTGTAATATTTCAAGCATTGTATTAAGATTATATAAGTTATTCCAATACTTGATCAACATCTAGATTGACTCATAACTAAATTTAGACTTTGGAGTTAGAATATCCTCAATATTTTTATTGAATTGATTTACAATGGTCTCCTCAAGTACTAGTTTACCATCATCATTAGGAATCTACATTTTAGTTTCCCTATTCATCATGATGTTTCAATGAGAGCCTCACCTTCCATTGATATATAATCATTGAATTTATTGATACTCTATTTAATAATGCAAATCTTAGATTTGGAAACTCCAAGAAACTTAGTGAGGTATGTCACCTCTTCTTTTTGAATTAAATTTTCTTTAATGAGATCATTTAGATCAACATAAAATAAATATTCCAATGTCAGAAATAATTCATCACATTTTTCTAATTCTTCAACATATTTTCCCCCATCCTCTATTGATTGATCTTATTCTTTTTGGATTTCAAAACACATGGTCATTGTTATATTAATGGTATCAATACATAGTTATAAAGTATTTTCTATCTATTATTTTGTATATTTACTTATGTGGCCAATTTCTTCAACAAAATTTAATGTTTCTATATCAAAAATTTCATGAATGGCTAAAGAAAAATATTGAATTGGATTTATTAGATTCTAAATTATTATTGTTAACTATTCAACCTTTTATTTAAATTGATCTTTTGTCTCCTTATCATGATCCATAATATCTAACAAGGAACCAATTGTTTTTTGATCATTTTATTTCATTCCTTCTCTTGTAGCCCAACCCAAATGAATTTTGGAGATTTTGTAGTCAGAAGAACTGACATTGGCTTTGTCTTCTTCAATTAGAATAACTGTTATTTCTTCATATCTATCTCCTTTATTATATGTGATTATTATCGATACACTTTTGAGGTTTTTTAATGTTTGATAAGGTAGGGTTTCCAAGGTGTTGAAATTAATTTATTCAAGTTAAACAATTTTATTTCTCTTCTTCGCAACCTCATCTAACTAGTTAGGAATTTTTACATTTGGAAGAGGTTGTTGTACTTGAATAGATCATGAATTTCAGGAGAAATAATAATAGTTTTTTAAGGCTAAGATTTTTCTAATACTATCTCATCTTTGTCTCTTTATATTGTATCAATTGGAGTTTTTGTGAAGGCTCAATAATTAATTTATACTCTTTTAAAGGAGGTAGAGACAAAGAGCTATCAAGTTGAGTGGAATATGGAATCAAAACTCAATAATAGGATGAAAGAAACTATTGATTAGTATTTTCTACCAATTTTTGTGATTGAGCAAGACTATCAAGAGAAACATCTTCATAAATAGAAATGTTAGGAGAACATGAAGGTTTTTTTCCTAATATTTTTATTTTCAATTTAAGAGGCCTATGAATTGAGGTAGTTACTTCAATATGCTAAGCTTCATTTTATATTTTTATTTATGAAATATTTTTATTTTTTCCTACTGCTTGTGATGTTCTAGATTCTAATTGTAATTGCTTGTGAAGTCTTCACAATTTTGTCTCTGCTATTGGAGGTAGAAACCCTTCTTTATCAATACTAACTCCTTTGTTCTTCAACAATTTCAAAGTTATATCAATCACATTTTGAGTTCTAATGAGATAAATTGATTATTTCTTAGTCCAAACAACCTTTAGAAGTGGTTGTGATCCAATTTTCTCTTTTTAAAAACTAGGATCCAATGTGTCTTCATCATCTATTATCTTCTTTAGGACTTTCATAATACCAAATACATTGACATATTCTACTATGAAGCGTGAATAATCTATGATTCTCACATCTCTTTCATCATTACAATCTAACAAATAGTCTTCAAAGTGAGATACACGTTGATATAAATAACCAAGAATGCTTGCCACTAAACCCCTCATATCAAATAAAGACCTACTTTCAAATATCCTCATATTAACACATGCCATCTCCACCTCAATAGACTTTGTTTTTGTTAATTATGCACATGCATACCTACCTATAGCAAAGGAAAATTTACCCCAATTTTGTGTTTATTGGCTAGGATCTTATTGGTTTCAACCATTTTTCTCACCAATTCCACTAAGTCCCATTTATTATCAACATATCTAGGAATAATATATGGTGAAAAATCACATTTAAATATTATTAGATAATTAAAAGTGGGAAAATGAATGAACCAGGCTCCTCATTTAGCAATATATATTAATTTTTCTAAAAATATCCTCAAATTATAAGGATCTCATTCAAAGATTTAAATCACATGTTGTAGGAATGAATCATTTACTCTTTAAAAGTGATGAACACTTTCTTTCAAAGTAAGTTGAGGATATAATTCAGATATTTTTGTAGCTTTGATGTCTCCTACATATACAAGGTAAGAAGACATGTAGAACTTGAAAGTTTTCTTGAATTCTATCAGTTATTTATGGGTTGAATAACTTATGATTTGACCCAAACAAATATGATACTTATTTTGGTGAATAATCCATATATACTTATACATCCAAGTTTGGAAGTTTCTTGCAAATGGATTCCCCACTAATTTGTGTAAGAGTGTGATTATATCATTGTATTCATTCATGAACTCAAACCTAGAAAGATTATTCAAAAGTCTTATTGTCATATGCTTAGGTTTTATAAACCATTGATTGTTTACCCATTTTCCACAAGAATTAGTGTTTTCCTCCTAGAATTATTGAGAATAAGTAGGAATAAAATCAATAAAGGATTCTCTTTCTAAAAATTGAAGTATTTTTTTAATATGTTTTGGTTCCAAGCATACAACATATTATCCTTACGATTCAAAACCTATCTCTTCTTAGGATCTTAGTGATCAACTATAGTTATGACAAGTTATAAACACTGTACTAAATTTAGCAATGTAGTTGCCTATGATAACCCACTATCATGAGTGATTTGTACATATTCTATCTTATGGACTCCATTTATTATGTTCTAAAAGTATCCCAAGTCAACATGCCCTAAATCAATGTATGTTATATTTTCAAAATTTGAATCCATATTTAATGGAAGGATAACACCTTAAAACTAGTACCTCATTTTTATCTTTTTTTCACTTTATGGGACCTTTTTAGAGGAGTTTTTATTAGGAATAACCTTAACTGGGGCCTTAGATGTTGAAATATATGAAGAAAACACCAGCTATGTGAAAATCCTATACTGTACTACCTTTGAAAAATATGAATTACTTAAGAAATCAATCAAAACCATTTTTATATAAATAATTACACCTTGCGTTATTAGAGTCTAACAATGTTGTCTACAGGGGTATCAAAATTTGAAGGTGGTACTAAAACATATATCAAGTTTTGGGGGTAAATCAAGCACAACAAGATAAGTTTATGGGTTGTGTTTGCACACTTATCAGCTTTTGATAAGTCTGATACCAAATGTGATGGGGCCCAAAAAGGATGTATTCAAAGGAGGTATGATCAAAAGAGGTTGTGTGAAATTAGGGTGTGGTATAATTGGGTGCTTAATAAAATTAATGTATTTCAGATAGATGGTGTAGAAAAATAAATATTTGACCAAGCTTTTTTATTTTAAAAAAATCCAAAAGAAACCAAAAAAAATGGATCCTAGAGCAAGTGTGAGGATGTTTGTAGAAAATAATAGATTGATTTTATTTTTTAACTAAAAATAAAGATAGGAAAATACCAATTTCATCTACCTCATCTAAAATTAGGAACCCTAGTAACTTGATTAAGAATATTCAAAGCTTATCGATGGCTATAATAGATGAACAAAAGATGAGGTAGATGTAAATGTAATGCAAAGGAGGAGGATAAAAAATTTGCTGTTAATTAATTAGTGATAATGAATTATATAATGGTGAAAACCATGTTTCAAACATTCTTGCATGTGAAGAAGGGTCATTATCATTAATGGCTGAACTACTATGTTTTGTTCTTAGATAGGTCAGGATTCAGGGATCATGTTCATAGATAAGTCAGGTGCCACATATTTTGATGATAATAGTTTTAGGGTCTATAGGTTGTGTTGGTAAATAATTCAGACTCCATAGGTTATGTTGGGAATGGCATTAGATTCTAAGGATATTACTGATATGCCTATCAGGTTCTAATAGGTATGATTGCAATGATATCAGAACCTGAAGGTGGTTTTTTTAAATGTATCTGATTCTAAAGGTTGTTCATAGTAGGATTTGAGGGGGTCATTAGAATTTTTTCAATTTTTAAAAATGAAAACCCAAAGACTTAGAAAAAAATTCAATTATCTTTCATAATTTGACCTTGAAAATGGTTTTTCTCAAAATTAATAATTTTGACTTTGGCTTAGAAAAAATTTCAATTATTTTTTGTAATTTGACCTTGAAAATGATTTTTCTCAAAATTAATAATTTTTACTTTGGCCAACTTGACATTGAATTTTTTTGATTTTTTTTCATTGCTCAAAAATGGTATAACTAGATCTTACTGGGGACCTCCAACTTCAAGGGATGAGAGAATAACTCTAGATGCTAGTTTTGTAGACAAGTATATTTGAATTAGGATATAGATTCATTTGAATTTTCTAGAAAGATAGACTTAGGACAAAGAATACAAATTCTAGAATCTTTTTAATCACTATTGTAAATTATTAAAAATTTCTATGTAGCTCACATTTATGCATCTTGATTTGAATAATTAATATCCATCTCATATATCTTGATTTTATGAGAAATGAACATGTACTACCGATCCATATCTTCTACTCATTAATTTTTTTATGTTTACCACCTATTCATTTGAAGATATCCATGAAGACCTATATATTTCAAAAATTGAAGAAGCTTTGTATTATGAAACTAGCATACTACTGAAGATTTGTAATTTATTTTAACTCAAATTAGGTGTCCAAGGTGTTATGCCTATTTTTCACACCCTCCTCAATTTTCTAAAACTAATACTCCTATCTAACATAGAGATGACCCAGTCATAAAGTTTAAAACTATGTTAGGGAATTAATCAATTAGTAGTATATTTAGATGCATATTTTTAGTTACATAAATTGATGGTGATTGGTTTATGAATTCATATCTATATTCTAAGTGGTTTCAAAAAGCATAAATGTATGAATGAATAAAATATACATATATATTTATCAATTCTTAATGTGTGTGATCAATCATTTTTTTTAATTTTTTAGTTGATTATTGATTATATTATAGTACATCATTTTTAGTTTGAAATAGTGAAGTTTTATATGGTTTATCAAAATCAGAAGCATTATATGATTGTCAAGATGAATTCAAATATCTATATTGATCTTCAACTAGGTATTTTATATGGATTTTAGATCAGTTTTCAATTGATAGTTTGATTAGATTGTGATAATTAGTTGGATATTTTTAATTATACTAGCATTATGTGACATGGTTTGACCAAAATGAAAATATATTATTGACTATTCATAATATGTTTTGATTAATTAAATTTTATTTTTCAAGTATAAATATAGATTTTCATAATGATTATGACATTATATGAGTCATGGTATAAGTGGTTTGATATTATGCTTGAAAAACTCAAACTATTTCCTAAGGATATTTAAGCATCCTAAAGGGTTCTAAGTTTAATCCTAAGGATTCATTATGATAAAGGTCCTAATCTAATGTCATTTATCTTAAGGTTTAAAAATGATATAAATAAATCTATAGGGCTCTAAACACTCATGGTGATTTTGAGGGTATTTTGAATAAGATTATTTTGAGGCATAAAGGCTTTGTATGATCATGAAGGTTTATGGATAAATTATTTGTTTTGAAATGTTAATAAAATTAACTTATGCTATGCTCATTTTTAAGACACAAAGGTTTTATACAATTGGAAAGTTGAGTTGGCAGTCTCGAGATACATGAATATTGTAATGACAAGTTGGTAGATTTTTTGGCATGCTAAGTTAGCAAGGTGAGTTGATAAAACGTATGGTATATGCTTGGATATTGAATGGTTGTTTAAGACATTTAATTAATTAGATACATGCCTTGAATCTTTCAAGATGGTAAGTGTTTTAGTAGGTATATTGGTTATTACTAAGTTTTATGGTGTCATTAAACTGGTTATCAAAATGCTAAGTAATAGTCTCAATTTTAATGAGCCAATGGTGATTGTGCATATAATAACGATATTTAATTCAAGGGACTTGGATTATAAATATCACTATTTTCATTTTTTTGGTCATTCTATGAAATCTTTCTTACAAAAACAACACTATCAGATTGGAGTTTGGAAGTTGTAGACATAATTTGTGACAAGAAAATTGCAAGGAAACATATACAGGTATGCCAATAACAAGCTGAATGATTTTTGAAGAAGTTAATGAGTTATTTTGAATGATTTTATATTTACATGAAGAAAAATATGGTTTCTAGTCCGCATGTGATAAGTTTTGATAAGTTTTTTATGCATGTTTATTTTAGAAAAATAAAATATTACAATTTAGTGGTTGTTATGTTCTCTCTTTGCATGAGATATCAATGTGAATGGGTTTAGTTTTTGATAAGGCCATTTATCCTGGCAGTTGATGAAATGTAGACATGTTGGTTTTTTTGGGTTTTGAGCATGGTATTTTAAGAATATTGAGGCTTTTCTTGTTTGAATACACATTTTTTTATGGCTTTCTATGAGTAATATAGATTGTAGTGGTGCTTTGAACATACCATTTATAATTTAAAAATCTTGGTTGAGACTTTGGGTTTTGTAGGGATGAACTTTGTGTGTTTATTTCATGAATATTTTGAAGGGTTTGAATGGTTTATGTTTGTCATGTTATAAAGGAATGGTTTCATGAGTATATTCAAACATGTAGTATGTTTTTTAAGTGGTGGTTTTGTTTATATTTTAGTATTTCAAAGCTATAAGTTTTATGCATATAAATTTTAGTTTTGAATCTAGGTTTTGAAGAAATGGTTTTGCATGGTTATGTCATGGATATAGTATGTGGAATTTTGTCTATAAAGATAATGGAGGTTAATGCTAGATTTGTGCATTTGAGTTTTTAGGTTTCGATGGATTTTATTACAATAATATAATGATGTTTTAGAATATTGAAACTATAAGTTTCATGCATGTTTAAGGTTTTATAAAGGTTGAAATATTGGAAAATCTAATACATTCAAAAGTATTCTGGGTTTTGTTCAAAGTTTTGGAAATAAACAAACAAGAAACAAGTATGATATTTTTCAAAGAAATTTGAAATGGGTTGTCTCTTAGTTTTGAAATAACATTTCACATGGATATAATGGTTTTATGTGGTTACGTTTCATAAATTGCAATTGTCTTGAAGTGATTAAAATTTTATATTGGGAATGGCTTTCTCATGAAAATTTGAGTATATTATTTCAAAAATCATGAGATATGACAAAATATTTTGGAAATAAAATTATGTGAATATAATTTTATTTTAGATATTTTAGTTGGAATTGTGTGTTGATAACTGACACAATTTAGTTAATTCAATTTTGTTTCATTGAATCAACAATTAAGAGATTATATATTGATAATTGTAAATTTTATATGTGACTGATAATTTGATGCAGTTGTTATTTTAGTTTCAGTGATAATATATTGATTCTTTGGTTCAATAATATATATTAATCAACTTTTGAATATATTTCAAATTGTGTACGATTTCAAACTGGGAACAATCTAGTTCATGTAGAGATAATGATATCATAGGTTAGGAAAGGAATTATAGTTCAAAAAACATGAATCAGGAAGCACCTAATAGATAATTCTCAAGGTGAGGTTTCAGGGTTAGGAGGTTTAGCCCTAGGTATGTTAGTAGGGGTGCCAAGATGTCAATCCAATTTGATGCCACTAAATTTGAGTTCTAGAATGTAATGACCAATTTACCCTTTAACACTACAAACCATAGGAGTGATACAAAGTTTTACAGACTTAAATTTTGAGCCTAGTCATATTTCCATAGTATTTATTCTCACCACTTATGGAATAATCTACATCAATTACCAGTTTAGTAACCTACCCTAGAGAGGATCCAACATGTTAGTGAGGCACACCATGTTAATGAAACCACTCAACTAGATGCTAAAATAGCCCATGCCAAGAACTTTGTCAATCTTGCATTACATTATTTTGATGATAAACTCTCACCATCTCAAAGAGATCCTATTTTAGGTTGTATAAAATTAAGTTTGAAGGAACCACTTTTAAGTTGCAGGAAATCTAGAATTGAAATTTATCCAAACACTTCAAATAAATGGTCAGATAGTCATAATGACATGGACACTCTAATTAAAATCAGAGTTGTGAATAAGATTATATTGGAGGTTGATGATAATACAATTAAGTTTAGAACTAAGCTGGTTTGATTTCTAATAGTTGAGGTGGAACATAATGAGTATGTGAATGAGTAGGGAAAGCCAGTAATTGAGGCCCTTTGTAATATTAATGATTATTGGATGTCAGTAAGATAAATTTTCATTTCAAAGTTGAATTTTTAACTTAGTATAAATTAAGTAATTTTAGATTTGATACTTTGATTTTTAGATTTTGATATTTTGGCTATGATGTTTTGAAATTACAACAAACTTTAATTTTTTGATATATATATATATATATATATATATATAATATGCCTACATAATTTTTAAAAATATGTATTATAGTATTAATATAAATAAAATTTTTGCTTTATCTATTTATTTATTAAAATATGTTATTTTAATTTTTTTATTAATTGATTAAGGGTCCCCACCTATTATGAATCTTAGTCTATATTCAAATATTTGATTTATTGACTTTTAAGTCTGAATTAAACCTTAACTAATAATTATGTATATTAATTAAACTTAAAAAAATAGATTAGTTAATTTAAACAAGTATCTAACTAAGCTTAGTTACAACTTCTTTTTCCAACAAAATTTGAAGCATAAAAGGAGATCAAAAAGAATTCATTTGAAGAAGAGGAATAGGACATGTATTTAAGACTTATACAATATGAATTCAATGATTTATCTCTCTCTCTCTCTCTCTCTCTCTCTCTCTCTCTCTCTCTCCTCTCTCTCTCTCTCTCTCTCTCTCTCTCTCTCTCTCTCTCTCTCTCTCTCTCTCTCTCTCTCTCTCTCTCTCTCTCTCTATGCAACTTCTCTGAGATAACATGACTTTTATAGATAGACCAAATGGTACTTTCTCTGATGGTTGAGTAAATTGCTTATACAACATTGATATATCTAGTTTTATATTATCATCTATAATAGATTCTCTAAAGTTTTTCAAATTTAACATATGTTGATGATTGTTCCTTGCAGTCATATGTGCAGAGAAGTTGGTTTAAAGAAACAAATCATTAAAATAACACAAACAAATAACAAAATATTTAAAGAAACAAATCATTAAAATAAACATAAACAAATGAATCTAACTTAACTAAGTCTAATGAACTAAAACAATCTAAATCTAAACTAAATCTATAAACTAACCAATCTAAAATCTAACTAAATCTAACTCTAATAAATTAAATAAAGGAAACCAATCTAAGAAACTAATTAAAAAAAATAGAAATAAGGAGTAATTAAAAGTAAAATATATTAAAACTAAATAAAACATAAAAGGAATTAGATTAATTAAATATTAATCTAAATCAAATTAAACTACGTTCAAGTCAAAGTCAATATAAATTATAATATAGATAAAACATGTGAGTCTCAATAGAGAGAGTAATCTTAGCTAAAATGAATAATTTTATTTGAGAAACCAACATCTTTATTTACAAAATATTTTGTAAATAAAGATGTTGGTTTCTCAAATAAAAGTGATCATTTTAGCTAAGATGACTCTCTCTATTGAGACCCACATGTTTTATCTTTATTATAATTTATATTGACTTTGACTTGAACTTAGTTTAATTTGATTTAGATTAATCTTTACTTAATCTAATTTCTTTTATGTTTTATTTAGTTTTAATATCTTTTACTTTTAATTACTCCTTATTTCTATTTTTTTTAAATTAGTTTCTTAGATTGGTTTCCTTATTTAATTTATTAGAGTTAGATTTTAGATTGGTTAGTTTATAGATTTAGTGTAGATTTAGATTGTTTTAGTTCATTAGACTTAGTTAAGTTAGATTAATTTGTTTATGTTTATTTTAATGATTTGTTTCTTTAAATAGTTTGTTATTTTTTTCTTAATTTAGTTTTTATCATGTTTGTTTTATTTAATTTAGTTTGTTGGTTATTGTTTGTTTGTATCTCTTGTGTGTTGAGTTCTTCTTGGTTGTTTAATTTATAGAAGATTTGTTTATGTTTGATTTATTTTAATTATATTTTACTTATATTTTTGGTTTATTATCTTGGTGTTATTTGGAAGTTATTATAAAAAAATAAGATATTACTTTGAAATATATTATATTATTGAATCAGATTTATTTCCTTCAAGAGATTATATTGATTATAAACCTTCAATATCAAATAAGATATATTACACATTCATATCTAAATGGATTCATTATTTAATAAAAGGATTTCTAAAGTTATAATGGAATATGTTATATTCAATAGCTTATTTGTTATTTCTCAAAACATTTAAAAAATATCTCGTGTCTTTAGGATCATAATTAAACCTTTAGAACCTTACTATTAGACTGATATGATTTTAACTTAACCTTCAAAATAGTCAAAAGTGTTGATTAGTTAATGGTATAATTTTCATCATCAACAAATTTAGTGACTCCACTGAGAAAATCTTCAAAAATCTTATTTTTTTAGAGTTGTATTTTATTCTTACTCATGGTACTTGGTAGACAATCTCTTATTATCCAACCTAGAATTAATATTTTTAATGATCAAGTTGATGTTGATTTTAATTTAATGCATCATACATGGTATAATCATCCTCATAATCTTCAGCATGTTATTCAAGTCATAAACAAAGAACAAAAAATTGTAGAATTTGAGATAGATTGGTATTTTAATCTTAACCACAAGACTCAAAAATATGTCTTAAATACAAATAGATGAATTCAAAAATATAGAGCTCAAGTTTTAGCTACTAATCCTAAGCATAAAACTCATTTAATTTATGATTCTTTTTATTTTGATGATTTATTTATGCCCTCTAAACCTACTATTATAAATCTGTAATTAAATCAAGTTGACCAGGTTCAATAAAATTAGCCAATTAAAGTAGAGGACACTTATAAAACTTCTAATGGGAGGTCAAGCAGAAGAGAGGATACAAGATTTGATTCACAAACTACAAGACAATAGAAATCAGAATGATCTCACTAAAGATGAAACTGATTTCAAAGCTGAAGCATAACAATAGATAACTATAAATCCACTAAAAATCTAATTAATATTGGAAATCATCTTAGTAATCTACCTGCCCTTAAAAGACTAAATATACCAAACATTTTTTGAGATTTTGGAAAATCTTAGGAAGATCATTTAGAAGAATTTATATTAGTTTATAAAAATCTTAGTATAACAAATGAAAGGATTTGTTTAAGAGTTTTTGAATAAATAATTAAAAGGAAGGATTACCAAGCATTTATTAGTTTACTTACTAAAGTTGTTAGCACATGGAAAAATATTGAAGAATGGCTAGATTTATCTTTTGGGAAAGTTAAAGAAAACTTCAACCTAGTTAATGATCTTGTAAATTTTTCTCTTGATCTAGGTCAATATATCATTTTATTACCAAATTTATTAAGCTACATCGAAAGATCTTGTGTGATCTTAGACATTATAAGAAGTTATCTAGACTTTACTTTTGTAATGAGTTACCCTTAAAATATAAAATGGATTTAAAAGATAAAGATATTATAGAATATGATGAAACTATAACATTCTGCACTGAATATGAAAGAAAAATTAAACATATTGGGTTTAAGGATAGGTCTTCTCTAGGCTTGAATTCAAATAATGTAGAGATTTTAAAAGCCATTCAAAGTATAGGAAATGAATTGATCACTATTAAAATATAAACTTTTCTCATCTAATGGAAACAATAGTGAAAGTAAAAAAATTAAAAATTTCTTATTATTATAATGTTTGTAAATTTGATCATGATCTAGATTCATGTATTGTAATTCACAAGTTTAAAAAAAATTTCAAAAAAAATATCTTATATCTGAAGATCTAGTAGACAACATAAACATCTATGATCTTGATGATCCATCAGAAAATGAAGGTGCTTATATTGTTAATACTAGAAATAAAGATTATAAATCTTCTCAAAATAACAAAACAAAAATTAATTCTTCTTCTAATGATAAAGGTAAAATAATTTAGATTAATTATTCAAGTAGTTCAACTGATAATTCTTCACAAAATATTTATTTATCAATTAGTTATAATAATAGTTAATATCAACACTATAAGTCTAAGAATTTTAGATAATATCATGATAAAACTTATAATATAATTGATGATTTATATATAGCCAAAGTTGAATTTTTTTTATTACAAGCAATTAATCTTCCAAGATAACTTGATAAAATAAATGAATCTCTTAAAAATCTTAAAACTGATGTAAGCTTACAATAAGAATATGATAAATAAAAATCAACTAATTTTTTCTCAAAACTATGATCCTCCTATAAATTATATACCTCCCTTTTATGTTTCTATCAAAATTTATAATAAAGTAATCCATAATTGTATCTTAGATATGGGGATTTAAAGAATATAATGCTTAAATTTATTGCAGATCAATTAGACATATCTTATGAAACTGACAATAGGAAACTTATTGGATTTGATTATAGACAAACTAAAAGTTGTGGTAAGTTTTGAGACATAGTCATTAAAATTTCTCAAGATGAAATAATTAGATGCATGAATAATGTCTAAATTTTTGACATTCCTAGTAATTATGATATGTTATTAAGAAAGAATTGGTTAAAATTAACTAGTACTTTTTAAAAAAAGATATCACATGGGTTCCTATTAGTAATAAAATTACTTTCATTAAAAGAGAAGATTGGTATAGTACACCTATAGAGTCATATAATTATTCCAATATTGCTTATGTTGAGACATGAATTGGAACTTATGAGTTACTAAATTTAGATGAACCAAAAAATTAGTATGAAAAATTCTTTGAGAACGATTTAACAATTTTGACAATATTGGTGTATTTTTGTTAATTTAGTTAAAGGATTTGAGTAATAAAATCAATAAATAAATATACAATAATTAAGATACTAATTTTTATAAATTTGATTATAATTTTAATATTTTAAAAAATAGTAATAAGGGATAGAAAATAAGACTTAGCTCAAAACTGACTGAGATAGTTGAGATAGAGTTTGGAATTCACTCTGCAAGGCTGGGACACTATCATAATTTAGGATTTGGCCATCATTTTTTGATTACATAGAAGTAATGAAAGAGGAAATTATAGCACCAGTATTATATTCCACTTCTACCATTATTATCCAAGAGACCTAAGCTTTATGGGTTTTATTCATTATGTCTGTGTGACCCTACCTATGAATATTTTACTATCAGATGTCCATAGAACTTATTGTAGAGATGATTTAGTCTTCAAACCCTAAAATTCATTATAATTTAACAAACATTATGAAAAAGGGGGGTTAATGTGTGTAATATGCATCAAACATGTATCCACACCCCTTGTGCGGGCACACTACCTACATACCAATAATCTGAAGAGGGATCAAGCCATATATATTTATCCCAATTGATGTGCTTTGTGCAATAGTGTGCATGAAGATACAAATGCTAAAATTGGGTGTACTTGAGGTGGGTAGGTACTAGTGTAAGTATTTGAATACATTTTTATTAGTATCAGCTAACTATATGCAGAGAATAGGGAAGATTTCTTGAGTAGTCTTGCTTAGTTAGTGATAATTTATAACCCCTTCCAAATGATATTTTAATGGGATTTTATAGGGATCTATTGGTCATGAGTTGAATGTGTTTGCATTAGGACAAAAAGGAAAAGGATGAGGAACTAGAAAGAACTAATTGTTAGAACCAAAAATGCACTTGGATAGGAGCACCAAAGTAGGACACTAGTGGTATCACCACTGTAGTCCAAGTTGGGTGCTATTATCCTTAGCTAGTGGGGCCTGAGGGGATGGATTTGTCATGGAAAGATCAATATGGCTGAGTTGGGATTAGGTTTGGAAGGCTATGAATGAATGAGAATCGGTGAAAAGATGTCTATGAAGGTCATGAAATAAAAAAAGAGGGACACATAGGTTGGGTATCATTAGCCACTCTCAAGTTACCAATTTTCACATTTTATCTGACTACATTTTCCCCCCTTTTATTTTAGTGATGTTGCAAAGAGAAATACTAAGATAAAGGAAAAATAGAAAGCATACCTAAACTTATCTACAAAGGTGACACTCATGAAGCTATGTGATGTTGGGTGTGTGTAGAGAGAGCATGGTATGAAATGTGAATCTATAATATAAAATAGAGAGTAGATCAGTTCTTACTAGATATGTTATATCTAAAATAAGAACATACAAATCTAGGTAAGAGAGAGAGGAATAAAAAGGAATGAATACACCTCACTAGGTATGTAGACCAATACAAAAACTATTGTGATTTCAAGTGATGTTGGATGTGTGCTAAATAAAAAGTAGTATTGTGAATAGAGTTGAGTGCTCAATTCCCAAGAAGTGGGTCAAGAATGCAAAGGCTAGCCCTTTGGATCTATCATCACACACTAAGTGAAGTTATGTAGGCATAAATGTATTGATTTATGTTTAGAGCATGTGTCCAATCCCTCTAAATAGGTGCATCAAGAATACAAAGGCTAGCTAGTCCTTTGGCTCCACCATTGCCTAGTGAAGTGAAGCTATGAACTAATATCAATATGAATGTGTGTCATATGGGATGGATCTTGAAGTCCATGAATGTACTATATTTTGAAAATGTTGGCATGGATAGCTAAATGTATGTTGTAAATTATGCCACTCTTGGCCACTTTGAAAGATGGAGATCAGGTTTGTATGAAAGCCACTCTAAAACTGATGTACTAAGCTTATATGAAAGCTACTCTAAAATGTGGAAGTTAGGCTTATATTAAATCCAATTCAAAATGATGCCAACCATCTACAGATGGAATAAGGCATGAAACTACTAAGAATGCATGGGTAATACTTTACTTAGAAATAAAACAAAACAAATGTGTCATGCATATTGCCTCTAATCACTAGTTTTTGAAACATGGATTTTGATCTAGAAGTTATATCAACTACCATATCTGAAAGTGCCATCATACCATGCATGATTCCCCTTATATCTATATTCTTTGAGAAAAAGTGTACTAAAAATTGCTAATTCTCAACTGATCTATGAAAAATTGTAATTGAACCTACTTTTCTACCTATTTTTGAGAGGTCTAGTTTTTCTACTATTTAGATAGGAGCATTAAAAATAGACACTAGAGGGCCTAGTGCTATAGTCCAATCTTGACACTGTTGTCTTGGGCTAAATTTGATGATTATTTTAACATTTTCACTATTTACTTGGTCTATTTTGTTTGGTTTGATGTTTAGTTATTGTTCTAGATGTTCTAAAAGCTAACTTTTTGACTGGTAGAAGATCTGATCTCTATGACAAAACCCTTACTTATTGCTCCCTATTTTGAAGGTAGGAATGAAGACCTTGAAATGACTACCCTCAGAATAAAGATCCATACAAGTGTGTTATGCTACAAAGATATATGATATAACAATGATAATTTACAAGATATCTCTACATATAGCATGGTTTGTAATGAAATATTATTAGATCAATAGGGGTATGTCTAGATAGATATAAAAATATAACATGTATAATATACTGAACTAGAATTTGAAGTCTAGTTAGTTATTAGTTATTAGTTTTTAGTTTTCAAGGAGGGATGGAGCATGATGTCATCATGGCATCCAAAAAAAATAATATAATGCATGATGTATATCATATCATTACAAACAATTGAAAAAAAAATCAAGAAATCATCATACAAAGCAAGAATTAAGAAGCATACAAGAGTGGCCAAGGGGCCAAGAAAATAAGGGACATGGGCACATGTCATTCAAATTGAAAAAAAAAACATACAAGGCATGTTTGAATGACACATACACATACAATTAGAACAATCAAGGTTGGTGTGAAAGCCATAATCACATAGAATAGTACAAACAAAGGACATTGGCAAATGTCCTAACACATAAAAATAAAACAAATAGACATTGGAAAATGTCCTAAGGCACATACATGAAATAAAATTAGAATTGAAAAATGCAAACAAACTAGCTACATTAAGTAAGAAAGTAAAGCATGTAATAACTTGAAATACCATTTCATCTAAATAATCAAAGCAAGAAGTGAATGTATGTAAAACATGTTAGTACAAAATTAGGTATAAGTTAAGAAATACACAAGTGCCATATACTAGTGAAATGTTAATAGAGTTATATATATATATATATATATATATATATATATATATATCATAGTAAGTAATTTACATCAACATGATAACTAGAGTGTGTGGTATATGAATGACATAACCTGAATGGTGTAGTTATGTAGAAGATGCCCCTAGTGGGTATGTATATTGATGTGTGTCTCATATGTAGAAGTAGGATGCCCCCTCAATGGGTAGAGTGAAGTAATCAAGGATCCAAATGTCATTGTACACACTCAAAGAAGATCAAGTGAAGCATGGTAATGTAGATAAATTGATAAACAATAGACTAAAATAGTAAATATAAGTATAGCATTGTAGTAGAAATGTAAAGAAACATAATGTATATAATCAAAATGTTTTTAGTGTTTTTAGATTATTTGCATGTTTTTTTATTTTGAAATGTTTGAATATTTGATATATTTGAATTTTTTTGAATTTTTGGGATTTGAGCTATGTATAATCAATCATAGGAAGACTATGTGCAATCAAATGTAAGGAAAATATGTACAGGTAATGATGAGAAGAGATAATACTAATTGATGAGTCTCATGGGAGACTCCCTATCATGGTCTCTTGTATCAATGACAACAATCATGCATGATCATGAAGCATGATGAAAATGATGAGACTATGGCTCTAAAAGTTGTATATGCTATAAATACTCTAAAATCTCTAAAGGAGAAACCAACTATGGGGTGCCCCTATATCTCTAAGAATTAGATGGAACTATAAGGCTCTTAGGGACCCACCTAGTAGTAGGAGAAGATCTCTAAACATGTCCTCTATGTGTAGACATATGAGATCTCAATGATACTACCCTAGGTGTGAACACTATAGCTAGAAGTTGTCTAGAATCCTAAAGTTATGGAGGTGTATTAAATATTTGTGCTAGTGATAGATGCCTTTACTATGTATGAATCAAAATTAGAGGAGGAACTATAACTGGTGGCAAAACTAGAACTAGTAACTATGGAATAGTAGATGGCTCTAAAGTGGGGAGTGGTAACTCATATAGAACTCCACAAACTATAATAACTTGATTACCATGAATAAATTTCATGCATCTATGAAATATAGAAGGTACTACTCAAAGTTTTTGAATCTATGGTCAACCAAGTAACATATTAAAAACTCTTGCACTAGCAATAATAATAAATAATTTTTCCATGTGTGTTGAACCAACCTTTAGAGGAAGTACAATCTCACTCAATGAACTCTATATGTGCCCATTGAATCTATTCATACTTATTTCTATTGGGATAATATCCTACTCTAAATATCCCAAGTGATGTAATAATGTCATAGTGCACATATTTATAATAGATCCATTATCTATGAGAACACTATGAATAGGATGATTATGAAGGTAAGCTTTGATAAAGAGTGCATGATAATCCAAATCATCTTCAAAGATATATTTATATGAGAAGGAGATGGAAAGTCTAGTTGGAACTCTAGAATTGTATACACACATCATATTATTCAAAGGATGTGTCTCAATTGAAGGTGCCTTGTATATATCTAGTGTGGATATGCATGATATGTATGGTGAAACCCTAATGTGTCCCTTGTCTCTTATTTAGAATGTTGTATAAAGGGATCTGAGAATATTTTCAAATATTTATCCTATGTTTGCTTTATTTGAAGAGGCTCAACTAAAGTTCCAAGATCAATATGATTTCCATCTATCAAATCTTATATCTTGTATCTCAAATGGATGCATATATTTATTATATGGATTATTTCCCTATGAAACTTGAAAAATGCATGTTAATCATATCCCTGTGGAAGAGGATTTGTTAGGTTAACTTCCTAAATAAGAGGGAGATATACGATGTTACATTATAATAACTATTGTAAAACTCTAGCTGGAGAAACCAGTAGATTGGTAAAGGTTCACTAAGGATGTGATGATAAAATCATACATTGAGGTAGCTCAAAAGATACATTAATTGTCAGTTGATTTTGACTCTTTGCTATCATTGACCTTGAATTTGTATAAGACTTTGATATTACTCTTTTTTGTTGTTTCTAATGTGCTTATTTACTTGAGTTTACCCATTAAAATTAACTTGACTTATCTTTCCTTTAGTGTGCGACATAATTCAGTGAAGGAAGAGAATCTTTTGAGCATAATTGATTCATGTAAAGCTAGTAAAAGACTCTATTTGAAGAGATTCTGTAACTCTTGATCAGCCATGGAGCTAGTCATCTTAGCCAAAATAGTCTTATATCTAAGAAAATAATCTATGAGATGCTAATTTGACCTTTTTTTCTATCATGTAACTTGGGCATATGAAACCTTATCACCAATGTTAATGTTGAAATGAGCTAGGAACATATCAGCTAAAGGATTGAATGTATTGATCAACTGATTTAGTAGACTATAAAATCATTATAAATCATAATAATTTAAGATCCATGGAAATAGATTGGTAAGTAGACAATCATTTGGTACATAGTCTAAACATGCTATGTGAAAAGCTCTCAAATGTGTCTCTAGTTCACCCTTACCATCATATAGAGTAAGATTGGGTTGAACAAAACTCTATGGCAAAGGTTTAGAAGTAATGTGATGTGCCAATGTTGTATTCAATAAAGAAAAAGAATCTAAATCATATGTAGTTATAGAGGCACCTTGCTCAAGATGTAGCACTTTGGATTGAAGAGATATTATCTCTTTCACAAGGGATGCCACATCAGGAGATAAAGATGTACTAGCTAAAGCTAGTGACATAGAGGTAGGTTGGGCTGTTATAGGGGTTGTTGAAACATAGTTACTCCCATAGTTTCATTTTCAACTAATTTTTATGAATGAATGGAAAACTCAACTTGTTTATCTTTTTTTATTTTCATGATAGATTGTAAAATAAGAGTAAGATCTCAGGGCTAGTCGTTGAGTCTTTCTCAAAAACTTTGTAGGATCAAATATTTATTGAGGACAAGTTAATTATTAATAATTAGTGTAATTTGATCAAGACTCTAATGTGGTGGATCATGAACATTGGTATTTATATCATCATTATTATTCTCATAATGTGCATCATCAAAATTATCCTCATTAAAATTGGTATAATCTAGATGTGTAGGATCTATAGTAAGTGTCTGAGTTGCTTGTTTATCCATGGTTTATGGTCGAGTTGAAATAATTTGGGTGAATTCAATAGAGTTTCACTAAGTCTTGTACTTCATCTCAAAGGAAGAGATGCAAGGATCTTAAGTGGCATAAGAAAAATAACTTGGATAATAGTATAAAAGATTAAATATATATAATCTAAATAAAGAACTGTAATATGCATAAAAAGGATACATAACTCACAAACATGTAAGGTGATACCTCAAGAAGAAATAAGACCTACTATATGCAACTAGGGTTTGAAAAATAATTATTTTGAAAATTACTAAAAATAATTAAAATTTAAAGTGAATTTTTGAGTGAAATATGCAAGTAAGAAATCAAGAATTTATTAGTAAATTAGTGATTATAAAGACCTAGTAGATGTAACTAAGGTTTTGAAAAATAAATATTTTTAAAAATTACTATTTAATTTTAAATTTTAAGGTTAATTTTTAATTTTAATATGCTATTAAAAAATTATAAAATTACTGAGAAAATATTAGGACCTAGTATGGGCAATTAGGGTTTGAAAGAAAATTATTTTAAAATTACTACAAAATTTTAAAATTTAATGTTAATTTTTTATTTATTATGCAAGTAAAAAATTATAAAAATATATAAAAAAATAGTAAAAAATTTACCCTAGGGTTTCTAGTGTTTTTATGCGTAAACAAAATAAGGCGAGTTTAACAAATGATTTAATAATTTCATAAATATTTGTGTATTATTCCTAATTTAGTTAAAGGGTGTGAGTAGTAAAATTATTAAATAAATATCAAATAATTAAGATACTAATTTTTATAAATTTTATTGTGATTTTAACCTTTCTAAAAATAGTAAAAAGGGATAAAAAATAAGACTTAGTTGAAAACTAATTGAGATGGTTCAGACAAAGTATAGAATTCACTGTGCAGGGTTGGGACCCTATCATAATTCAAGATATAGCCTTAATTTTATGATTGGACAAGAGAATTAAAATAAGACACTAGTATTAGTATTTTATTCCACTTCTACCACTATTGTCCAAGAGGCCTGATCCTTTGGGGTTTTATTCACTATGTTTATATTTTTTTTATAAAAGCCTGGTAAACTTTTTAACATGACCGGAAACACTAGCTAGACACGCCTAATACCGGTACCATGGGGTGGGAGGAGACTAGAACTTGAGACTAGAAGAGCCACAGTGAAAATACTTAGTCAACCAAGCTAAGGCCCCCACCCATTCACTATGTTTATATGACTCTACTTATGAAGTTTTAATTGTCAGATGTCTATGTTTATCCTTGTAGAGTTGATTTAATATTTAAACCTTAGACTCTATTATGCTTTAAAAAAACTTTGGGAAAGAGGGGAGGGGGGCGGGCAGCAGTGGTTAGTGTGTGTAATACACACTAAACATGTATTTACACCCCTTATGTAGGCATGCTACCTACATACCAATACTCTGAAGAGGGATCAAGCCATATGTAATTCTCCCACTTGATGTGCTTTGTGCAGCAGTGTGTATAAACATGAAAATACTAAAAATATGTATGTTTGAAGTGGATATGGACTACTGTAAAGATTTGAATAAGCTTATAATAGTATTGACTATATGTATGTAGAGAATAAGAAAGATTGCCTGAGTATTCTTACTTGTATTCTTGTTTGCTTAGTGATAATTTTCAACACCTTCCAAATGGTTTTTGAATGGGATTTTATAGGGATCTATTGGTCATGGGTTGAATGTGCTCACATTAGGAAAATAAGGAGACGAATGAGGTATAAGAATAAACTAAATATTGGGGCTAAAAATGTACTTGGATAATAATGCTAAAGTAGGACACTAGTGGCATCAACATTGTATTCTAAGTTGGGTGTTATTTTCCTTAACTGATAGGGCCTAGGGGGATGGATTTGTCATGAAAAGAGTAGTCTAAGTAAGCTGAGATTAGGTATAGAAGGCTATAGATGACTAGAACTAGTTAAAATATGCTTATAAGAGTTATGAAATAAAGCAGGAGGGACTTATGGGTTGGGTGTCATTAGCCACACTCAACTTACTATTTTTTACATTTTATATGAGTATAGAAAAGAATATTTTATGGTCAATTTATTTTGATGGAGCTTATTCTCAACAAGGTAATGGTGCTAAAATTTGCTTAATTTCTCCTATTGATAAAATATTTTTTTATTCTTACAAATTATTATTTAAAAATACTAATAATATTGAAAAATTTGAAGCATTGTGTTTAGGTTTGAAAAAAGCCATTGAAATTAATATTAAACAATTAGAAGTCTTTGGGGATTCTAAATTAGTTATTAGGTAATTTCATAGAATTTATAAAACTAATAAAAATCATCTACAAATTTATACAAAAAATGTTTGGTCTTTACTTGAACATTTTGAGGCTTTCAATATCACTCATATTCTTAGAGAATATAATATTAGAGATGATAAGCATGATTTTTTTGCATCTAACCCAATTCTAAGAGAGAGTGAACTAACCACATATTTCTCTTTTGCTAAAATTTTATGACCTAAAATTCTTGATTTAAATGATAGTTGGCTTATTTTTAGTTGTGATGAACACATATATTCATTCATTAAATTTAATTATTTTGATAATGATAATTATGTATTAAATTATGGATATTATTTATAATTAAGTACTAACAAATTTCCTGCTAATTTAGTATGTTTGGGGAAAATGTTTACACTTGATGATCAGCCCAAGATTTCAAAAATGAAAGAGCCTTCCAATAAAATTATAGGTGAAATTATTCCTATCAACTTAGGCATAGAAGAGGATCCTAAATATGTGTATTTAAGAATTCAATTTATTGTAAGTGAGAAGGTTAAATTAATTAAGTTATTTAAATAATTCATTAATGTATTTGCTTGGTAATAAAAATATGTTAAAAGTTATGATACTGATATTATTAAACATGAAATACTTATAAATCTTGGTACTAAACTTATGAGGCAAAATATACAAAGAATTATCCCTTTATTTGAAGACACAATTAATAAAGAGCTAGACAAAATGATTGATGTTGGTGTCATTTTACTCATAAAATATTTTGAATGGGTAGCTAATTTAGTGCTAGTTAGGAAGAAAAATGGTGTTATTAGATTGTGTGTTGATTTTAGAGATTTTAATAAATTTATAATTAAGGATAATTTTACTCTGCCAAGTATAGATTATATTTTATAATAAGTTGTAGGATCAAAAATGATGTCATTATTAGATATATTTTTTGGTTATAATCAAATGTTTTTAAAATTTTGAAGATAGATATAAGACCACTTTTTCTACTCATAGCGAGAATTTTGCTTATAATAGAATGCCTTTTGGATTAATGAATACAAAATCTACTTTTCAAAGAGCTATGCATGTTACTTTTTATGACTTGATTGACATTGTTATTTAGGTTTATCTTGATAATCTCACTGTTTATTCAAAAAGATGAAAAAAGCATTTAGATCATCTTCTTGAAGTTTTCACAAGATGTAGAAAGTATGAAATTTCTTTGAATCCAAAGAAATCACTTTTTGGTGTTACTAAAGGTAATTTATTAGGACATGTTATTTATAAGGATGACATTTCTATAGATCCTAAACCCATTAAAGTAATTAAAGATTACCTCTTCCTAAAGATCAATCTAGTTTATGGTCATTTTTTGATAAAATTAACTTTGTTAAGAAATTCTTATCAAATTTTAATGATAAGTATAATCATTTGCAATTATATATTAAGAAAGATAAAATTTACACTTGGGATGAAGATGCTAATTTAGCATTAAATAACGTTAAAGATGTCATTGCAAGTGCTCCAGTTCTTGCTAAACCAAATTTAAAAAAAATAAAAAATCATTATTTATGTTAGTGCTACTAAAAAAGTAATTGGAGTTGTTATCACTCAAGATTTTAAAAATAATTATGAAAAACCAATTGGTTATATGAGTCAAATTTTAAAACATGCTGAAACTAGGTACTCTTTTATTGAAAACTTTATTTCCTCATTGATTTTCTCTTTGATTAAATTTTATTATTTATTGATGGGAAACAAATTTTTCATGCAAACTAATGTACATATTTTATCTTATCTTTTGAAACAATCAACCATTCAAGGAAGGCTTGCTAAGTGGATATTATAAATTCAAAAATTTGATATTGAATTCAAAACTTCAAAAATAATTAAAAGTAATGACTTGGCAAAACATTTAGCTAAAAATACTTCTTCAAGTATTAATTTTTTGGTCTTGTTAGTTGATGATAATATAAATGCAAAGCCTCATTTAAAGAACATGATTTTTTTTTAATTTTTCTAGAAAATTTAAAAATGATCTTGAGATGAATGAATGGGATTGTATATTGGCTAAAGATGATTGGTATCATGGCTTAGACTTTTATTTTCAAAGTTGGGCCTATCCTAATAGTTTTGATAAGAAAAAATGTTTCTTACGTTTAAATTTTTTAAATTTTTGCTTATTAATTTTTTTCTAGTTTTATCAAAATAAAGATAGAGTTATATTAAGATGTCTTATGCATAATCAAAATCAAAAAGTTATTAGAGGTTGTCATGAAGGAAATTATGATGAACATTATGCTACAAAAACCACTTATTATAAGATATTAAGAGCAATTATTATTCATTTACTATATTTCAAGATGCTTATAAGTTAGTTCATTCTTGTATATCATGTCAATTGTTTGTTGATAGAGATAAGTTCCCTGTAATGCCATTAAATCTTATTATACCTAAAAAAACTATTTACAAAATGAGTCATTGACTTTATTTTAGATAT
Organism: Torreya grandis; assembly: GCA_037957365.1. NCBI lineage: Eukaryota > Viridiplantae > Streptophyta > Pinopsida > Cupressales > Taxaceae > Torreya > Torreya grandis. The sequence continues at coordinate 390,749 of JARHVA010007660.1, read as the reverse complement.
ACATCCTCTTTCATCTATTGGTCATAGGTATATATTAACAACAATAGATTGTTTCACTAAGTGGAATGAGGCCAAAGCACATAAAAGTTCTATAACAGGGGAAGTAATCTCATTTTTAGAAAATCTAATTTTCTCTAGATTTGGAGTTTTTTATGAAATTATTTCTGATAATGGACCTTAGTTTATTTTGAATGAATATCTATAATTTTAAAAAAAATACTCTATTATATCTAGTCATTCGTCTAAATATTACCCTCAAGATAATGGTCAAGTTGAATAAATGAATAAAATTATCATTTCAATCATGAAGAAATTAGCTTGTAAAAATAAAAGGAATTGGTATCTTAAAATTTTTGAAGCTTTATGGGCTGATAGAACTATTGTTAAGGTAGCAACTGGTTATTCACCTTTCATGTTAGCATATGGATTTGTGACCACCTTACCAATAGAACTTCATATTTCTTCAGCTAGAACTATTTTACAATATGTCATTGAAGAGACAAATTTGATTGAAAAAAAATTACATGATCTACTAGCTCTTGATGAATCTAAAGCAACAATATTGCAAAAATTAAAAAAGGTTAAACGAAAATTGAAAAAATAAATAGATAAGAAAGTTTTTAATAAAATGTTTAAAGTTGGTGATCTAGTTTTATATTAGGATAAAGCTTATGAAGATCCTACTAAACATCATAAATTTGATTCATTATGGCTTGATCCTTATTGAATTATAATTGTTCTTGAAAATAATGCCTTTCATTTGAAAGACCTTGATGAAAATTGGTTATGTTACTTAGTTAACAACCATCATTTGAAATTGTTTCATGATTATCTCTTTTTTATATTCATTTTTTTTTTTTTCTTTTTGTTTTGTGTTTTGTGTTTTTTTTTTGCTATTTCTTGTTTTGGTTTGTTTGCTTGCTTTTTATTATTTCTTAATTTTAATTTTAAAAGGATCAACAAGTGTAAAAAGGATCAACAAGTGTTTCAAATGCACTAAGTTTTACATTATGAAAGAAGAATGCAAATATGCTACAATTCTACAATAAGTATCAATTATTTTCAGATATTACTCTTTATAAATTCTATTTTCTTTATACTTGAATAATATATGCTGAGTTGTAGCTAGTTGTTGAAGTACTACTTGTTTTTTTAGATATTGTATTTAAGGTATTTGTATTAGTTTATGCATCCAACCTAAATTTTTTTGCTATATCATTCCATTTCTTCATGTCACACTAGTTGAACATTTCATCCATTAATTTTTAATTCATTATTAAATGGGTTCATGCGTAGCTTCTTGAAAAATGATTTTCTTATATCACACTCTCAAGATTATATTTTTATCAATAGGCAATTTAATTGCTACTCACTTTAATTACTTAAAAATGATTAGCAAGGTCACTAGTGTTATGCCTATTTTTCACACCTTTAATTTTTTGAAAATAATACTCTTATCTACCATAGAGATGACCCAGTCATAAAATTTAAAATTGTGTCACAAAATTAATCAATTACTAGTATATTTAGATACATATTTTCAATTACATAAGTTGATGATGATTAATTTATGAATTTGTATTTCTATTTTAAGTGGTTTTGGGAAGCAGAAATAGATGAATGAATAAAATATGCATTTATATTTATCACTGATTAGTGTGTGTGATACACAATTTTATTTTTTAATTCATTATTGATTAGATTAAATTACAAAATTTTTAGTTTAAAATAGTGATACTTTATATAGTTTATCAAAATTGGAAGCATTATATGATTATCATGATGAATTTAGATATCTACATTGATCTTCAACTAGGTATTTTATATGGATTTCAAATCCATTTTCAATTGATAGTTTGATTAGATTGTGATAAATTATTAGATATTTTCAATTATAATGGTAGTATGTAACATGGTTTGATCAAAATGGAAATATATTGTTGACTAGTCATAATGGTTTTTAATTAATTCAATTTCATTTTGTAAGTATAAATATAGATTTTCATAATGAATATGATATCATATGAGTCATGGTATAAGTGGTTTGATATTATTCTTGAAAAACATAAAGTATTTTCTAAAGATATTTAATCATCTTAAGGGGTTCTAAATTTAATATTAAGGATTCATTATGATAAAGGTCTTAATCTAATGTCATTTATCCTAAGGTTTTAAAATGATATAAATACATCTATTGGGCCCTAAACACTCATGGTGATTTTGAGGCTATTTTGAATAAGATTGTTTCAAGGCATAAAGGTTTTGTATGATCACAAAGTTTTATGGATAGATGAATTATTTTGAAAGGTTAATAAAATTAACCTATGCTATGCTCATTTTTGAGAAACAAAGGTTTTATGTGGTTGGCAAGTTGAGTTGGCAGTCTTGGGGTACATGAACATTATAATGGCAAGTTGGTAGATTTCATGACATGCTAAGTTGACAAAGTGAGTTTATATGAAGTGTGGTAGATGCTTTGATATCGAATAGAAGTTGAAGGCATTTAATGAATTGGGTACATGCCTTGAATATCTCAAGATGGTAAGTGTTTTTGCAGTTATATTGGTTATTACTAAGTTTGATGGTGTCTCTAAATGGGTTGGTGGAATGCTATGTACTAGTCTCAATTTTAATGATCCAATGGTGATTGTGCACATAAGCATGGTAGTTACTTTGAGGGACTTGGCTTACAAATAAAATGATTTTCATTGTTTTGGTTATTTTGTGATAACTTTCATGTGAAAATGACACTCTATTAGATTGGAGTCTACAAGTTGTAGACATAATTTGCGAGAGGAAAGTTGTTAGGAAACATATATAGATATGCCAATAAAAAGTTGAATGAGTTTTGAAGAAGTTTATGAGTTATTTTGATTGATTTTCTATTTGCATGAAGAGAAATATGGTTTTTGGTCTGCATGTGATAAGTTTTGATAAGCTATATGTGCATCTTTGTTTTAGAAGAATAAAATATTATTGTTTAGTGTTTGTTATGTTCTCTATGTGCATGAGATATCGATGTGAATGGGTTTAGTTTTTGATAAGGCCATTTATTCTAGTGATTGATGAAATATAGACATGCTGATTTTTTTTAATGTTTTGAGCATGGTATTTTGAGAATATTGAGGCTTGTATTGTTTAAATACTCATTATGTTCTAGCTTTCTATGAGTAATATAGATTGCAATGGTGCTTCGAACATACCATTTATAGTTTCAAAATATTGACCGAGACTTTGTGTTTTGTAGGGATAAACTTTGTGTGTTTGTTTCATGATTATTTTGAAGGGTTTGAATGGTTTGTGATCATGTTATAATGGAATGGTTTCAAGAGTATATTCAAACATGTAGTGTTTTCTAGTGGTGATTTTGTTTATATTTTAGTATTTTGAAGCTATAAGTTTTATGCATATTAGTTTCAATTTTGAATCTGGGGTTTGAAAAAAATGTTTTGCATAGTTATGTCATGGATATAGTATTTTGAATTTTGTCTATAAATATAATGGAATTTATTTTCAGATTTGTGCATCTTGGATTTTGGGTTTTGATGGATTTTATTATAATAATATAATTATGATTCATCGTATTGAATCTGTAAATTTTATGCATGTTTAAGGTTTTATAAAGGTTGAAATATTGGGAAATCTTATACATTCAAAAGTATTATGGGTTTTTTTCAAAGTTTTGAAAATAATTAAACAATAAAGAAGTGTGATATTTTTCACAAAAATTTGAAATGGGTTATTTCTTAGTTTTAAAATAACTTTTTAGATGGAGATAATGGTTTGTTATTGTTACATTTCATACATTGAAATTGTTTTGAAGGGATTATAATTTGATATTGAGAATGTCTTTCTCATGAAAATCATAGTATATTATTTCAAAAATCATGAGATATAATAGAATATTTTAGAAATAAAATTATGTGAATATAATTTTCTTTTAGAGATTTTGATTGGAATTTTTTGTTGATAATTGACACAGTTTTGATAATTCAATTTTGTTTTAGTTAATGGATAGTTAAGAGATTATCTGTTAATGATTGGAAATTTTATAAGTGACTAAGAATTTGATGTAGTTGTTATTTTTGTTTCACTAATAATATATTCATTCTTTGGTTCAATAATATATAATAGTTGGTTTTGAATAATTTCAAATTATATAGGATGTTAAGTTGGGACCAACCTATTTCAATTAGAGATAATGATAACAGAGGTTGGAGAAAGAATTAGAATTTAGACAATGTTAATCAAGAAACACACCTAATAGACAATTCCCAAGGGGTGGTTTAGGGATAGGATGTTTAGCCATAGGTATGCTAGTAGGGGTGTCAAGATGTCAATCCAATTTGATGCCACTAACCTTAAGTTTTGGAATGTATTGAATAATTTACCCTTTAACCTTACAAACCATAGGGGTGATAGAGAATTTTGTGGCCATAGATTTGGATCATGATGTTATTCTCATAGTAGTTATTCTCACCACTTGTATAATAATCCACATTAGTTTTTAGTTTAGTCACCTACCCCAGAGAGAATCCAACATGTTAATGAGGCACACCATGTTAATGAAACCACTCAACTAGATGCTAAAATAGCCCATACTAAGAACTTTGTCAATCTTTCCTTGCCTTATTGTTGTGATAAATCCTCACCATCTTATAAAAATCCTATTTTAGGTTGTAAAAAATTAAGTTTAAAGGAGCCACTTTCAGGTTGCAAAAAACACAGTCTTGAAATTCATCCAACCACTTGAGATAAATATTAGATAGTCAAAATGACACAAACTTTCTAGTTGAAATCAGAGTTGTGAAGAAGATTAAATTGGAGTTAATGATAATGTAAGTAAGTCTAGAACTAAGTTGGTTCATTTTCTAGTAGTTGAGATGGAATAAAATGAGTGTGTGAATTAGTAGGGAAAGCCAATAATTGAGGTCCTTTCTTATTTTGATGATTATTGGATGTCATTAGGATCAATTTTTGTTTCAAAGTTAAAATTTTAAGTTATCATAACTTAAGTACTTTTATATTTGATATTTTGATTTTTAGATTTTGATATTTTAGTTATGATGTTTTGAAATTATAATAGACTTTAATTTTTTGATATATTTAATATACCTAAGTAAATTTTAGAAATATGCATTATGGTATTAATATAAATAGGAATTTTATTAACTTTGATTTATCTATTTATTTATTGAAATATGTTATTATATTTTATTATTAATTGATTAATGGTCCCCACCCATTAAGAAATACCCAATCTATATTCAAATATTTGATCTATTAAGACTTTTAAGTCTTAATTAAACCTTAGCTAATAACTATCTATATTAAATGATTTTAAAAAATTTAATTAGTTAAGTTAAACAATTAAATAACTAAAGTTAGTTACAACTTTTTTTTCCAACCAAATTTAAGAAGTGTAAATAGAGATCAAGGATTCATTTGAAGAAGAAAAACATAGGTATTGAAAACTTATATATTATAAAGTCAATCATTTATCTCTCTCTTCTATGAAAGTTTTTTAAAGATAACATGACTTTTGTAGATACAAAAAATGTTACTTTCTCTGATGATTGAGTAAATTGCTTATGCAACACAAGATGATTATTTGTAACAGATTATCTAAATTTTGTAAAGTTTAATATCTTTAATGGTAGGACCGAAACTCCCCAAAGCTCTAACACAACATGTCAGATTTAAGAGCACACATGATTACCAATGTATAAGCAACTAAACATGTGGAATCCAGAAGAACAAATAACTACCAATGAGAAAACACACAGAATATGAGAGGCAACACACAATTGTATTCAACTCATTACAAAGGAATTTACAACAAAGAGGTGGCACTCTTTCTTCCACTTCGTGGGCTTACAGTAAACTTCCCTCCAGAGTAATCTTCTCTCATAGGTCACAACACACAGCTAACACAAGCTGTTGTTCACCTCATTGCACATCTGTACAATCGAGTACACAACCGTACTCCAAGTAGATCTCTCCATGATCCTGCTGATGTATTATTGTCACCTTGGATCTAGCTACCTCGCTAATCTCCTTTCTAACCCTCGCATCCACACATCCCTGCATATCAAACCTGATCTTACTTATACCTACATGGGGAATCCTACTTGATTCCACCATGGGAAGAACTCTCCAAGCTTCACATAGCTCTTCTCCAAATTCTCCACTTAACAATATAGCCCATGAGTCTATTATATAGATCTCATGCATACACTGATTAGACTTGCGACTCAAGACTTCGAACAAGCCTTTAACATGCAAACTCTGCATTCACTTAACTGATTGTTCATCAACAGCAGTTTAGATCGCTACAGGTGACTGACGTCAGTCCCTACCCTCCTGGAGGTGACCGACGCCGGCCGATCCTCTACCGATGCCAGTTTCCTTTCTGCGTCCCCTGACCGACGTCAGTGTGGCCTGCCAATGCCGGTGACTGCAAACGCCAGAAACCCTCATGTTTGCCTTAAGGTGTAGCTTTTAGCTCTACACCCTAACAATCTCCCATTTGGAGATAAAGAGCTGCACCTGTACCCAAAAATAGTACTCTATCCAATCTGTATCCTGGCTTGTATTCCTCTTCAAGCTCCCACTTGAAGACAACCCACCACACTCCTTGTGGTGATAAACTTGTGCTTGATTTTCATCATTCTCATTGTACCATCTTCTGCCTTGCTATACTCCCACTCAAATAGCAACCCTTGTGAGTAACCTGTAATCAACAAACACTTAACAGATCTGAGACATCTGTTAGTCAAACTCACTCTGAGAACGTCCAACCTCACTCTGATACCAATTGGTAGGACCGAAACTCCCCAAAGCTCTAACACAACATGTCAGATTTAAGAGCACACATGATTACCAATGTATAAGCAACTAAACATGCAGAATCCAGAAGAACAAATAACTACCAATGAGAAAACACACAGAATATGAGAGGCAACACACAATTGTATTCAACTCATTACAAAGGAATTTACAACAAAGAGGTGGCACTCTTTCTTCCACTTCGTGGGCTTACAGTAAACTTCCCTTCAGAGTAATCTTCTCTCATAGATCACAACACACAGCTAACACAAGCTATTTTTTACCTCATTGCACATCTGTACAATCGAGTACACAACTGTACTCCAAGTAGATCTCTCCATGATCCTGCTGATGTATTGCTGTCACCTTGGATCTAGCTACCCCACTGATCTCCTTTCTGACCCTCGCATCCACACATCCCTGCATATCAAACCTGATCTTACTTATACCTACATGGGGAATCCTACTTGATTCCACCATGGGAAGAACTCTCCAAGCTTCGCATAGCTCTTCTCCAAATTCTCCACTTAACAATACAGCCCATGAGTCTATTATATAGATCTCATGCATACACTGATTAGACTTGCGGCTCAAGACTTTGAACAAGCCTTTAACATGCAAACTCTGCGTTCACTTAACTGACTGTTCGTTAACAACAGTTTAGATCGCTACAGGTGACCGACGTCGGTCCCTGCCCTCCTGGAGGTGACCGACGCCGGTCGATCCTCTGCCGATGCCGGTTTCCTTTCTGCGTCCCCTGACCGACGTCGGTGTGGCCTGTCGATGTTGGTGACTGCAAATGCCAGAAATTCTCCTATTTGCCTTAAGGTGTAGCTTTTAGCTCCACACCCTAACATTTAAATGATTGCTTTTTGTAGTCCTATGCATATAATTTAAGTATTTAACTTGAATACTAATTAATTTTTTTTATTTACAATATTTAATTGATCTATTTGATTATAAAATTTGTCTCTCAAGATATTTTGTAAAGAAAGATATTGGTTTCTCAAATAAAATTGATCTATTTGACAAAGATGACTCTCTCTATTGAGACTCGCACGTTTTATCTAAATTATAATTTATATTGAATTTAACTTATTTTAATCTAATTTAGATTAATATTTAATTAATCTTTTTTTTTAAAAACTTAGTTTTAATATCTTTTACTTTTACTCACTCTTTATTTCTATTTTTATTTAATCAATTTTTTAGATTGTTCTCCTTTATTTAATTTCTTAGAGTTAGATTTAGTTAGATTTTAGATGTAGTTTAGATTTAGATTATTTTAGTTCATTAGACTTAGTTAATTTAGATTAATTTGTTTGTGTAGTTTAATACTTTGTTTCTTTAAATAGTTTATTATTTCTTTTTTAGTTTAGTTACTATTATATTTGTTTTATCTAATTTGGTTTTTTGGTTGTTGTGTGTGTGTCTCTTGTGTGTTGAGTTCTTTTTGGTTGTTTACTTTATAGAAAAAAATTTCATATTTGATTTATCTTAATTCTATTTTACTTTTATTTTTAGTTTATTATCTTGGTGTTATTTGGAAGTTATTACAGAAAAATCAAGATATTACTTTGAAATATATTATATATTGAATCAAATTTCTTTCTTTCAAGCTATTTTCATGTTCATAGGCCTTCTCTATCATATATGATAGATTACACATTCATATCTGAACTAATTTATTATTTAATAAAAAGATTTTTGAAATTATAATAGAATGTGTTATATGCAATAGTTTATTTATTATTTCCTATAACATTTAAATAACCCCTCATGTATTTCAAATCATAATTCAACTTTTATAATTTTACTATTAGAATGGTATAATTTCAACTTAACCTTTGCAATAAGCAAAAGGATTGATTTGTTGACAGTATAATTTTTATCATCAATATAAAGAAATATATATAAGAATGTTAAACCATTAAAAATTTGTTGTGTATTAATCATAAAGGAAAATTTATTTTCCACTCTAAAGCAATAATTATTTTGACCTCTTTATACAATTCATTTAATTATTTACTTAGAGTTTTCAAGAAAAGAATAAGGTTATAAGTATATTCATGTAATAAGGACCAATACATAGATATCATGTAAAAACATATAGGATGTTGTATTATTGAAAAATAACACACCCACACACCAAAAAAAAGACAAGAAAAGGAGACAAACCAAAAATTTTAGGTACATACTTGCATGTAGGGGACTACCTGATTTCACTTGAAGTATTGCTTGAAATATTTCCCATTGTAGGGTAATGGAATATGTGTGCCATAATGATAGACTAAGTATAAAGTGTTGTCTCTACATAAATTCCTAATTTTGAAAGGTCCCATCCATAAATAATCAAACTTTCCATGACTTCCCTTTGGTTCTCTAAATTTATCCCATAGAAGAAAAAGATCTCCCACTTGAAAATATATTCTCTTCACTTTGTTTATCAAAAAAGACTTTGAATTGAGCTCGAACTTAGATATATCTTCTTCAAGTTTATTCAAGTAGAGAATTCTTTTATCTAAGGGGATTTCAAAATTTTGATTCTCAATAGCCCTGGCCAATTGAAGAACAGCAATTCAAGCATTATTAGAATTATTGAATATATTTGATAGAGAAACTAAAATAGATACATACCAATGGGTTTATTTATTGTTATGTGATCTAACTAAAGTGCAACATATAAATTTTGTTACTATTTATTTTGATTCTCATCAACCAATTTATGAATGATGGTGAGTACGTTCTTATTGCTTGATTTAGCTTTACCATTTCCCTATGGGTAACAATATAAAGAGTGGTACAATGAGATGTACTAGATATAACATAATCCAATCAAATTTGAATAAGAAAAATTTAAATCATTTTATATTATGATATTTTATGGGACACCATATCTCACTAAGATAATCTCTTTGATAAAGTTACAAACAACTTTTGAAGTTTCTACTTGAATCAGATGGATTCTATCTATTTGATAAAATAATCCATAATGGTAAAAACATGTGTATGTATAACACTTTAATGATAATTTACTATTCCAAAAAAATCAAATCCCCATTATTTGAAAGGTTCTTCCTCCACTACTAGCTTGAGTGAAAATTCTAATAGTTTTGTTCACTTGACAAACTATTGACAAACCTCACATTTCCTTATCCACTCATAAGAGTCATTAAATAATGTAGGCCAATAATAGTGAGCTCTTAAGATCTTGTATGTTGTCACTAGATCATAAATATTTATACCAAGAGATTGATCATGAAAGGATTATAAGAATTTATTTTATTGTTCACTGTCATCACATCTCAAGAAAAATTCATTAATGTTATTTTTGAACAAAGTACCATCCTAGATTACATACTTTATAGATTTTAACTTGAGTATATTACATTATTTGATATCCATATGAGATGTACATTCTCAAAATGTCAATAAAAAATCAATATATGTAAACCATTCATTAGTAGAATTTATAAAGAGAACCAAAGGAAGATCTTCTTTGTTCTAATCATCAAAATCCATTGAAGGGATTATCTAAGAATCTTGCTATTCTTATATTAGATGCCACAACCATTTTCCTTGAGCTAATTTTGTGGGATTAATTTAAATATTACATGCATATACCTTGGTTATCCATTTACCTCTTTTATATCTTGGATCATGTTAAGTCAAAATAGACTTGATTTCTGTGTTTGACACCATCACAATGGAATCTGAATGTAAAATATAATACCAAAACTATTTGAAAACTTTCATGACTACATATACATGTTTATCTTCTAGATAATATCTCATGAAAGCAATAGGATAATATGTTTTGAGGCATAAAAATATATGTTGAACTCTTTTTTAAAGTCTAGACAAACTAGAGGTCCTGTATGAGTAATAGTAGTTTGTATCTTCTCAAATTCCTATTTTTTTATCATTATTCCATTTAAAGGAGGGTTTTTATTTCATCATATCAATAATATTCCTTGTGAGTTCTAAAAAAGTTGGAACAAATCTTCTCAATAAATACACTTTACCAAAGAATGAATGTACACCTAGTTTATTGGTTTGCAAAGATAATTTTGAATTTCTTCAACTCTTTATGGATCAATTTTAAATCCTTATTTTGAGATAATGTGTGAAATATGTTTCCCTTCAGTCATCCCAAAATCTATTTTTTAGGGTTAAGATAATTACCATGTAATTGACATTTTTGAATACTTTCTCAAGGTGTTCATAGTGATCTCTCTTTTTCAAAAAACACCATTAAATCATCCAAGTATACAAAAATTATCTTGTTCTTCAAATCTTTGAATCAAAGATCCATGGCCCTCTAGAATGTATCTTTTACATTGATAAAGCCAAATAACATTTGTTGATATGAAAAAGTTCTTCATGGAGTTGTGAAATATGTCTTATGTTGATATTATTTATCAAATTTAATCTGATTGTAACTTGAGAAACCATCTAACATTGAGAGCATTTCTAAATCTATAAAAACTTGAGTAACTTCATCCATGATGGGCAATGTATAATTATCTTTAAGATAATTTTGATTTAGATTTATAAATTCTACACAAATAATGATTTATCCATTCTTTTTGTGGTTTGGAATAATAATATAAATCCCAATTGAATGGTGAAAAGGGAAAATTATCATTGCATTCAAAATTTTATGAACTTTTGCAAAAAACATTCCTATAATTTTTGGATTATATTGTCTTTACTTCTGTTTGAATAGTTTGACATCAATATTGAGAGGAACTATGTATTACATTTACTTTAGATGAAAATACTTGAGATATTCATATTAATATGAAATAATATCAATCTATTTTCAAAGAAATCTATTAAATTTTCTCTTTTCTTCTACGAAACAATATTTTCCAAAGTTAACCATCCTAGGTTATTCTTCAGATCCAATGTTCACTTTTTCATAATATGTTTAATCAAGAGAATTTTTATGAATTTTATTTTTGATGAACTTATCATTATTGTTATAAATTTATTTAAATGAGTCCAATCCTTTAATAATTTTATTCCTTTTTAATTTGATTACTCCTTCCTCATCTTGTTCTTTGGTAATACCTTATTTCTAATTTTGTGAAGAATATTATTTGTATGTTGAATCACTACTTTAAAAACATATATTTTTAAAAGTATAGAGTTTTAAATAAAATAAATGATATGTTGATAATGTTTGAAAACTTACCAATTCTATGAATTATTTGGCATACTAGGTTGATAAACAAGTTCAATCATATATTTGTCTTTACCAAATTTTGAGTGAGGAATTAATAACGAGTTTGATACTGCTAGTGTGTCTTCTTTGGATTTATTTTCTCTTTAGATATCATGAATATAAAGTTTTATAAAGTTTATATATTATCCTATACTTTGTTCTTATAGTTTATCAATTGACCATTCTTTACATGATACTAACCTTTGATTTATTTTGTAACCAACTCAACATCATCCAATGCTTTACCATTTTTAATTACCAATCCCTATACAACCTATAGTCCAAGTAAGATTTCTTCATATTCTATGGTATTATTTATACACTCAAACTACAAGTTGTAGGAGAATGTAAATATTTCTTGGTTTGGTGATATTAGGAGAATTCCTATACTAGATCCCATTGAAGAACAACTCCTATCAAACTCTAATGTCCATACATAATTAGGATTGGTTTTTATGATTTATGGCATATCCATATTTTTTATGAAATTAATAAATAGTTACATTTGCCTATATCTTCATATAATATATCTTCCCTAGGATCATCTACTTTTTGTATAGTGTATTTTTTTTTGAATTTTTGTTCAAGACATTATTTTACTCTAACTAGAATCATTACATGTGACAAATCCAATTGAATTTCACCATGAAGATCCTTATATAAGTTTCTTCCCAAGAGAATGTCATAGGTACCTAGTAAATCAATTAATAGGATATTGATCTTTATATTTTTCTATGGAAAAGATGCAAGGTCAACTTGGGCATCTTTGATATGGCCAACAAGTGGAACTTGTTTTGCTTCCATTGAATAAAAATGACCAAAAGTTTTTTTATAGGTAAAGCCAAGGACATGAGAAAATTTTATGGTCATTACATTATCAAAATCCCACATCAATTATGAAATTATTTATTTTACATCACTTAATAAATAAGGGGATGTAAAAAGTGTCGACCTTATATATTTGAAAGTTATTGTAGCCACTACATTTACTATATTGGAAGAATGTGGGGTGGCTAAAATTCACTTGACATTGGCCTTCTTTTGAGTTTGACTTTTTTCCTTTAATAAATTCTAATAGATTATTTATTGATCTATATATGGTCTCAAATATTCAACTTATGACATTTGAATTTTAGTTTTGTTGACATGTTCAATTATATCAAAAGCAAGTAAACTAGTAGAAGAAGAGAATTATGCATTCTAAGATACATTAGTATTATTGTTGACATGAGTATTTTTTTTGTATAACTATTAATAATAGTAGGTAAAGACATCAATTTTCACTATTAGTTGTTTTCCTTTCATTTGAATAAGAGGTGGTGTTCTTTGTGGAAGAATAAATTTTGTAGATTATTCTTACCTATCATTTGGTTTTTACTCTACTTTTGAGATCTTGTGAAGACTATAAAAGAGTGACTATTCATGTATTTAACATTATATTCATAGTAATTTTCATCTGAATTGTATTCTAGGAACACATTTGTAGATTCACCACCAAGTTATTAAATTTCACATTTTTGAAGATATGGAGTTTATGATTCATTTTCTTCTTCAATATCTTCATATCTATTATTTATTTCATTTCTAAAATGACATTCACAGGTAGATTTGTATTTTTTTAGGAGAAATTATAGTGAAAACTTTTACTGACGAACTTGTAATCAAGGATAATCCATTTTAAAAGGTACATAGTTTCTTCTTGGGATGTATTGATAAGGAGCAATGATGATTTTATAAGAAAGTTGCTTCTTTAAAGAAGTTATATCATTAGACATATTTTATAAAATTTATTCAATTTAATAATGACCTAAATTTTATATTTTATGTTTAGATTATTTTATTTTTAATTTTCCATCCATTATCATATCATCTTTGACATCTATTGGAAAAACCTATTATATATTATGTTGTTAAGGTGTAATGATTTATTATGCTAGGTTAGTAACTAGATTAATGGTGGTTAGATGAATCGGTTGGTAGGTTAGGTGGCATAGTGGTTATAGTTTTATGATTTTATTAACTAATTTCTCTTTATATATATTGACATGTTGTTGATCAATAAAATCAATGTAACATTTAGTGCTTTTGCTCTACATATTTTGTCATTGGTATAAGAGCAATTATATTTGAGAGGATGGGTTTCTAATGGTGTATGGGGTAGCCTACTATAATTATTGGTTCACCCATTCCATATTATTACATTTTGCCTTAATTATGCACTCCCATAGCACTATCTAACTTTGTATAAATTGACATGATTTCTATGGTAATGATTCGAGCCATCTCATCTTTTTTACTGGATATTTGATAAGAACTACATATATTTGAACATCGGTATGATAATCAATATTCCATTTAATATTCATGTTATTAGCATATTATTGGTATAGGTATCTCATTAGAACATTAATTTTTGATCTAGTTTCCCAATTAGTGCATATATTGTTATAGCTTCAGTAATGCTTCTTTTTCTATTTGTTTACCATTATATTCAAATGCCACATTTTATAAAACCATGTAGATACATTAGATGAGTTTATGTATTTAGCATAGATTTTTTCTTGTTGAATGACCTAGCTACTTTAACCCATGTGCATCATAACCTGAATGATATACAACCATCACCATTTTACAAATTTTGATCCATCAGTTTTTAATTTGATGAGCATATGATATAATCTTAGTAAATTGTGCTCACCATCCTTTCACCAAGGTTGTATATGAGTCAAATCTTTGGCTCTATTAACACAAATTTTGGAAGTGTTGAAGTCTTCAAATCCATGGCATCAATGTGTTTCTGGTTATAATCAAGATCATATTTCCAGCACTGACTAACCAAAATTTAGCCATGTGGTTCAGTTAGTATATTATTTTGTAAGTGTCATGTTTCTTAGGAATTGAAATTAAAGTTGATAGTTTAGATCTTGTCAATAGACTAAATTTTCTATATTTGTCAAATGTTATTTTGTTAATTGATAGCTTGTTTTATGTTTCATCTCTTTCTAGGTTTTATTATAGTTAAAAAGTCATTTTTTCATCAATAAAAAATGAGTCAAAGTGTTAGTTTTATGTCCACCAAATTATTATTCAAAATCAAAGTTAATTATATGTATAAGGATGTACTATCACTTATACATGGCATCTTGAGTCTGAGCCAAATATCATAAAATATCAAATGGGTCGAAACTATGGGAGAGATTTCTCCTTAATAAAATCATGCAGCTAAGCTTCAATAAAAATTCACTAAGCAGCTTCATTTACTAAGGGTTGGAGGACAACTGGCATCCTCTCATGAGTCACCTATGATGGGGTCACATCAATTCTATGGTGACAAATTTTAGTGTGTTTATTTATGTTTTAAAATGTGTTTTCAATAAATTACTAAGCATTATTTTCTAGTTTGGTACCTCCTAAAAAAGAATGTTATGGGGAGAAAAAGCACTAAAGTATCACTTGGTTCTTGGAAAAGGGTTTGTGGTAATCCAAGAAACCACCGAAGTGCAATAGAAACCTCCTACAACCCTCTAAGTTTGTGGTTAGTAAAGAGAAGTTTTCTTATCACTTCTAAGTTTTTGGTAATCTTAAACGTAAAAACCAAGGTGACACCAAGACCTTGAAGCCACAAAGATGGCATGCCACCTTAGAAAGTGAGCAGGCTATGCAAAGAGTGTAAATATTTTTACACTATTTGTAACAAACGGGGGATCACTATTAAGAAAAATTATGTTTGTAGAAATAATGTAAGAAAGGAGGGAATATTGGAAAAACTTATTATATATTACATTGTTAAGTCATATTGATTTGTTACGCTAGGTTATTAACTATCTTAATGGTGGTTAGATGCATCTGTTAGTAGATTAGGTGGCATAGTAGTTATAGTTTTATAGTTTTATTAACTAATTTCTCTTTGTATATATTGACCTATTATTAATCAATAAAATCAATGCAACGTTTAGTCATTTTACTCTACATATTCTATCATTGGTATTATAGTAGCTATATTTGAGAGAACGGGTTTCTAATGGTGTATGGGGTAGCATGTTATAATTCTTGGTTTGTACCTTTTATGCTGTTACATTTTATCTTAATTCTTCACTCCCATGGAACCATCCAACTCTGTATAAATTATCACAATTTCCATGGTAAGGATTTGAGCCATCTCATCCTCTTTATTGGTTGTTTGATAAAAACTACATATATTTGAATGTCGATATGAGAATCAATCTTCCATTTGAGATTCATGCTATTAACACATTCTCAATATAGGTATCTCATTGAGAATATTATTTTTAATCTAGTTTTTCCATTAGTTCATATATTCATGTGGCTTTATCAATGTTTCTTTTCCTAGTTATTCACCATTGTATTCAAACACCACATTTTCTAAAATTATGTAGATATATTCGATGAGTCTATCTATTTAGCATAGATTTGTTATTGTTGAATGACCTATCTACTTCGATCCATGTGCATCATGACCTGAATAATATGCAACCATCATCATCATAAAATTTTTGATGTAGTAGTTTTTGATTTGATGAGCATCTAATATAATCTTAGTAACTTTTGTTCATCATCCATTCACCTAGGCTATAGATGAGTCAAATCTTGGACTCTATTGACACAAATTTTGTAAGTGTTAAATTCTTCAAATCCACGATGTTGATGTGTTTTTGGTTACAATCAAGATCATATTTTTATCATCTATTAACCAAAATTTAGGCATGTGGTTTAGTTAGTATATTATTTTATAAGTGTCATCTTTTTTAGGAATTGAAATTAAAGTTGATAGTTTATATTTTGTTAATAGACTAAATTGTCTATAGTTGTCAAATGTCATTTTGTTAATTGATATCTTGTTTTATATTTTGTCTCTTTATAGGTTTTATCATAGTTAAAAATTCATTTTGTCATCAATAAATAATGAGTCAAACTTTCAATTTTATGTCCACCAAATTATTGTTCAAAATCAAAGTTAATTATTTGTATAAAGATGCCCTGTCAGTTATATGTGACATCCTGAGTCTGAGCCAAATAACATCAAATATCAAAGGGGTCCAAACTATGGGAGAGGTTTTTACTTAATAAAATCATGTAATTGAGCTTCACTAACACATTTACTTAGTAAGTAGCTTCATTTACTAGAGGCTAGAGGATACACAAAGGCTAGAGGAAAACTAGCATCCTCTCATGAGTCACCTACTACGGGGTCCCATCATTGCTCTAGTGACAAATTTTGGTGAGTTTGTTTATGTTTTCCAATGTGTTTTTTAATAAATTATTGAGTATTATTTTCCATTTTGGTACCTCCTAAAAAAGAATGTTTTGGGGAGCAAAATCACTAAAGTAAAACTTGGATCTTGGAAAAGAGTTTGTGGTAATTTGAAAAACTATCAAAGTACAGTATAAACCTCCTATAACCCTCTAGGTTTATGGTTAGTAGAGAGAAGTATTCTTGTCACTTTCAAGTTTTTGGTAATCTTTCAAGGAAAAATCAAGGTGACACCAAGACCTTGAAGCCATAAAGATGGCATGCCACCTCAGAAAGTGAGCAGGTTATGTGGAGAGTGTAAATATTTTTATAATGTTTGTAATGAAGGGGGTATCACTATCAATAAAAATTATGTTTGTAAAAACTATATAATAAAGGCAAGAATTTTGGAAAAACCTATTATATATTACAATGTTAAGGTGTAATGATTTATTATGCCAGGTTAGTAAATAGATTAATGGTGGTTATATGTGTTGGTTGGTAGATTGAGTGGTAGAGTGGTTACATTTTTATGGTTTTATTAACTAATTTATCTTTATATATATTGACCTAATGTTGATCAATAAAATCAATGTAGGATTTAGTCATTTTTCTCTGCATATTCCATCAACATCAATAGCTAATGTTTGAGTTGCAATCAAATCAACTACCCTAGCTATTTTCAATTAGTAACTTTATTTTGGAAATTGAGAATTGATAAATAAGCACTTTTTATTTTCATCTAATGGTTTAGAATCTATTGTTATTTTATATAATATATTGTTGAATTTAACTATGAAATCTCTCATAGGTTTATATGTTTCTTTGTTCATTTGAGTGAGTTGAATTAGTAATGCATGTGCATCTTTTATTGGTTTGAATTTATTTTCAAACTTTATTTTCATATACTTATAATTGGTTATTTATCTTGGAGGAAGATGATATAACCAATTTGATGTTCTATTTTAGAGAGTTTAAATGAATAATCTCACTCCAACATCCTCATGTTTAATTCCTAAATTTCCACATGCTATAGAGAGAGTAGTAATATGTTCATATGAATACTACTTACCTTGACCAAAAAATTTGGAAAATTATTTTGTGGCCCTTTTGGAAGTTCATGCAACTATTTCAAAGTCAACAGGGCAATTATGTTAGCCTAAGATAAATCCATGGTTAGAAATACTACCTATAATGGTATAACAATACCTAATAAGACAAGATATTGACTAAAAATTATTCCTTTGTATAACTATTTACCTTTTTAGGAGTTGTGGGAAGACAAAATACTTTTTTGAGTTTACCCTTTTGTTTAGGATTCAATCTAAAATTTGATGTTTTTTATAACTGATAAAAAGGATCAATTTCACCTTTTGACTTACTAGTCCTAGTGAATCATTTTTTTAATAGTTTTAACTATTGATGAAGAGTTGGTACAAATTGAATAATTATATGTTATAGTGTTCTTTATTGATCTCTACATGCATAAACTTTTTCATCTCTTTGTTCTAAAATAATGTGATCTTCTTTGTCTTCTAATACTTCAACAACTCTATGAAAATGTGTTGAACTAGTTCCATTATCCCAATAAAATGTTATCAAATACAATGAAATATCTTCTTGTGTCTAACTTAACCAATAAAATTTGGTTGAATAACTGGTTCATGGACTATTTGAATGATCATTAGATAAAATTCTTACTACTAAAAATATTTTATCAGCTATATAAATTACTCTTCATTTTTGTCTTCTTACTTATTTACTTGAGGTAATTTCAATGTTCCTTCAGGCAATTGTAACATGATCTTATTTTGTGTTTATTACTATAGTGACAATTTTGAATTGAGCATAACTCATTTTATTATCATAGGCTAGTTTTTGAGAACTCAAAGTAATGTCTTCCTTTATAATTTCTATCCAGTTCAAACTAAGTTAACGATCAAAAATTTTAGTGGTAAAAATAGTTATGAATGAAATATAGTAATTTTGATCTATTTGGTTTGATTTGTGGGTTTTCCTTGATTCAATAATTTTGTTTATTCTTTCTACATGATCTAATTCATAGTTCAAAATTTCCAAAATAATTTAAAACTAGATCATAGAAACTTCATCCAAATCCCAATCCAAATGTCTTATATGTGAAATGATGTCCAATTATGTATACTATTATAAATTTAATTTATGTTGATATAGGTCCTTTATTTTATGGCAAATTCATATGGACTAATATCTCAAAATATTAGTTGTATGAGTGTTACTAAAATGTGCTCCAAAGTGGATGCAAAAAACTATTGGCATGAAAATTTGTTTAGAGGACAAATAGATGTTTCTCATCAACAATAATGAGATAAACCCCCTCTCCTATTAGTAGGTGGATATACATTTATTAAAAACTAAAATAATTATGGTAAGGGTAAATATTTATATAAAAATAATGTTTTGTATGGGGTAGTGATTTTGACTAGAAAGTATAAAAAGGCTATGGAAAGGAATATATATATATATATATATATATATATAGAGAGAGAGAGAAAGAGGAATATTTATCTTAGAAAAGTTTGAAAAATATAGAGGGCTAAGATATAAAACATACTAGAAATGTTATAAAAGAGGATATTTTTCACAAAAGGAAGTCTTTCTCATTCAATGGGTAGGAAAGACATTTTTGTGTTCATAAAAACATGCAACCTACACCAAAATATTACTTACCAATGATAACAAAAATAAATAATTATTTTTTATTTCCTAATAAAAATAACAAAAAATGTTATTTTTATCACACCAAGACTTCACCAAAATTAAAATAATAAATGTAGGTTCGAAAATAAATACTATAATAAAGTTTCTAAGTTTTGAATAGTTTATAACAATTGTAATATTGTTTTGAAATAAAACATTTGAATCTAAGCAAATAGTATAACATACATAGTCCATGAAGAAATCTTGAACACAAAGTTTAAAAAATATATGTATTGAGTTGCTTATACAATCTCTTCTTTCAAAAGTGTGGTCAACAGTTTAACCATTAAGAACCCTTTCAAATGAGCCTTTAACTCATATTTATATTTTGAAATGGGTGGTTACATTATGTAAAAACCTTTTTTACCTTTTAATAACTTGAAAAAATATGATAGAAAATTTGAACATTTTAAAAAACTTGTAAAAACAAGTTGAAAATTTTGCAAAACTTGAAAAAATGTGTTGGTGTTTTTACACAGTTTAAAAAGGTATAATAGCAAATTTGTATAACTCAAAAAAAAAACATAATGGTAAATTTTCATGACTTGAGATTTAAAAAATAAGTTTACAATGTAAAAATTACTCATTGAAAAAAGTGGAAATGGAGATTTTCAAAAATGACTCAAAATCACAAGGTAGGAAACAAGTCAAAATCTAAGAAAAGTTATTCTTGTTTGCCTTTTTGAGAACAATATAAATGTTTTCATCTTCCTATTGGATTTTTATTCTAATATTCATCAAATATTTATAGGGTTTCAATTAATTTGTCTTCATCTAGACAACTTAAATACATATAATCTATTTATGAATCACAATATAGGTCAAAATATTTATGTGTTATCCTTTGTAATATTTTAAGCATTGCATTAATATTCTCCAAGTTATTCTAATATTTTATCAACATCTAGATTGACTCATACCAAATGTAGACTTAAGAGTTATAATATCCTAGATATTTTTCTTGAATTGATTTACAATGGTCTCCTTACGTACTAGTTTCCCATCATTATTAGTGAATCTAAATTTTTATTTCCCTATTCCTCTTTATATTTCAAGGAGAACCTCATCTCCCATTGATTTAAAATCATTTAATATGTTGATACTTTCTTTGACAATGTGAATCCTAAATTTGACAACTCCAACAAACTCAATGAGGTATGTCACCTCTTATTTTTGAATGATTTTTATTGAATGAGATCATTTGGATAAACATAAAAGAAATATTCTAACTTTAGAAGAAATTCATCCAATTTTTATACTTCTTCAACAATTTGGTTCTCAACCTCTATTGATTGATTGCATTTAAATTGTATTTCAAATCACATGGCTATTTTTGTATGAATGGTATCAATACCTAGATGTAAAATCTTTTCTCTCCATTCTTTTGTAGATTTACCCATTTTACCAATTTCTTTAACAAATTTAATGTTTTTTTATTATAAATTTGATGAATGGATGAAGAATAATATTGAATTGGATTTATTAGCTTTTGAATTACTATTTTCAACTATCCAACCTTTTCTTTAAGCTAATATTTGGTTGTCTTATCATGATCCATCTTCTCTAATAAGACACCAATTATTAATTGAATGTTTTATTTCATCCCTTTTATTGTATCCTTACCCAAATAAATTTTATAAATTTGATAGTAGAGGCACTGAAATTGCCTTTGTCCTTTTCAGCTAAAGGAATTACTACTTATGCATACTTGTCTCCTTTAATATATGTTATTATTCTTGATACATTTTTGAATTTTTTTACTATTCAAAAAGGCAGGGTTGTCAAGGTGTTGAAATCAATTTCTTCTAGTTAAACCATATTATTTTTCTTCTTCACTACATCATCTAACCAATATAAAATTTTTACATTGGAAAGAGGTTGTTGTATTTGAAAAAAATAAATAATTTCAAGAGAAGGAATAATAGTGTCTGAAGGTTCAGATTCTTATGATACTACCTCATCTTTATATTTTTCTATTATATCAATTGGATTTTTTATTTAAGTCTCAATAATAAATCTAGAGTCTTACAGAGGAGATAGAGACAAAGATATGTCAAGTTGAGTGGAAGATAAATTAACAATCAAGAATTAGATGCAATAAATTATTGAGTAGTATTTACTACCAATGTCTATGACTGAACAAGACTATCAAGAATAACATCTTCAAAAATATAAATTCTAAGACAACAAGAATATTTTTCTCCTAAACTTCTTATTTTAAAAATAAGAGGCCTATGAACTAGGGAAACTAATGCAACAACTTGAGCTTCAGTTTCTATTTCTATTTTTGAAATATATTTATTTTCACTAGCTATTTGTGATGTTCCAAATTTTGATTATTGTTTCTTTTGAAAGTCTCCCAATTTTATCTCTACTATTGGAGGTGGAAGCCTTGCTTTATGAATACTAACTCCTTTATTCTTAAACCATTTCAAAGTTCTATCAAGCACATTCTATGTTCTACTTATAAGAGAAGTTGATTCTTTCTTGTTCAAAACAACCTTTGGAAGTGGTTCTGATTCAATTTTATCTTTTTAAAAACTATGATCCAATGTGTCATCATCATATATTATCTTCTTTGGGACTTTCATAATATAAAATTCATTGACCTATTTTATTGTGAACTATGAGCAATCTTTGATTCTCATGTCTCTTTCACCATTATAATCTAACCAATAGCCTTTAAATTGAGATACATGTTGATAGGAAGAACCAAAAATGCTTTCCACTAATCCATTATATCAAATGAAGGCTTGATTTCAAATTTATTCATATAGACACATGTCATATCCTCCTCAATATACTTTGCTTTATCCCATGATAAACATGTATACCTACCTATACAGATAACAAAATTTATCCTAGTTTAATGTTTATTAGACAGTAACTTGTGGGTTTTCGCTAATTATCTCATCAATTCCATCAAGACCCATTTGTTATCAGCATATCTAGGGAACATGCATGGTGAAAAATCACATACATAAATTTATAGATAATTGAAAGTGGGAAATTTAATGAACCAGGGTCCCCATTTAACAATATTTGTTTATGATTCTATAGATATCTTCAAATTATAAGGATCTCATTAAAACATTTGATTTACATTTTGTAGGAATGCATCATTTACTCTTTGAAAGTGATAGAGCACTTTATTTTCGAGTAAGTTTAGGTTAGAATTTCTACACTTTTTAAGATTTGATGTCTCCTCCTTGCTTCAATCCACTACAAAATCTTATTCTAGCAATTACATATACAAGGTAAAAATACATGTATAACTTGGAGGTTGTTTTGGTGTCCATCATCTACTTATGGATTGAATAACTTATGAGTTAACCCAAATTAATATACTACTTATTTAGGTGAATTATACATATATACCTATACATTCAAGTTTGGAAGTTTCTTGCAACTAGATTCTCCACTAATCTATGTAAAAGTGTGATAATAATATTGAATTTATTCACAAACTCAAAATTAGAATATTATTCAGAAGTTTTGTTTTCATACGTTTGGGTTTTATAAACCACTAATTGTTTACCCATTTTTCATAAGAATTAGTGTTGTCCTCCTAGAATTGGTGAGAAGAAGCATGATTAAAATCAACAAAATATTCTATTTTTTTGTAAATTAAATTAGTTTGTCAATATGTTTTGGTTCTAAGCATAAAAAATATTCCCTTTAGGAATCAAAACCTCTCTCTTATTAGGATCATAGTGCTCAATTATAGTTAAGACAAGTTTTGGACACTGTACTAAAGTTGGAAATGCAATCACCTATGTCAACCCACTATCATGAATGATTTGTCCATAATATGTCTCATGGACTCCATTGAATATGTTTTAAAAAATTTCCAAGTCAACATGCCCTAAATCAATGTCTATTATATTTAAAAAATTTGAATACAAATTTGATAGAGGGAAAACACCTTGAAACTGGTACTTTATTTTGATCCTTCTTCATCTTTTTGGACCTTCTTTGGAGGTGTTTTATAAGGAGTACCCTTAATGAGGGTCCTAGATGTTGAAATATATGAGTAAAACACCACATGTGTGAAAATCCTATACTATAATATCTCTAATGAAGATGAATTATTGAATAAATAAATCAAAACCTTATTTCTCTAAAAGATTGCACTTAGAGCTATCAAAGTCTAGCAAGGTTGTAAATAGGGGTATCAGCCTCTAAAGGTGATACAAGCACATCTATTAGGTTATGGGTGTTTTGAAAACACACCTATCATAGTTTATGGGTTATGCTTTCACACTTTAAGGTTTTGATAAGTTTTTTATGAATTATGTTAGGGATCGACAAGGATACAGGTAGGGGAGGTGGGATATAGAGATTTTGTGAGTAAGTAGGGTGGGGCTCAACTAGGTGGTTGAAAATAGTAATATATTTCAAATAGATGGTATAGAAAACTATAGATTTGACTAAATTTTTCTAATTTTAACAAAATCCAAAAAAAACTAGAAAAAAAGATCCTAGAGCAAGTATGATAGTGTTTGTATAAAATAATAGATAGATTTTTTTTATTTTAACTATAAATAAAGATAGGAAACTACCAATTACACCTACCTCATCCAAAATTATGAACCCTAGTAACTTGATCAATAATATTCCATGATTGTTGACAATTATAATGGATGAATAAAAGGTGAGGTAGATGCAGATGAAATATAAAGGAGGATGAAAAAAATGAAAATAAAGTGAGAGAATTAGTGATAATGAATGATTTAATGGTGAAAACCAAATTTTGAACATTCTCACACATGTGAAAGGGTCATTACCATTAATGGATGAAATACTAGGTTTTGTTCCTAGATAAATCAAAATCTAAGGATTGTATTTGTAGATAAGCCAGGTTCTACATCTTTTATTGAAATTATCATCATAGATGAAATACTAGGTTTTGTTCTTAGATAAATCAAAATTTGAGGATTGTGTTTATAGTAAGCCAATTTCTACAAATTTTAATAAAAATAGCATCATGGATGAAATACTAGGTTTGTTCTTAGGTAAATCAGAATCTAAGGATTGTGTTTGTAGATAAGCCAGGTTCTACATATTTTATTAAAAATAGCATCATAGATGAAATAATAGGTTTTTTTATTAGATAAATTAGAAAAGTTGAAGATAAGAAGACTAGGAGAAAATTTTCTAGGTACTCTAAGCATTTAAATTATAGAAAAATCTCCTCTTGATATTTTTACTCAACCTCAAACTCTAGTAATGAATACCACATAATAGTTTCTAGCTTTTGATTCATCCTTACTAATTGATTTTTCTATTCCTTCTCAACTTAATTCTTCAATGCCATTACCTCTTGATTAAAATGTTGAATTTCCCATTGAACCTTCTCCTAAAACCCCAATTGATATATTAATAAAATAATAAGGTGAAATAGTGTTGGAAAAATCTTAGGTTTTATCAACTTATCTCCATTATTCTATGACTCAAAAAGATTATGATATTTCTCTTGTGCAATAACCTTCTAGTGTAAAAATTATTAATTGGCCAAATGAAATAGTAAATAAAATAAACATGATTGAGTAGACACAAGTAATTGATTTCAACATTTTGATGATTGTTCATCCTCACGTGGGTAAGAATCCAAAAACAATCTCAAGAATAATCATAGATAAAAAAAGAGAAAGATATGTAGAAGTGACAGTCCCTATTGTTGATAAAGATAAGGACAATGTTGAAGCCTTAGATTATTAGATCAAAAAGTTTCTATATTGACATGAATAACACATGCTAAACTATGCACTTTATTCCCCAAGTTCTGGCCAAAGTATCCAATGGAATTTGGGGGCTATGGGTTTGGTTTGTTGTTAGGTGGAATGGGATTCATGTTAGGTGGTGGAAATAGGTTCTCATGACAAAACCAAAAGAAATCAATAACTTTTTTATTGTCATGGAGTGTACCAAGATTAATTAAAATAGAGATCTAAGGTCCTTCATTATTTGATATCATAATAAATTAAATCTCTTAGTCAATACTAGGACTAGGGAAATGAGGGATATTAGGTTCAATAGATCATGGGAAAATGTCTACTCTATTGAGTTGACTTTTCCCTGTCAATATCATCCACTAGATGTGAATGATATAGGATGATATTAGACCCAAGGAAAATGAGTAGGTATGGGTTGGAAGCTATGCCTGAATTACATTTTACTAACATCCTCTATTTTATGGAAGGATAATGATATGTGGATCAATATTTCTCTCTTGTTCATCTAATGCGATTAAATATTTTACTACGAGATGAGGGGTCAATGTGGAGTGGAAGATCTCACATCTTAGATCGGTGTTGATTTTAAACTATAAAGAATTTTAGGATTAGGTGATCTAAACTTAGGGAACAAACCATGTTAGACAAGACTTAGTGTCTCAGGAAGGATCATCTAAAGGAGGTTAGGAAGAAGCCAAGGAAAACACATATTGGATTATTTAGGCAATGGATCCTTATGTATGTTTACTGGGATGATTGATATAAGATGCTTACATGAATGGGAAATGATTATATGGGATGTGATTTATTTCATATATTGGTAAGTATTTTGATTAGATCTATGGATTTCATATGTTAGCAAGGCTTTTCAACATTGTTTTGTTAAATTTTTATTATTTTTGGATTTTCTTGGTTTTATGAAAATAAATGCTTATTTTATAAAAATAAAATGTTAAAAGTAAAGAAATAAAAGATATGAAAGTAAATGAAATTAAAAATAATTATTTTTTAATATTTTTCCAAGGTTTTATAATGTATGTAAGAAGAGAGGAAGAAACCTATAATATTGTGAAAGATTCTAATTTTTCCTAGCTTTATTTATATGCAAACTAGATGATGGAATTTTTGTTTATTTTTGTATGAAATAGACTAAGTATGAAAATTAAGTCTAAATATGAAATAAATTAAAGAATAAATATAATCTAAAATATTAATAACACAACACCTTATTTTGATTTTCTTTGTTCACAAATAAATTAGAATAGCTGTTTAACTTTTCTAATTTGCTATAAACAAGGTTTATGGATAAATTACTAAGATATTAAAAAGAAATGTTATTTATTATTTTATTTTTTAAATATGAGAATTATAGTAATTTTAACTCACTAAAATAAATAAAATCATAAATATATTATCCTTTTTTATGCACCTATGATTGTCTAAGTTCTTATGATGGCCTAAGTGACTTCTTTAAATGCAAGAAACTTGTTTGTATCATAGAAAGATAATGTTATATTAACTAGAAAATGACTTGAGAATTTGTTAATATATTCCTAAATTTATTTGTGTAATTTTTTTCTAATTTAAAATAATCTAATCTACTAGAATGTAAACACAGTCAAAGCTAACTATTTTTTTGTAGCAAAGACAATGAAGATAAAAAAATCTCCTGCCTTATTAAATTTACTTTTTTTAATATTAAAACTAATATATTGTAACAAAAAATACACTAATTAAATCTAAAAAATAAAAAACTTATCAAAATCAAAGATAACTCCAACCTAACCAAGGCATAGATCAGTTGAAGTGCATGTGGTGTATTTATAAATAAATTCTAAGTATGCTAGTTCCTTATGTTATTATATGAATTATTGAAACTCTCTACTTGGAGGATGCACAAGCTCTAGAAAAATATGGGGAAAAGAGGAGACACAACCATAAATGGAGAGTAATTGAACTGAGGCTAGCTAGTGTCCAGGCTTAAAAATCCTAAATTACTACACTAACAATAATTTTTCACTTGTGGCAATGTAGTCAACTCAAAAATAATAGAGGTTAGATCTTTAGGTAATTAGAGTAGAATTATGGCTAAAAAATCTTTACAATAACAAATTCTAATGGTAATTTTCAGATATGAGATCAAACCAAAAATGTCCTTATTGTAGAAAGAGTTGGTAGCTTGCATGGGGGAGTTCAACTAAGTCCAATGGGGAGTTCAACTTGAGAGGAACTGAAGAAGAGTAAAATTAGAAGAGGGATTGAGTTGGACTTAATTATAGATGAATAAAATCTGATAAAAATATGTAAATGTGCCATTAAACATGTAAAAACTAGAGTGTCAGGAGCTAATTTTGGAATACATTTATAAGGTGATATAACTACCACTTTATCTAGAGGTAATTACAAAACTACCACACTGAGTAATAGAACCATTACCCTCAAATATGAAACCTCTCCTATTTTAATACACAAACAAAAATTATGTGCATGACCATTTCAAAGTTATAAAATCACTATGGTGGTTGTCTAACTAAAAGGGTGGTTCTCTAACGGTAGGAGGTGGTTGTGTCATCTAGAGTAGTGGTTCCATCATAAATGGCCAATTTTTGAAACAAGCTAAAAGAAGCCATGAAAGTCAAAATAAAGGGGACCAAAGAGGCCAAGGGAGGAATATGAAATTATAATAAGGGAAGAGAGCTAGAGAGTTTCCTCTGAAGCACAAAACAAGATATCACTACATCATCATCAAATCTATATCATGAATGTTGCATTGTGTAAATTTTGGGTGCATACAAGGCCATCCAGAAGAAGCCACAAGATAAAGTGTTAAAAAAATGTCTAATTTACAATTGGTACATTGTTTTAAAAAAATGGATTAATACAACAAAAATGGAACAACTCAAATAAAAATTTGAGGAGTTGACATCAATAGTTCAAAAAATGGTAAGATTAATTCAATCCTATCATTTAGTTGTTCATCAAATTTATAACATATAAACATTGAATGCTATGGAATAAATTTTTCAAATGGGTAACACAACCAAATAATGGTCTAAACATATTTTGAAACAAGGTATTACTACCATTCACACAGTGATGAACATGTGTTCTTAAATTCAAGCAGAGTATGATCAATCAACTAAGGTTGAGAACAAATATGATGAATTATGGAAATGGAATGAAATGTTACCCAAGTTAGAATATTTTTCCGACACTTATCTAGTTTAATTTATTTAAGATCAGGTTATCCAAAAACATGAAGTTACGTACCTTACTTAGTTCTTAGGAGCTACCAAATTTAAGGTCCATATTCTAAAAAAAGTCTCAATAAATTTAGTGAATCTAAATCAATGGGAAGTGAAGCTCTCATTGAAATAATGGGAGGGGTAGGAATATTGAAATGCATATTCATTGATGATAATGGTAAATTGGTTCTTGAGGAGGTCATTGTTGATTAATTAAAAAAGTATATTGAGGAGATCCTAAATCCCAAGTCCACATTCAACTATGAGTCAATTTAGATATTGATTTAAGTATTGGAATAATTTGGACATTCTCAACATAATTCTTAAGAGACTATAAGGAACATCATAGAAAATGTTAGATTTATATTGTAATGAAGAGATATCTTACACATATTCATATGGACTAGATGAAGATAACGTGTTGGGGATCAGGAATAAGTTCAATTAATTCCAAGAAAATAAGCTACAACACAAGCAAAAAATATATTTAGATCCTTCTCGATGAAGATGATAAAAATTAATTCCTCGTTGAATTTTGTCCTTTTCTCATAAGTGTGTATTTATCGAATCATTCCTATAATTTTCATTACAAAATTTTGTAACTATTAGTTCACACATTTTGTATCATACAAATTTGCCAACACATTTTGGCAATTCATATAATATATCATTGTACTTTTGTAATTCATGCAAAAATATTAATGCATTTTTGTACAACTCCTTGAATATGCAAAAAGTATGGTTACAAATTGTAACCACCCATTTCAACTTATAAATATGAGTGATAGGATCATTTCTAGGGGTCATTCAAAGTTAGACTTTTCATCATACTTTTGAAAGAGGAGATTGTAGTTACAACCCAATGAAGATCAATACAAGAATATTTTATAAAATGCATTAAATATTTCTTTGTGGATTATGTATGTGTATACTTTTGATGCCTCTAAATGTATCATAGGTGTCCTTAGTGTTCAAAGAACACTTATCATTTTAGAATTCTTGGAATTCAAAGCATGAGTAGAAAGTTTTGGTAACTTATGTTACCTGTGGTGAAATAGAAACAAAGTAATATTTAAATATTTCAAAAAAAATATATTAATTGATGGTTTGGAACCATAATGGACTAAATCTTTGCGAAGTTTAAGCATATATGCTAATACTAGTGAATTATGATCAAATCTTAAACTAAAGACTAATATAAATGGAGATTTATAATGAAATCTAAACTAAAGTGATCTAGTTAAAAAAGAAACAAAAGAGAAGGGTAAAGAAGAAAGAGAATAAGTGATTATTGATCTTAGCCCCAAACATTATGATAAAGTTTCAGTTACAATTGAGTATGCATTTAACCAATATATAGTGAAAATAGCATGATATAAATGAGTATAATCTAAGATCTCACTACACACCAAGAAAACCTAAAGGATGATATAAAGAAGTACAAGTAAGAACCGAAATTACTTTAAAGATTCACTACCACACTCAAATAGCATTAGCATATTCTAATGTAGAGAAAATAAAACAAATAAAATTCAAGATCATTCAACTAATCTATCATAAGCATAAATTAGCAACCTTGTAATCAAAGATGAAACTCAGAATTCATAGAAACTATTCAAATTTAAGACTTAAAACTAGCAATTGAGAGAAAATCTATGTAACAATTGACACAAACAAACTTTGACAATATTTTTATAATTCATTGATTATATTAACTACTCAAAGTATAAAAATTTTGATCAAAATTTTCTCTATTTACAAAATGGTAGTACTACCTTTTATAAGAGGATAAGGCAGTATATTGATCAGTTACAAGATACAAATGAATAAGAAGTAAAGACAACTATCCTTTTTCTACAAAGTTCTAGAATACATTTGATTTTCCAAACTAAACTCACCTATAGGCAATACACTAAAAACTAGCATATGTTTTTACAAAAGAATATTCCTCTTTCAAAATATTATAAATATTTTACAAAATGGAATATTAATTAGTTGGTGGGCCTTGCACCTGAGAACTTTCTTGTTATTATTGGAATATGTTCATATCCCTCTAGTGTTGTTCATTAACCAACTCTAAGTCTACATCTAGTTTCAAGAGACACTCTTCCTCTTTGTTAGTAAGCTCACTTAATTCCCTATCATTCCTAGCCATAGTTTCTTTTATGCTCTTGGCCTCAGTTATTCTTTCTCTTACAATAAGGATCAGGTCTAGGATCCTTCTATTGTCTACCCTAGACTAGCCTTAACTATTATTTATTATTTCCTACATCACCAAGGTGGCCCTATGTTTAAACTCGTCATCTTTTATGATGCCTAAGTGAGTGGGCTATGTAGGGTCAGTCAACATGGTTTTAAAGAGTTTTTCAATCCTCCCTACTTGCTTTTCATCATATTTTAGGAGTCTTTTTTAGTTCCTCTGACCATGCACTCAAACTTTGGATCTTTTCAACAACAATTCCTATAATGGCATTCAAATGTCCTAGACTAATTGTTTTGAGCCCAAAAATCTACCTTATAACCTGGATGTTGATTAATCTATCTATTTTGTCTTATGAAGCTTGACATTGGGCTATTAGACCCTTATCCAGTGTGTTATATTGTTCCAATACACTATGCCTTAGCTTCATTATGTTTAGTATATTAAACATGTCATAAAAGGTTTCATCAAGTATTTTGATCATTGTTGTAGGCACTAATAAAATAGCTTATGTCTCTAAATTCTCCTTTCCTTCTTCAAATTAGCTATTATTTGCTTCATACATATAATTCCTACTCTAACTTGACATGAATGAGCCTCAGTTAGTTTTTTAATGACCTCTACATAGATGAGGTGCTCACCTGGTCTCTACCCTCCAAATGGAGTTAAGCTCACAAATGAATTAACCTTTTGAAATGCAAATTCTTCAGTTCCTACCATGGCCTTTCTAGTTGTCAATCTTTATAATCCTATTATCTTAATATTGATTTGGACCTTGATGGTTGGTTATATGTACTTAATAGGATCTAGGACCTTGATTCTTATATTATTTGATGCTCTTAGAGTATCCACTTGCTTGTTATTTGAACCTGTAGTGGTCATTATTCTTCTCTCTTCTTCCTCCTTCATCAAATACCTTATCCATGGCTTGATGTCATCATGCACATCAACATTTGTAGTTTGGGTTAGGGGCCATGAGTGGGATAAGGAGGGAATCTTCTACATTTTCCCATAGATGAACTAATCAGGGATGCTTGATTCAAGGATGGGGTATTCCTCATTAAACAAGTTGACTTCACTCATGGGGTGAGTGCAAGTCAACTTTAGATTCTTTTGTCTAACTAGGACAATTTCCAATTTTGTATTGCTCTTTTTTAATGGTGCTAGTGGGACTAGGTCCAAGGTAACTTCATTCCCTTTTTATTTCTTAGCATCCTCTGTTTGGGCTTGTGCTTCTTTAACTTGCACTTTCTCGTCATCTGAGATATATACTTTAGTAAGGACTTTGAGGGAATCTTCCACTATTTCATTAAGTTCCAATGCAATCATGTCCAGGTACTTAATAGGAGATGCTAGTCTTTGAAGCAAGGCTAAGGATGAGGGTCTCTTACTAGGCCTTTATTCTAAATTCTCCTTCCCATAACCCTATGTAACCTGTGCTTGGGGCTATGGAACTTCCATTTATGCTTACTCTTGAGGTGTCTTAGAAGGTCTAGGTATAAAATGGTATTGAATAGTTTCCATTTTCCGTATGCCCCCTAGTGGATTTTCATTAATAGTCAGTCCATGTTCAAGTCTAACATTGTGTTTCTTGAACCTAACCAGTACTTCAACAAAATTGTTGGCCTTGATGTGCATAGTTTCATAAGGACTAAGTTGATGTTCATAACTAGTTTGGGTATTTGCTTGCTCTAAAAATGCTTAGCCACCCTATCATAAGGATCCCAATGCCTTAGGTCATCCATTTGAAATCCAAAAGAGTCTCTTTGCCTAGCAATGGTGTCTACATGTTTCTAATCTTGCAAAATAGTTCTACTAATTATAAAAGGAAAGGGATGGAAGAGGCCTTTCCTTTTCTCATTGCACACTCCATCAACATCATGAAGAAGCTGACATGAAACTTCATGATTTGCTATCTTGGTGAGAACATAGATGAGAAATTTATAAGTTTGGATTAGAATCCCTTCAATTTTGATCATAGTACAATCTAGGTACAACTAGATGTCTCCCATTAGCTCTACATATTTCTTGATTAGAGAATTAATCATGGGCATGGGGAAACCTATAATGGCTTTTACTAAACTAGGGTATAAACAATCACAAATGAATTGCATGTGGTGTCTATATTTGAAAATATGTAGTTTTAAATAATGGTGGGAAACTATGAATTTGCCCTCAGGTTACCAATTTTTGATGTGAGGGATCCTAGTGGAGGTTAGCAGGGCATCCAATAGATAGGACATCATAAATAATTGGTTAATGGTCTTCTTTTATGGTTGTAAATTATCTCCCTAGGTGGATGTTGATCATCTCTCCAATTGGAGGAGTGATCTCTTTTTCTACCATGAATTAGACATAAGACACCCAACTCTTATTGACATATGTGGTTGAAGGGGATCCATATATTCTATTCAATAGGGTCATAATTACCGTGATTCCTTATTTATACTAGGCAACTAGGATTCTTACCTCAAGGTCTTGGACTACATGGTTCCCTTAGAGCAACCAAAGCCTAAGGATGGTGTCTAAGACATTCTTGTTAGTCCATTCCTTACTAATGGGCAAGTCTACAAGGGGTTTTACTAATTTTTAGTATCTCTTAAAAACTAGTGGGTAAATATATAAAATTCTCTTAGATCTCCCCTCATGAATGATCTAGTCATGTTCAATTTTAAAATATATAAAAATGGGAGTAAAGATGTCAATGCAATGGAGTACCTCTAGTTTTATAGTAGCATGATGGAGACTAGCTATTTGGACAACAACTAGGTTGTAATACCTCTTATTGACTATGACAATCCTTTGTTCTTCCTTGGTGATGGTCTGTATCTTCTCAATGGTCTAGAAGAGTTTAGACCAATTCCTATTACCAGTGTTAAAGGTCATGGTGTCTAGGTCAGTGTCTTTGAAGACCCTACCTTTATTGTCTATAGATAGATATAATTTTGTCTCATCCCTCAATTATTGCCTCCAAGATGTCATGGCTACCAGACTTGTGAATTATTTACAATTGGATTATAAATGGTCTCTGGGTTAATTCTTTCATGCTCAAATCATGATTAAACTTCTTTTAGATTGATTATGATTAATTCAAGTTTAGTTAAGGCCTTTTATGCATGTTTTAGGGTTTTTGAAGCTTTAATGGCAGTGGTTTACTTGGACTTCAGCTCATACATGCCTCAAATTTGATTTTGACCTTTCCCTTTATAAATTTGTATTTTTTAACACACAAGAACTTTATTATTGTCATTTTGTGCTTATGTGGTGCTAATTTGGTGTCTATCTAGCACTTTCATGGCATTTTTCATAAATGCCTTCAAAACACTAGCCATTGGTATTTAAAATTTGTCTTTTAATTCACACCATTCAATCAAGATCCAAGGATTTACATAGGCCTTTGATTATGACCTAGGCCCCCACATTTCATTGTTTATCTTTGCATTAAGCCCCGTGGTTGTGCCACTTGGCACCTCCATGGGCTTTCTGAGCTCTGCTTCCTATATCAATCACATATTGGACAAGCATTTGTCACATATCAATCCCATGGGTTCTTTGAGATTTATTGAAAATTCATCTACCATCTCACATCATTGGATCATTTAGGCCTGATAAAGCATGATCTATTGATCCTATAAGGTGTGAGGACTTTAATCATTGCATATCTATAAAAAGAACTTAGGTTAAAATGCTTTTAGCTAAGTCTTTTTCATATTAATAACCATGAAAAAACCTAGGTTAAATCATTTTATCCTAAGTTTTTAAAGAATAATATCAAAGTGGCCCCTTTGAATGATAGAAACACATGCTCCTTTTGTCTAAATAAAATTTTGGAAGAGCTTGAATTTGATGGCCTCATGGATGTCAAAGATGCCCTCATATATGTCAAATGATGGTTATGTGAATATTAAATTTAAGCTCATGAAGTTCTTAGTTTTGGTTGGCTTAAAGTTAATGGCCATTCAAATTTCAATGATGGCCTCATAGATGTCAAATGATGATCATGTCAATTTCAATTTTAATCTCATCGAATTCCTGCATTCGAATGCAAGAGTGCCACATGGTGAATTTGTGAGGTTTCCTAGGCCTTTTAAATTTTAAATGTTATCCTCACTCTATTTTATTAAAAGCCACAATGAAGTGAGAGATGTTGATCATGATCTAGATGCCCACACATGATTTGTCTAAATGAATAAATGCTTAGTTTTATCAAGCTTTATTCACTCTATTGGATCAAGATGCACAATGAAACATGAACCATCAGATCCTACAAAAAGTGAGGTATTTAAGTTAAGACTTAGGTATATAAAAACTTAGGCTAAAGAATTAAGGCTAAGGTCTCACTCATGTTGATAAACATGAATGGGGCATTTATAATTAAGACTTTAGGCTAAATAGCTAATAAGGGGACCATGCTTAGAAAAATAAAAGGACCCTACCAACATGAACATTAGACTTGATTAGAAATATAAGAAACAAAAGGGGGGAAATAAAAGGGGCCAATTAGGACTTTTAAGTTAAGGTTTGGTCATGTTAAGAAATATGACCAAGCCTTAACATGAAAATTAAACTTAAGTACAAATTAATTTTAAATGTTCTCGCTAATTTATTCCCATCAAATGTAAATTTGAACCAAGGGCTTGAGCTTGGGTTTTTTGAAGGATTGCCTTAAGGGAATGAAGACCAAATAGAGTTAATCTACAAATTTTAAGTATGATCCCTTCAGTAGGACCCCATGAAAATTGTAACTATAAGACATGAAGACCAATTATATGCAACATTAGGCAAGCTCAAATAAAAACCATAAATTAGTAATGCAACTTTAATAAAGTGGATGATCTTTAAATTATAATAATATTTAAAGCATGCCATGGTTTAAGGGTTAAGGTTCAAAGTATCTCAAGTGTCAAAATTTTAAAAAAATAGGGGTATGTTAACCTCAAAAAATGGTGACTTCTAGGAGAAACATAGCAATATGTTAGAACATAGATACTCTAGTTCAGACAAACAACTAAGTCATCCACTTCACTTGAACAATGCCATTATCTAGATCATTTTATGCTTGAAACAAACATTACATTTGTATAATTAAGCTCAAACATTAATATATAGCCATGTTGTGTGTGTGTTTTGATTCCATTTAATATTTTCCATCAAATTTAGGGGACAAATTCTAGGTTTCATATCTTTAATCATTAACACTAACTTTGAGCATGTTTAAATATTCATTAAGAACTATGTTTTTAGTTTAGGGAAGGCTTGTGAATTTCTCTACTTTTATCAAGGCATCCATAGCCCTGATAGAGATGATTTTGGCTCCACTCATGGCCTTGATCCACTACTAGTCAGGAATCCATAGCCTTGATGGAGATTACCAGAATCACTTATGCTTGAAAAATCTTTTGATTTTGCATTACATTCTTATTTTTTTGTATTTTTAGATCTTTTATGATTTAAACAAGGTTGGGAACCAAGGTAGTCAGGTTTAAGGATTAGGTCAAGTGTTTTATCCTTAGAAAATCACCTATGGCTATA
Organism: Torreya grandis; assembly: GCA_037957365.1. Classification (NCBI taxonomy): domain Eukaryota; kingdom Viridiplantae; phylum Streptophyta; class Pinopsida; order Cupressales; family Taxaceae; genus Torreya; species Torreya grandis. The sequence continues at coordinate 353,989 of JARHVA010007660.1, read as the reverse complement.
ACCATTGTCCCAAGTAAGGATGTTTGTTAAGTGCAAGCATGACTGTGCCTCAATAGATTAAGCTTTCATCCTACAAGTGAAAATCTTCTTAAAACCAAATTTATTTCAAGAAAATGTTTAAGTTCTCATGGATAATTTGGCCTCTTCCATCAGTCTTTACCAGTTTATTCAAATCACAACATTAAGATCACATTTTAGACCCATGGTTATCATATGTATGAGGTTCATACCCACATTCCTAAACTTTGGAGTTTCAAGAAAGCTAAATAAAATTTGAGCTCAAGGTTTTCCAAAAGGACTTATTTGAAATAAAGAATAAGGTAACAAAATCAAACACATAATAGAAAGTACCAAAGCAAAAAATAAAAGGGAACAAATAGATATATACATATTTATGTACAAAAAAGGGATAGAAAAAAAATAACTAAAATAAACTAACTAGCCTACCTACATTAAGTCTAACCATCTTACAGAGTTACTCCATAAATACCTCTAGAGGAATATAAGAGAAGTAATGCTTGAGTTACTACCCATTGGTGAGTAGTATGAACTTTGCTCCTTATAAGTCTTTGAGTGAAAAGGTATTATCTCCTAGTGTCTCTACAATCTGATAGGGGCCAACCCATAGAGGTTTGAACTTACATGCTTGAATTTAGGCTCAGATGATTTTTTCAAAAGAAGAACCAAATCCTCTTATATAAACACCTTGATCTTTAATCTCTTGTCAAACCACATCTTCACCATGGTTTGATGTCTACTAAAATTTGTATAAAGTCTTCCTCCCGTGCATCTTCCATCTGGATGATGTATAGAAATATTTAATTTGTAAGATCTTTTCCTTCTTTTATATACTCTTGCATGAATTTATATGTAGATAGCTTGAGAGTGATAGGGGAGATAGGCTTTTGGCCATACACCAAAAGAAATGGTGATGCCTTTAATGTTGGCTTGATCTTTATCCTATCTTCCTATAGGGCATACTTGAGAAGCTTATACCAAGTCTTGGGCTTGTCTATATAAAACTTATTGATTGATTTTATTAATTTCTTATTGGGAGACTTAGATAATCCATTTCCTTTAAGATAATGATTGGATGAAAACTTAAGATAAATACCATTATCATATGCCCATTCTGTCATCTCTATGGATATAAATGTGGATCCATTATGACACACCAAATAGACTAGAGTTCCAAATATGGTACATATGTTCTCCTCCAAGAAATGAATCACTTCTTCCATCCTACATTATTTGGTGGCTACAATTTTATTCCACCTTGTGTAATAATCTATAGTAGTAAGGATATACTTGTGACATTCTAATGAATTAGGGTTGATTATCCCTACAAATTCCAACCCCTATTGTGTAAAAGGTTTATCAACCATGAGTAGTTTCAAATGTATTGCTGCCTTTGGTTCTTTGGTGATAAAGATCTAGCATGGGTGACATTCCTTCACATGTTCATGAGCATCTTTGAAAATAGTTGGCCAATAGTAACCAATTCTGAGGATCTTATGGTCTGTAGTCCTCCTAGATGGGTGACCATTTTTGAACTTCTCATGGAAGGTGTTCATGATTTGGGTAGCTTCTTATTTTGAAACACATCTTAGGTATACCCCTTAAAACAAATTTCTATATAGAACCCCATATTTGATCAAATAATGGGTTGCCTTGAGCCTAAGGGCCCTCTTTTACTCCTTGGTTAGTCCTACAGGACAAATACCATTAATTAGTAAATTAATGATGGAATCATAACACTCACTAGATTAAAAGCTTTACTAATCAACTTGCATAATACTTAGCTTAGGGCTAGTATTAGCAATCATTTGAATCAGACCTTGACACCTTACCAGTTTTGTAGTTTTCATTTCTATGTCATATTCTTGAAAAAATGACATCCATTTACCTCTATGTTCCCCAAGTTCATTCTGGCTCAGCATAAGATTTATGTTAGGTTCAGGTAGAATAACATCCACCCTATTTATAAGGATATAGTGCCTAAATTGATTCACCACCTTAACTATTGCATAAGATTGTTTATCAATCAATGAATACTTAAATTTAGTATTCTTAAGGTTAGTACTTGTGAAATCTATTGGGTGATCACACCTATCATTATTCTAAGTTAAAACTATAGCCATAATATGGTTAGATACAAAATAATAGAGATAAAAGTCCTTTGAAAATTAAGGACTTATCAAGACTAGAGCTTGAATAATTTATTCTTTGATTTCGTTGAATGTCTTCCTAAATTCCTCATTCCAAGTAACCTTAGTATCCTTCTTTAGCATGTCATTCAATGTCTTGAGAATCTATGTAAATATAGAAATGAACTTTCTTATAAAGTTTATCTTACAAAAAAATGATTTTAACTCCTTGATATTTGGAGGCTTTATCTTAGATATAGCTTCCACTCTTTTAGGATCTATGTAGATCCATCTTTAGTTATAACAATGCCTAACAATTTTCCTTTAGTAACACAAAAGATTCTTTTCTTGGGATTAAGGGAGATTTTGTATCTCTCAAATAATTTATTTAAATGCATAAAGTGATCTTCCATATTTTTAGAAAAAATAGTTAGATCATCCATATATATAATGATATATTTACCAATTAGACCTTGGAAGGCATGGTCCATGGCCCTTTGAAAATTAGCTCCTATGTTTATTAATACAAAAGGAATTCTTTTGTAGGTAAAGGTGCCCTATTTAGTTATGAATGTTGTCTTCATCTTGTCTTCTTTATCAACCAACACCTAGTTGTAGACTAAAAAACCATCAAGGAAATACATCATAGCTGAACCTAAAACAACTTGTATCACTTAATCAAGAGAGGGAAGAGGATAATTATTCTTTTGTGATGATTTATTAAAAAAATTAAAGTCACTGCATATCCTAATCTCACCATTCTTATTTTTAACTAGAGACACATTAGCCACCTAGGTAGAATGCCTAATGGAAAACACAATTCTAGCATCTAGCAATCTCTTAACGTATTTGAAGATCATTGGTTCTAAGATAGGGTTCACAGGTATTTGCTTTTTTTAAAGAGTTTAAAAATTTAATTAATGGGTATAGTATAGGTGATGACTCTTGGATCAAAAATCTTCAAGTCATCATAAGACCAAGCTATGGCATATTTATACTTCATTAACAGCTTTTTGGCCTTCTTATTCTCAATATTAATGCAAGATTTTACAATGTTAACCAGCTGAGGATGATCTTGACGAACAAGATCAAATGAATTATATTCTTTCCCACTTACTTTGATAATCTTATAAACCTCAGCTAGATTATCTTGATCAAACAACCTCTCTAAGGTAATCATGCCTTTGAGAATCTTATTATCATTCAGCTAAATGACTTTACTATCAAATTTGCCTTCCTTAAGTGTATTTTCATCAATCTCATCAATGATTTGGGCCTCAAATACTCCTAAAATAGTCATGAAATTCAAGATTTATTTATCATCACTAAAGACTTGAAAATGATTTACATTATCATGGATCAAAGGGCAAGTTATCAGCTCAATGCTAAAGTTGGGGGAGTCTTGGTTAGGCATGAGGTTGGCTACATCAAATTCCAACTCATCAACAACATGGTTCTCCTATATAAGGATGGATAAAATGTTAAAGGCATCAAAAGACTCAATTATATCCTAGACCCTAAACTTATACCTCTTGAGGTATGAGAGTTTACATTGATATTTATTTCTCACCTGGTTGACTACTAGTTTTGAATCACCATAGACTAGTAGTTCTTTGAATTTATTTCTAATAAAAAATTATAAACCTAGGATAAGTGTCTCATATTTAGTAAGGTTATTGGTATAATGAAACTAGATTCTATAAGAAGCATGGTATTTCTTACCAATAGGGTCAGTTAGAACAATGCCTACCCCAGATCTAGCCTTACACCTAGCACCATCAAAATGTAGCTTCCACAGCCTAGGCATAACATGATTAATCTTAGGATCAGATACCTTTGTATCCTCTAAGGTGAAAACCCATAAGTATATGTCAATTATGTTTACCCTTTCATTGATATAATTATATGCAGTGATTATATGCTTCATGCTTGGCTCTCTTTCAACCTTGAACTAGTTTGGAACTCATTTCTAAGGTAGCCAAAAATATGAAAAATCCATGGACATGTAGCCATTCATAGATTTGGTCCATTAGCTATTTAATAAGATTCGATAAACATTAGGGATGTTAATAACTTGGATATAAATAAATAATTATACTCTAGGATTAGAGGCCAATTGCATATGGACATTTAATAATTCCCCAATCACATTGACTCTATATTTGTCTAATTAAGTAATAACTCTATCAGACTTAATAGTTGTCAAGACAAGTTGTTTACAAATAACTACTAGAATGATATTGGTGGATGCACCAAAATCTAATAAACAATTGTACAAATTCTTATTGAACATCCTGATTATGAGCAGGAAAAAAGGGGATTCTTCCTTAGTTTTGTGTATAGTCATATTAGCATTATCAAATTTATGTGATTTGTTGGATTTATTTAACAATGATTCCAGTAAGAAGTCCCTTTATTTTGTGATCTATGTTAATTCATGAAATGTGATGTTATATTTTATCTTCTTCATGTCTTCAATAATATTATAACTAGTCTTATTTGAAGAACTAGGAACATCAACATTATGCTTAGAGGTACTCCTTTTGGGTGGTTCTAGATCATTACTTAAAGATGTGTCTCAAGTAGTTCTAAAGTTATTTGGAGGTGTTAAGGTAGTCAAGGGATACCTATACTCTTTAAAAGGATAAGTATTCTTCAAGAAATGTTGGAAGAATTGGATTTCCTCAAGGACATCATCAAGATCATTGTCCTCTTGAAAAGGGAAATCAAACATCTCCACCATGAAATTTTGATCAGTAGGCATGGATCCTGAAGTACCTACACCATTATCCTTATTAGGGACCACTTAAAATGTTTCTAACTCTTCTTGAAAATCTTTTAAAGCCTTACAAAACTCAATGTAATAAATCTCACCACGCTTGGATATACAATGCACTCTTCAATAATTAGGAAAATCAATGTTAGTAAGATTAATGTCCATATTCCTCTTTTCAAAAGATGGATCATTATTCTTATTATTGTGAAAACTATCATTCTGAAACTTATTATTAGGTTTATTAAACCTTTGGAATGATGAATTCCTACCATAGAGCTCTCTAGTATTTTTGACTTATTTTTGTAGCTGAAGGAAATTAGTGCTTAAATTTTGGACCATTTTTAAGATAGACTCATTCTCATTTTTTAGAGTTTCATAATTATGCACCTAGTTATTGTTAGTACCAGTAGCTGGTACTAATGTTATTTGATCATTTGTATTGAATCCATTAATAGCAAGATGGCTAAATACTCCTAAATTTTGATTAGGAGAAACATGACTCAAAGGCAATTGATTTAGATTTGGGAGTTGATTCAAGGTTGGAACATTCTAATTGTTTTTGGGGAAGATGTTCAAAATGGGTAAATATGGATTGATATTTGGGATAGAGTAGGCCATTTATCCTTGGATCTAAATTTGATCATTGATGATCACTACTTCAAAATAATCCCTAGCTAATGAAGTTATAGCTAGAAGAAATATTTTTAGAAATAGAAAAGTCATAGGATCTACTATATCCTTGTATATTTCTAGAGCTAAAACCTCATCAAGTTTATAAGGTTCTATGGTCATGTTATACATTTTATGGAACCTATCATTAAAGGACCTTATGGGCTTACTTACATCCCTCTTGATGGTGGTGAATTGGTGGTATATGACACATGGATTGAAATTTTTTCCAAACTAATCTACAAAAACATTGGTGAAACCATCCTAGCTAGTAATATAGTTATCAAGAAAATTGAGAAAACATTTGTATGTAGTATATTTAAAAGTAAAGGGGAATAATTTACATGATACATCTTCATGTATGACATTTATCAACCTTAAATAATCTTTGAAATATTTAATGTGCTCTTCAATAGCTACAATACCAGTTGGACTAAATGTTGGCAAGTATTTTTCAAGGTTATGCAAGAGATCATGTACCACACCTAGCACATTGATTAAAAAATCTCCCAACCAAATATACCTAGATGAAGGTTAAAGGTAGAGGTGCTTTGAAGATGTGAGGTTGGCAAATATTTGGAACATCTATGCTTACCTTTATCTCTCCTGTTCTTCTATGGACTTGAAGCTCAAGTAAAGGTTATCTTATCTCTAAATGTGATCTTGTTTTAATCCTTGGAAATTACAACTTGAATATTGAAGATCCTATTTGAAATACAATGTTTCAAGTTGATATTTATAAAGAACAAGGATCAAACCTATGCATTAAGCTAATTTTATAAATATTTGTATAAATAATATAAAAGGACATCAATATTTGACTAAATTAGCTCAAAGATGTGTCTAATTATGCAAATATGGTCTATCTTTATAAGTCCAATCTCATATAAACCTATATCTATGAGAAATATACCAATCTTTGATCAAAACAAACTATTCTAACCTTCACTATCATGGATTTTCACATCTTAAGCCATCTTTACCAAAATTAAGCTTCCAACTTCAAATAACTATGCTCTTTATCTAAAAGAAGCACAAAGATGTGTCAAAGACCACAAAGATCAATGATCTTTATGATTCCGAGAAAATAATTATGAAAAAGTGCAAAGATAACACCAATCTTAGGCAAAACACTAAGATTAACAAAGATTAAACTAATTGAAAAAGAGGTCATCCTTCTAGTACCATTGGGACTTTTTGATTCCTTTGAATGTATCATAGGTGTCCTTAGTGTTCAAAAAACACTTCTCATTTTAGAATTCTAGGAATTCAGAGCATGAGTAGCATGTTTTTGCAACTTATGTTACTTATGGTGAAATAACAATAGAGTAATGTTTAACTATTCCATAAATTTATATTAATTTATGGTTAGGAGCCATTATGGATCAAATATTTTCAAAGGGTAAGTATCTATGCTAATACTAGTGAATTATGATCAAATCTTAAACTACAGACTAATATAAATAGATATTTACAATGAAATCTAAACTAAATTAATTTAGTTAAAACATAAGAAAAAGAGAAGGGTAAGGCAAAAAGAGAATAAATGATTACTAATATTAGCCCCAAACATTATGATGATGTTTCAATTATAATTAAGTATGCATTTAACCAGTATATACCGCAAAATAGCATAATCTCATATCTAACTACACACTAGGCAAACCTCTAAGGATGATATAAAGAATTACAAGTAAGAACTAAATTTATTATAAATATTCACTACCACACTCAAATAACATGAGCACATTCTAATGCAGAGCAAATAAAATGAATAAAATTTAAGATCATTCAAGTAATCTAGCGTAAGCACAAATTAACAAACATGTAATCAAAGATGCAACTCAGAATTCATCAAAACCATTCAAATTTAAGACTTAAGACTAGATATTGAGAGAAAATCCATGTAAAAAATGACACAAACAAACTTGGACAATATTTTTAGAATTCTTTTATTGTATAAACTACTCAAAGTATACAAATTTTGCTCAAAATTTTCTCTCTTTACAAAATGGTAGTACTACCTTTTATAACAAGACAAGGCAGTATATTGATTAGTTACATGATACAAATATACAACAAATAAGGATAGCTATCTAGTTTCTACAAATTTATATAATACATTTGCTTTTCCAAACTAATCTGACCTAGAGGCAATATGTAAACAAATTCACATATGCATTTATAAAAGAATATTCCTCTTTCAAAATATTAAAAAGATTTTACAAAATGGAATACTAATTAGTTGGTTAGTGGGCCTTTCACTTGAGAAATTTATTTCTATTGATGGAGGATGTTCATATCCCTCTGGTGTTGTTCATTAACTAGCTCTAATTATACATCTAGTTTCAAGAGACACTCATCTTCTTTGTCATCAAGCTCATTCGATCGCCTATTATTCCTAGCCATAGTTTCCTTGATGCTCTTAGCTTCATTTATTATTTCTCCTACATTAATGATCATGTTTATGATCCTTCTATTATCTAATCTACATTGACATGGACTCTTATTTCTTATTTCTTACATCACCAAGGTGGCCCTATGTTTGAACTCATCATCTTTTATGATGCCTAAGATAGTGGGTTTTGTAGGGTTAGTCAGCATGGTTCCAAGTAGTTGTTCAATCCTCCCTACTAGCTCCTCATCATCTTTTATGATTATTTCCAATGTATGTGACCATACACTCAAACTTTGGATCTTTTCAACAACAATTCCTAGAATGGCATTTAAATGTCCCAAAATGTTGATTAATCCTACTATTTTGTCTTGTGAAGCTTACGATTAGGCTATTAGACCCTTGGCCATTGTGTTCTATTGAGAAAATGCATTATGGCTTAGCTTCATTAATTTTAATGCATCAAACATGTCATAACATGATTCATTAAATGTTTTGATCATTACCTTATGCACTAATAAAATAGCTTGTGTCTCCAAATTCTCTTTTTCATTCTCCAAATTAGTTATTCTTCGCTTCACACCTCCAATGCTTGCTCTAATCTAAGTTGAATCAGACTTAGTCAGTTCTTTAATTACCTCTACATGGATGGGGTGATCACTAGGTCTCTAACCTCCAATTGAAGTTAAGCCCATAAATGGCTCAACCTTTTGAAAGGTGAATTATTCAGTTCCCACCATGGCCTTTCTAATTATCACTCTTTCTAATCCTAATATCTTAGGATTGAATTAGACCTTGATGGTTGGTTCTATGTACTTGAGAGGCTTTGAGACCTTGATTCTTGTGTTACTTGATGCTCCTAGAGCATCCACTTACTTGTTATCTGACCCTATAGTGACCACTATTCTTCTCTCTTCCTCCTTCTTCATCAAATCCCCTATCCATAGCTTGATGTCATCATGCACATCAACATTGATAGTTTGGGTCAGGGCCCATGAGTGGGATAAGGAGGGGATCTTCTCCTTTTTCCCATAGATGAATGAATTAGGCATGCTTGGTCCATGAATGGGGTATTCCTTGCTAAACAAGTTGATTGCACTCATGGGGTGAGTAAAAGTTAAATTTGGCTTCTTTTATCTAATTGGGAGAATTGTCAATTTTTCCTTCATTTTATTTAATGGTGACATTAGGACTAGGTCTAGGGCAAATTATTTCCCTTTTTCTTTCTCAACCTACTCTATTTGGGCTTATGTTTCATCATCTTAATCCTCCTCTTCATTAGAGCCATATGCTTTAGCATGGACTTTGAGGTCATCCTCCATTATTTCATTAGGCTCCAAGGTAATCATGTCCAACTACTTAATGGGAGATGTTGGTCTTTAAGGTAGGGTTAAGGATGAGGGTCTCTCATCAGGTCTCTCTTCTAACTTCTCCTTAATATGACCATATGAAACTTGTGCTTGGGGTTGTGTCACTTCCATCTATGGTTACTCTTGAGGTGGCTTAGAAGGTTTTAGTAGAAAATGGTATCAAAAAAGTCCCATCTTCCATATGTCACCTAGTGGCTTTTCATCAACAGTCAGTCTATGTTTAAGTCTAACATTATGTTTTTTGAACCTAGTCAGTACTTCCTCAAAATTGTTTTCCTTGATGTGTAGAGTGTCATAGGGACCAAGATGATGTTCATAAACTAGTTTGGTTAGTTTCTTTCTCTTTAAATGCTTGGCCACCCTATCATAAGGATCCTAATGCCCTAGGTCATCTAATTGAAATCCAAAAGATTCTATGTGCTTGGTAATGCTGTCCACATGCTTCTAATCTTGAAAAATAGTAATGCCAATTATAAAAAGAAAGGGATGGAGGAGGCATTTCCTTTTTTCCTTGCACACTCCATCAACACCATGAAAAAATTGACATGAAATTTCCTACTTTACTAGCTTGGTGGGAACATGGACAAGTAACTTGTAAGGTTAGATCAAAATCCCTTCAATTCTGATCACAGTATAATTTGGGTAAAACCAAATGTCTCCCATTGACTCTAAATATTTATTTATTAGAGGATTAATCTTGGGCATGGGGAACCCTAAAATGGCTTATACTAAAGTAGGATAGACACAATCACAAATGAACTACATATGGTGTCTATATTTGAAAATATGTAGTTTTAAATAATGGTGGGAGACTATAAATCTACCCTTATATAACTAATTTTTGATATGAGGGATCTTGGTAGAGGCTAATAGGGCATCTAATAGATAGGACATCATAAAGACTTGGTTATTAGTCTTCTTCTTGATAGCTATAAATTATATCCCTAGGTGGATGTTGATCATCTCTCCAATTGGAAGAGTGAGCTCCTTTTCTACCATGAAGTAGACATAAGACACCCAACTCTTATCAACATATGTAGTTGAAGGGGATTCATATATTCTATTCAATAGGGTCATAGTTTCCCTAATTATTTCTCTAAACTAGGTAACTGGGATTCTTCCCTCAAGGTCTTAGACTACATGTTTCCCCTAGAGCAACAAAGGCCTAAGGATGGTGTCTAAGTTATTTTTTTTAGTCCATTTTTGATAGTGGGTAAGTCCACATGGGGTTTTCCTAATTTTTAGTATCTCTCAAAATATAGTGGTAAAATATATGTAATTCACCTAGATCTCCACTCAAGAATGATCCATACATGTTTAATTCTACAATCTATAAAAATGGGAGTAAGGATGTTAATGAAATGGAGTAACTTTAGTTTTATAGTAGCATGATAGAGACTAGCCATTTGGACTACAATAGGTTGTAATACCTCCTACTAACTATGGTAATAATTTGTTCTTCCTTAGTGATGTCTTGCATCTCCTTAATAGTCTAAAAAATCTCAGATTAATTCTTATTACCATTGTTCAAGGCCGTAGTATCTAGGTCAATATCTTTGAAGACCCTCCTTTCATTGTTTATAGATAGATATAATTATATCTCATCCCTTAATTGTTTCCTCCAAGATGCCATGGCTACTAGACTTGAAAATTGTCCACAATTGGATTGTAAATGGTCTATGGGTTAATGTTTTCATGCTCAAATCATGATTAAATTTCTTTTAGATTTACTATGATTAATTTGAGTTCACTTAAGGCCTTTTATGCAATTTTTATGGGTTTTTAAGCTTTAATGGTGGTGGCTTATTTGGACGTTGGCTCATACATGCCTCAAATTTGATTTTGACCTTTACCTTTATACATTTGCATTTTTTGATCACACAATATCTTTATTTTTGTTATTTTATGCTTACATGACACTTATTTGTCATCTATCTAGCACTTTCACAACATTTTTCATAAATGCCTTCAAATTACTAGCCAGTGGTATTTAAATATTATCTTTACTTCACACCATTTGATCAAGATCTAAGGATCCATGTGGGCCATTGATCACGATCTGGGCCCTCACATGTCATTGGCCATCTTTGCATTGATCTATATGGTTGTGCCACTTGGCACCTCCATGGGATTTCTAAGCTCTACTTCCTATATCAATTGCATATTGAATGAGCATCTACCATATGTTGAGCTTATGGGTTCTAAGATATTTTTTGAAAATTTGTCAGCAATCTCACACCGTTAGATCATTTAGGCCCAATGAAGTGTGATCCATTGATCTTGTAAGGTGTGAAGACTTTAATTAGTGCATATCTATATAAAAGACTTAGGTTAATTTTTTTTTATCTAAGTCTATTTCATATTAATAAACATGAAAAGACTTAGGTTAAATAATTTTATGCTAATTTTTTAAAGAATAATATCAAAGTTGCCCCTTTGAATGATAGAAACATATGATCCTTTTGTCTAAGTAAAATGTTTAAAGACATTGAATTTGATGGCATCACAAATATCAAAGATAGCCTCGTAGACATCTAATGATGATCACACAAACATCAAATTTAATCTCATGAAGTTCCTAGTTTTGGTGGGCTTAAATTTGATGGTCAAGTGAATGTCAATGATGGCCTCATAGATGTCAAATGACGATCACACGAATGTGAAATTTAATCTTGTCAAATTCCTACATTCAAATATGGGAGCACTACATGGTGACTTTGTAGGTTTCTTAGGCCTTTTGACTTTTAAATGTCATCTTCATTCCATCTAATTAAAAGTTGTGATGAAGTGAGAATCATTGATCTTGATCTAGATGCTCATACATGATTGTTTTGAAGGACTAAATGCTCAGGTTCATCTGGGTTTATTTGATCTATTAGATCAAGAGGTGAGATGAAGCATGGACCATTAGATCCTACAAGAAGTGAGGTATTTAAGTTAATATTCGGTTAGATAGAAACTTAGGTTGAAACATTAATGCTAAGGTTTTGTTCATGTTGATAAACATGAATAGGGCCTTTAGAATTAAGACTTTAAGATAAATAGATAATAAGGGGACCATGCTTAGGAAAATAAAAGGGCCTTGCCAACATGATCATTAGACTTGGTTATAAATATAGGAAACAAAAGGGGGGAAATAAAAGGGGCCAAGTAGAACTTTCAAGTTAAGGTTTGGTCATGTTAAGAAATACAACTAAGCCTTAACATGAAAATTAAACATAAGTCCAAATTAATTTGAAATGTTCCCATTAATTTGTCCCTATTAAATGTAAATTTGAATCAAGGGCTTGAGATAGAGTTTTTTGAAGGAGAGCCTTTAGGGAATGAAGCCTAAATAGAGTTAATCTATACATTTTAAGCATGATCCCTTCAGTAGGGCCCCATGAAACCTATAACTATAAGACATGAAAACCAATTATTAGCAACATTAGGCAAGCTGAAATAAGAACCATAAATTAGTAAGCTAACTTTATCAAAGTGGATGATCTTCATATTATAATAATGTTCAAAACATGCCATGGTTTCAAGGTTAAGGTTCAAAGTATCTCAAGGGTCCCAAATTTCAAAAAATAGGGGTATGTTGACCTCAACATATACTATCTACATGTATTCAGATATTTGATTTCAAAATGTTATTACAAAATGTTATTAACTAGTCAAAAATTTTAAATTATATTTTAGTGTTTATATTTTGAACCGACGTCTATTGTTTTCATCTTAGTGAAATCTCAATAGAGTAAAAAAAATATTTCTATTCATTTTTGAAAAGAAATACAAAATAGTTATCATGTTCCTATTTCAACGAATAGATGGTTGTATTTGTGTATGTTAAGTGTTCATATGAACTCATAATGTATTTATTACCCATTTAATAATAGATATTTTCTCTCAGTAAAGTTACCTTTGATTTTGGTAAATTTAGTGATTTTTTGAGTTTAACTCACTAAGTTTTTCAACTTGTATGTTTTCTTTTCATTCACTATCTCCTTATTACATTACCTTTCTATGGCCTTTTCATACTTTCTACTTAAAATTACTATCCCATAAAAAATACCAATTTTGATGTAAGTATTTTTCCTTTACCAAGCTTAATTTGGTTTTTAATAAAGCTAACTCTACCTATTAATAGGAAAGGTACTTTGCCTTGTGATTATTGACAAGAAACATCCATTTTTACTTTTGATTTTTTTTCATTCCAATAGGTATATCAATCAACTTTGAGAGAGTTGATGTTATTCTTAAGATCCCATTGCCTGACATGAAGGAGTTAATGTCATTTTTGGAAATATTAACTTCATGAGTAAGTTTATCTCTAGATTTGCAATGATATTTAAACTTATGAATGGAATACTCAAGAAAGATGCTAAAATTGAATGGAAAAGTTAAACGTAGATGGACTTCATTCAGATCAAAGAGGAAATTATGCACACACTAGTGTTGATCAACCCTAATTACACTTACCCTTTTTATATTTACTCCTTTGCTTTAAAAAATTTGATTATTGCCATTTTGACATAGAGAAATGGAATTGGAGATGAGTGAAATTTTTCATTCATTATATCCCCTTTAATAAATGTGGAACTAAGATACACTATGATGGATAATTTGGCCTTTATGTTGATCAAGGTCATCAAGAAATCATAGCATTACATAATACCCAACAAAACCTTTGTTATTTTGACTTACCCAATAGTATAATTGATTTTATATAGAATGAGATGGGTGAATGAATAGGCAATTGGATGACCATCCTCCAATATTTTGACCTTAAACTTCAATCTATGATAATTGTGAGAGGATAGGGGATGAGCAAAATGATGGCCAAATTAGATCTAAAAATCACTTACTGGCACTACACTATTAAAGACATTACCAATGATGATTATTACACAAAATTGGTTCACTCCCTATTGAGTATTAAATGTCCCATACATTTTAATTCCATGAAAAATAGATCACTACACATGAAAATCATCCCCTTTATTATCAAAGTGTGGGTACTCTACAAGAAAAACCATCAAGGAATCTATTTGAGATGCCTAAATAAGGAAGAAACATTGAATGTTCTTAGTAACCTTCATGGAAAATACAGGATTGGGCATAGATCATAAAATAACACTACCCACTAAATATTAATATTTAGATACTATTGTCCATATCTATTCAAAGACACACATTCACATTTTTTGATTTTCCATATCTATTAGGTTACTACACATAGGGAACAGACTCCAGTGATGCCTCTACTTCTAGTAATCCAATCTCAACCTTTCACACAATGGGGAATGGAATTTATGGGGGAAATAAAAACAAATTCATGTGCATGACATAAGATTATTCTCACTACAACTGACTACTACACTCATTCGATGAGGCTTAACCATTTAAAAATTACACAACCAACACAGTTGTTCAATTTTTTGAGGAGAACATTGTCACAAAGTTTGGTATGCCTTATACTTTGGTATGTGATGATAAAATGATCCAAAAATTAGAATTTTTGATTGAAAAATATTTCAATAAAATGAAAATAACATAGTAATAATGATTTCTCTAAGAAGAGATGTTTTATTACTTGAGATTATAAATATAACCATATGCTTATCTCTGGGAAGAGATGTTTGATTTCCATTTTGAGTTACATATTAATTTATGCATATTTTAAAGGTAGGAGGAGGATGTGTAAGGTCACCAATCGTGAGGGAGATTACGTGGTTCAACTTCCATGATTAGAAACAATACAAAATTTGAGGAATTACTATGTTTAGAAACTTACTATTTTCAAACTACACTACTAAAATTAAAATTTGGGGCACTTCCATTAGGTTTTTAGAGGTCAAAACCCACTAATCAAATATTCATTCCATCTCATCATGTTATCCTCATTCTTATCTTTCCAATGGTTCAAATGGGGAGCTAATTAGAGCTACAGTGTAAAAGTTATGGCTCCCAGAAGTTTCATCATCAATTGGGCTAGAACCGTCACTCAAATTGTCACCTAAATTGTTGCCTAGATCATAGAATTACCTTATCCTCTTTGAAATTATTATAATGAGTATATGATCATCAAGTAACCCTAAATTTATACTCTAATTATTATCCATAGGGGAATGGGCTAGTTGAATCCACAAATAAGAATTTGATAAACATAATTAAAAGGACATTGGAAAATAATCCCAAGAATTGGAATAATAAGTTGAAATTTATGTTGTGGGCAGATAGGACCATAACTAAAATTGCTCTTGGTAATTATCCCTACCACCTAGTTTACGGTAAGACCCTATTTTTCAATCAACATGAGTGTCCCTATGTTACTGTCTATGAAGGATTAATTGGAAAACAATAATCAAATAAAGGATTGCCTCTTGAACCTCATGCAATTAGATGAAAAATGTGATGCGATCTTGTTTTATATTAGTAGTCATCAAGAGGTTATCAAATGTTGATTTTAAAAATGATCTAAAATGAAAGTGTTTAAGATCTCTGACATTGTCCTTATGTGGGACATGGATTATGAAAAAAAGACACCACAAAAAATTTGATGCATTATGGTTGGGACCCTACCAAATATATAAAATCTTAGGTGAGAATTTTTTCCACCTAACGTGTTACTAGTGAGGATGTTTGATTTCCCATCAATGGACAATTCCTAAAGAACTATTTCTAGGCTTGATTGGCTTAGAAGACCCTATAAATAATCTCTTTGTCTTTATTTTCTTTTTTGTTATGATTTTATTCTTGTTGGGGATCAACCAACAATGGATTACACTTATGAAAGCAATCAATGTGGAAATAAATCAGATAGATAAGTAACTGAAATGATAAATAGCATAGAACAAGATATACAAGAAAACACCCTGAAAACTTGTATTAAAAACTCTTTACAATAGGAATACAAATGAAGAACTTTGTTCTTCCACACCTCTCTCAGATGCACACAAGATCTCTCACTAGATCTCTATTCCTCAAGAGCTTTCTCTAAAGTACAGTCCTTCAAACATTCACAATGTTCTACTTCGTACTCAATTACACTCTCTCATTCATTCATCATTCAATAGCTTAGAAGATCTCTCCTACATATAGAAATAGGAAACTTAAGCATGCTCTTACAACAAACAGTTAAGCCTCTTCAACAAGGGCTCTAAAAATAACATTGCTAACAATAGAGACGCGAGCATGAGTCTACAACTCAAACTCATCATGCAAACACTCGCTTCTGTCCTCGGAAATCGCTTTCTGGACATGCAGGTAACCGACGTCGGTTCCTGTCTGTTCGCCTGTGACCGTCGCCGGCCAACCATATTGCCGACGTCGGCACCTCTGAACTGCAACTGACCGACGTCGGTCGCTTCTGACCGACGCCGGCGTCTGTGTAGACCCGAACCTGTTTGTCTATGCTCCATGGTGAAGCTTTTAGCTCCACATACCTAACAATCTCCCACTTGGAGATAAACCAGCTGCACCAATACCTGTACAGCAAGATCTTCTAGCTCCTCCATCTTCAACTCAATCGTGAAGACCAACAGAAGTTGAATGAAGATTCAACTTCTCCTTAGTAACCGGCTTTGTTAGCATATCCGCAGGATTCATGTCTGTATGGATCTTCTCCAGCTTCAACTCACCATCTTCCAATACCTGCCGTATGAAGTGGTACCTTAGCTGTATGTGTTTGGTTCTAGAATGGAAAGCTGAGTTCTTAGCCAAATGGATTGCGCTTTGACTGTCACTATGCAATCTGCAACTCCCATGCTCCCTTCCAAGCTCTTCCATGAACCGTGTCATCCATATCATTTCCTTGCTAGCTTCTGTAGCTGCAATATATTCTGCTTCTGTAGTTGATAAGGCTACAACCTTCTGCAACTTAGAAATCCAACTAACTGCCGTCCCACCTACAGTAAAAACATAACCTGTGGTGCTCCTCCTGCCATCCAAATCCCCTGCCATATCTGAATCTACATAGCCATGTAGAGATGTATCTGAACCTCCATAGCATAAGTGTCTACTGCTGGTTCCTCTCAGATATCTAAGGATCCATTGTACTGCTTTCCAATGTTCCTTTCCTGGATTGGCCATATACCTGCTTACTACTCCCACTGCTTGGGCAATATCTGGTCTAGTACACACCATTGCATACATCAAACTTCCTACCGCAGAAGAATATGGAACTTTATTCATGTACTCTACCTCATCATGTGAATTGGGACATTGTTCTTTACTTAACTTGAAATGTCCTGCCAAAGGTGTGCTTACCGGTTTTGCATCCTGCATGTTGAACCGTTTCAACACCTTGTCCACATAATCTTCTTGAGACAATATCAACCTGTGATTTTCTCTGTCTCTCTTAATTCTCATGCCAAGGATTTTCTTAGCTGCTCCCAAATCCTTCATGGCAAACGTTTGAGCTAACTTCTCCTTAAGCTCTGAGATGTCCTGCATGTGAGACCCTGCAACCAGCATGTCATCTACATACAACAATAGAATAATGTATCTACTGTTATCAAATCTCTTAAAGTATACACAATGGTCTGATTGACACCTACTGAAACCATGCTCAGTCATAAACCTGTCAAATTTCAAGTACCATTGCCTTGGAGCTTGCTTGAGGCCATACAAGCTTTTCTTTAACCTGCACACTAGTTTCTCCTTACCCTTGACCTCGAAACCTTCTGGCTGTTCCATGTAAATTTCCTCATCTAAATCTCCATGAAGAAATGCTGTTTTAACATCTAGCTGCTCGAGATGCAAATCCTCAAAAGCAACCAAAGATAGTACAACCCTTATAGAAGTCATCTTAACAACTGGAGAAAAAATTTCGCCAAAGTCAATACCTGGCTTTTGTGCAAACCCTTTTACAACCAATCTGGCCTTGTATCTCATCTGACCATCCTCACCTTCCTTCAACCTGTAAGTCCACCTGTTCTTCAGTGTTCTCTTACCAGCCGACAATTCAACCAAATCCCATGTTTGGTTCTCTCTTAAGGACTCCATCTCCTCAATCATGCCATGCTCCCACTTACTCCTGGACTCCACCTGTAAAGCTTCTTCAAAACTTTCTGGTTCTCCACCATCGGTTAGCAATAAATAATATAAAGAAGGAGAGTATCTAATTGGAGGCTTACTTACCCTTTCAGACCTCCTGATTGGTGTCTTGGACTCGTTTTCAACAATCTATCCATCCAAATTTTCTGACAGTGACCGACCTCGGCCACCTGTAGACCTGTTATTGGCCGACGCCGGTTCCTCCTGGCCGACGCCGGTGCCTGGTCTACCGACGTCGGTCTCTGTATGACCGACATCGGTTTCTGTACTGCCGACGCCGGTGCCAAACCTGCCGACGTCGGTCTCTGTGTTTTCCTGTAAGTGATTATTTCTTTTTCCCGCGAGCTCATTTTGGACCATAACTTTGTCCAACTCATTATTGCTCTGCCCAACTTGATCTAGCTTCCTTGTCTGATCACTGTACATCACCCTTTCATTGAAAACAACATCACGGCTCCTGATTACCTTGTTAGTTCCTAGATTCCAAAATCTGAAACCAAAATCATCTGAGCCATAGCCTATAAACGTGCACCTCATAGACTTAGCATCAAGCTTCTTTCTATTTTCCTTATCTATGTGCACAAAGGCTTCACAACCAAAAACTTTGAGATATGAAAGATCAACCTTTTTACCTGTCCATGCCTCTTCTGGAATTCCACCATCCAGAGCTGTAGAGGGTCCTCTGTTGATCAGGTACACTGCAGTGTCAACTGCTTCTGCCCAAAACTCTAAGGGCAACCCTGCATGCAATCTCATACATCTTGCACGCTCCATAATAGTCCTGTTCATCCTTTCAGCAATACCATTCTGCTGAGGTGTCCTTGGAACCGTCCTTTGCCTACGGATCCCATTTATGTAACAATACAATTTGAACTTAAGACTGCAGAACTCACCACCATTATCAGATCTCAAGCACTTTAATCTTTTGCCTGTTTCATTCTCAACCATGGCTTTCCATATCTTAAAAGTATCAAAAACATCAGATTTCCTTTTAATACAGTAGATCCATACCTTTCTTGTGGCGTCATCTATGAATGTAACATAGTACTGTGATCCGCCAATAGAGGCTACATGAGCCGGTCCCCACACGTCTGTGTGAACAAGCTGCAACTTCTGCCTTTTCTTAGTAGACCCAGTCTTTAGAAAACTAACCCTTTTCTATTTTCCAAACACACAATGCTCACAAAATTCTAGATCCATACTTTTCAAATCTGAAAGCATACCTTTAGACTTAAGGATAGACATCCCCTTCTCACTCATGTGGCCAAGCCTTGAGTGCCACAATTTAGCATCCACATCTGAAGTAGATAAAACTGAAGGAGATTTGTTAGTAATACAATTACACAAATAGAGAGTACCTTCTCTCTTACCTCTGGCCATAACAAGTGCACCCTTGGTCACTTTCCAAGAATCTGCTGTGAGAGTTACTATACAACCCTCATCACCAAGCTTACCTGCAGAAATCAGATTTCTCTTTAAACTAGGAACATGCATCACATCCCTCAACACCCATGTGTTGCCATTCTGCATCTTTAGCTGCACTTTACCTTTGCCAATTATCTTACAAGGCTCATCATCCCCTAAGTATACTATTCCAAAATCTCCATGGACATAGTCACTGAAATATTCTCTGTTAGGGGTAGCATGGAAAGACGCACCAGAATCTAATACCCAAGATTCTATGTTATTATGCAAAGAGAAAATAAGAGCATCCTGTGCAATACCTGCAACCTTTGTCTCTTCCTTTCCTTCGTGCTGATTGTCCTCCTTAGGCTTTGACCAGCAATCTCTGCTTATGTGCCCCAACTTTCCACAGTTCCAGCATTGTGGCCTTCTGCCATTCCTGGATTTGGATCTGCCTCTTCCCTTAGACTTAGATCTTGATCTCCTCTTGCTCCTTTCTTTTTGCCTTCCTCTGCTCTCGAAATTTAAAGCGTTCCCGGATGTCCCAGAAGTCTCTTCTGTGTTTTTCCTGCGTATTTCCTCATTCAAAATAACACTAACCACATCCTCTACTTTTAAAATATTCGAAGCAGAAGCAGTATTAGAAACTGCCATTACCAAGCCATGCCAGCTTTCAGGCAAAGAACATAAAATTAAAAGAGCCTTTATTTCATCTTCAAATGAAATATTAACAGAACTTAACTGATTAACAATACCATGGAAATCATTCAGGTGATTAGAAACAGATCCACCTTCTTGCATATGCAAATTAAACAACTGCTTCATTAAATATACCTTATTTGAAGCGGAGGGTTTTTCATACAAATTAGCTAACGTGGTCATTAACTCTACCGTAGTTTTTTCCTGTGACAAATTGGATATCACAGTGGAGGCCAGACTCAGTCTTATAGAACCAAGAGCCTTTCTGTCAAGAACTTCCCATTCTTCATCCTCCATGTCCTTGGGCTTCTTTGCTATCCCACCTAACGGTAAGTAAAGATCCTTCTGATACAGATAGTCCTCTATCTGCATTCTCCAGTGCTGATAGTTCTTGCCATTAAACTTTTCCATTCTCAACTTACTTTCCTCTGCCATTGCTTCTCCCACTCAAACAAAAATCCCTGTGAGCAACCTGTAATCCGAACACACTACACAGATCTGAACCACCTGTTAGTGAACCTGAGCTCTGATACCACTTGTTGGGGATCAACCGACAATGGATTACACTTATGAAAGCAATCAATGCGGAAATAAATCAGATAGATAAGTAACTGAAATGATAAATAGCACAGAACAAGATATACAAGAAAACACCCTGAAAACTTGTATTAAAAACTCTTTACAATAGGAATACAAATGAAGAACTTTGTTCTTCCACACCTCTCTCAGATGCACACAAGATCTCTCACTAGATCTCTATTCCTCAAGAGCTTTCTCTAAAGTACAGTCCTTCAAACATTCACAATGTTCTACTTCGTACTCAATTACACTCTCTCATTCATTCATCATTCAATAGCTTAGAAGATCTCTCCTACATATAGAAATAGGAAACTTAAGCATGCTCTTACAACAAACAGTTAAGCCTCTTCAACAAGGGCTCTAAAAATAACATTGCTAACAATAGAGACGCGAGCATGAGTCTACAACTCAAACTCATCATGCAAACACTCGCTTATGTCCTCGGAAATCGCTTTCTGGACATGCAGGTAACCGACGTCGGTTCCTGTCTGTTCGCCTGTGACCGTCGCCGGCCGACCATATTTCCGACGTCGGCGCCTCTGAACTGCAACTGACCGACGTCGGTCGCTTCTGACCGACGCCGGCGTCTGTGTAGACCCGAACCTGTTTGTCTATGCTCCATGGTGAAGCTTTTAGCTCCACATACCTAACAATTCATGTCCCTTGGTTTATTTTAGGTTTAATTTCATTTATTTATGTTTTTTTTATTTTATTTTCATTATATGGTTTAGCTGTGTGATATTGGTTTTTGAGTTAAACCTATTATTTTAACTTGAGGGTTCCCCTACTTAATGAGAAATGTGAATGAACAACTTATTTTTGAATAACACCAATGGTATGCTTATGCTCAAAATGCTTATAATATTATTCATTTGCTTAAATGGACTACCAAATTTTCCTTGTATCATTGGGATATTGAATACCAATGTTTCATAATAGAACATATGGATTTAGAAAAG
The DNA here is from genome assembly GCA_037957365.1 of Torreya grandis. Classification (NCBI taxonomy): domain Eukaryota; kingdom Viridiplantae; phylum Streptophyta; class Pinopsida; order Cupressales; family Taxaceae; genus Torreya; species Torreya grandis. The sequence goes on along the minus strand of JARHVA010007660.1, from coordinate 331,952 downwards.
ATTAATTTCATTTTTTTAAGATTATCAAATGCATATAACATAAAATATGAAGTATGTTACAACTCTATATTCTTTTAGGTTTTATTTAATTATTTTTGCACTTGATGACTAGCATTCAACCTATGGCTTGGTACCCAACCCACTATGGATAAAACAAAGCAAAATCTCCAATTAAAATAGTTGAGCTACAATGTAAAATCTAAACTTTTTCCTCGAAATGGTGATCTTGGAAACCTCTATAATAGGCTTTTCGACCTAGTTGGTAGTGGAATAAGGCCTTAGAAAGGTACCACCGATATCTCTATTAGGGATATTAATGCCTAACTATCAACAAATAAATAACCATGCCATTTCCCACCTTCATACAAATTACAAAATCCTCTATATTCTCAATAGTGCCCATTAGTTAAACAAATATGATTTATTGTGTGTTCTTACAAAATGACTGAATTAATCACATAAACACACACATTAATGGTCCTTATATAGAATTTTAGTTTAATATATCATGTGTTGGAGTATAATTTTGTGCCTTCATGTTTTGACTCTACTATGAAAGATTTCTTGTAATTAATACTTATGTTTGAGTGAGAACCAAAGATTCTAGATTCTTGAGATACTCAGGAGTATCTCCCACTAGGAGTCACCATTTTTTGTTGCTTTCACAATGTACCCCATTTTCAACTAAAAATGGGGTCCTCTCTACTTCTATGATCTTTTTCCTTGGGGAGTGTTAGTGATATTCCTGTTTAAGCCTTCTCTAAATTGTTGCCTACTAGATGATAAGTTTCTTGTGACTAAGTATTTTCCTCCTAATGTTTTCACATTATGAAATTCTCAGTCTAAGCTTTGCATATAGAGTTGTTAAGATTATTTTCTTGAATATTTATTAGACAAAATAATTTCAACCACGTAAAATCACATTTAAATTACTTGAAAATCTCCTTTTGGGAAAAGTCTGATACAAATTGTGCAAATTATCTCACTTATTTAGAATCATTTTCAATCTTTCCTTTTAGAAATATAACCCATTCTTGCTTTAGTTCATAATAAATTGGATAAATATTTATGATTATTTAAATTTTAACTTAGTCACTTTTGGATTTAAATGGATCAATCTTTCTTAGTCTATTATATAAGGGTTTCATTTATTCCACTAAGTTATCCCCCTTTTCAATCCATCTCTACTTTATTTTTCTCTAAATTTACTAAATGCTTGTTTATGTTGAAATTTTTAGGAATGGTGAACAAGAATTCTAACCCAATATTCAAAAGTGATAAATCTAATAACATCACACATGAATATGTAGACAATTGACTACAGAGAAAGGTGAATCAAGTGTTATTTAAAAATATGATATGCTAGTACAAAGAAAAGCTCTTGCATAAATAAGCAAGGCAAAATATAGAACTAACCTAACTGGCCATAGTGGGATAAATATCCACATAGGACAAACTCATAAATAGATGAAATAACTAGCTAATACACTATTAAATATGATAAATACATACTCTACCACCCCCCTCAAGTAAATATAGGGGTTAATAAAACCCAAAAAAGAAAAGGCTACATATCCGTAGTATGAGTCCTAATAATTAGGCTTCATAAGGTACTAATGTATAATATATATCCATAAAATGAATAAGGAAGATGTCCTCATAAAAATCCCCCAAGGACAACCTCTAAAACCCAAAGCATGACACACAACTCAAGGAAATAAGTTGATGAAAAAGGCTTCATGAAGATGTTTGCAACCTAATACTAAGTCAAAATATATGCCAAGATAGGAAATCCATCTTAAATGTGTTGACAAATGAAGTGCATATGTACCTAAATGTGCTTAGTTTATTTATTTTCAATTGGGTTTTGAGATATTTCACTTTGGTTATAACACCAAAGTATAGTGGGTGAATCATGTATGAAGCCAAAATCTATCAATAACTTACTAAGCTAAAGAATATGCTGACTCACTATAATTGCTACCTTATACTCAGCCTCTGTAGATGAAAGTGAAATACTCTACTACTTATTTCACAACCAAGTAATACGTGAATAACTAAGATAAAATATGTATCCATAAGTATAATGCCTATCATCAAGATAATCTACCCAATCTAAATCATTATACCCAACCAACTGAGTATAACCCCTGGTATAATGTAATACAAAATGAGTAGTACCTCATAGATATCATAGAATCCTCTTGGTAACCTACCAATTATTATCATGAGGATCATGTACAAACCTAGATACAAACCCAAATGAAAATGAAATATCAGCGTGAGTGTGGGTTAAATGCATAAGACTCCCAACCATCTACCTATACAATGTAGAATCACAAAGTGGAGTAGTAAAAGAGGAAGTGAGAGTCACTCTAGAATAAAAAGCATAAGGACTTGGATTAAAATAATCCATGCCAAAATGCTAAATAAGATCAAGGTTATAAATCTACTGACTCAAATAAATTCCTATGTCTAACTATAAAATTTGTAACCGAAGGAAGAAATACAAAAGACCAAGATTTGTCATGTCAAACTATGATAAAAGTGCCTACTAAATAGTTTGAATCTAAAATGAGGAGATTCATATGAGAAGTATATCCCCAACATACAAGACCAATATAATAATGTCCTCCCCAATATATTAGATATACACTGTGTTATTAGAGTAGAAGTGAACAAAGTTAGTGAAGAGAAAAAATGAATCCATCTTCTCATACCAAGATCAAGGGGCCTATTTAAGACTATAAGGAGACCTCCTAAGTTCAAAAACAAGAGAATAATCATAAACAAACCCAATATTATATTCCATATAGATTTCCTCATTCAATTCTCCATGAAAGAAAGAACACTTAAAGTCCATCTGATATACTGGCCAACCCTATGATGTAGAAAGATAAAGTATAAGGTGAATGGAATCCATCTTGGAAATGAGAACAAAAGTCTTAGAGTATTCAAACCTTCAACTTGTGCTAACCCCTTTGTAATAAGATGTTCCTTATACTTATCAATGTACCCATCAACTGCATATTTGATGTGGTAAATCCACTTGCACCTAATCAACTTTCTTCCCTTAAAAAGAGTCATGAAATACTAACTATGATTCTTAATCAATGAAAAATACTTGTTTATCATCACATCATCCTACTTTTGTATCCCATGATCTTGTGAAAAAACTATGGAACCCTAGATAATGTTTGACACAAAAGTCTAGTACCCATAAAATGTGCATGATGATGTCACGTAGGTGGAAGATTATGTATGAAAGGCATTACCTTAGAAACTATAATAAAAACCCACTTATGCATATTGGAAACATTATTATGAATAATATCTTTCTACTATATAACCTCCTCAAAAATCTACTGAACTATCTCCTCAAAGAATGCATCTTTGAGAGGAGGTGAATCATCTAAAGAAAAAGAAGGCATGGAAGAAGATGAAGAGTCATGAGATGTTAAGGGCTCATCAAACTATACATGTGTTTGAAAATGAACATCATAAGTATCAATATTTAAAAGATGATAAGCTCTCATGTCCTCATAATATCTTTAAAAAATTAAACATTTTATCTTCTTATCCAATGCTTTCCTTTTCTTCTTTGGTATAAATGCCCAAGAAAGGCTACCAAAGACTCAACAAAAATGAGACATCAGGCTTGGTTCTAGACCAAGCCTCCTATGAAGTCATATGATCAAGTGTTGAATGTGGTGTGTGGTTTGGAATGTAGTTTATATAATTAATTACCTCTTCCCAATAGATATGAGGTAAATCTTGTGAATGCATCATGCAATTAGCTATATCCTTCAGAGTTTGGTTTTTCATTTTTGATAAGCCATTATTCTATGGAGTATGATCAAAAAAATTCTAGTCAGAAATACCATGGGCTAAAAAAAATTATCAACTAAAGTACCCCCACCCATTATCTGTACAAATCTTCTTGATGTAACTCAAAGACTATTTATCAATCAAAACCTTAAAAAAAATTTAAGTGGGTAAAGACACCACTCTTTTACTCGAGTAAATAAATCCTAGTATGCCTTGATAAATTATCATTAAAGGTAAGTGCATACTTAGCTTAATTGAAATAAGGGGTAGGAAAGACCATCAAATCATTATGCTCAATCTCAAGTGGTGAATAAGCTCTCATGGGCATACCATTAGAAAATGGATCATGGTGTTGTTTCTTTAATGAATGATCCAAAACTTAGAAGTTTTGGTTGATAAATATTTCAATAGCATAGAAATAACATAGTAACAATGAATTCTCTAAGAAGAGATGTAGTATTAGTCAAGATCGTAATACAAATATATGCTTATCTCTGGGAAGAGATGTTTGTCTTCACATTTTGGGTTACTTCTTCATTTATACACATTTTGAAAGCATGGGGAGGATGTTTAAGGTCATCAATCTCGAGGGATATTATGTGGTTTGACTTCCAAAATTTAAAATAATATAGAATTCAAGGAATTATTATTTTTAGAAACTTACTATTTTTAGACTACACTACTAAAATTAAAATTTTGGGCACTTTTGTTGGGTTTTTAGGGGAAAAAATTCATTGAGTGGATCTCAATCCCATCTCATGATATTCTCCTCTTTCTTATCTTTCCAATGGTTCAAACGGTGAGTCAATTGGAGCTACGGTGCAAAAGTTATGGCTCCCAGAAGTTTCGTCATCAATTGGGGTGGAACTCACTCGAATTGTCACCTAAATTGTTGCCCGGATCATCTTGATGTAACTCAAAGACTATTTATCAATCAAAACCTTAAAAAAATTTAAGTGGGTAAAGACACCACTCTTGTACTCAAGTAAATAAACCCAAGTATGCCTTGATATATTATCATTAAAGGTAAGTGCATACTTAGCTTAATTGAAATAAGGTGTAGGAAAGACCATCAAATCACTATGCTCAATCTCAAGTGGTGAAGAAGCTCTCTTGTACATACCATTATAAAATGGATCCTAGTGTTTTTTATTTAATGCATAACTAGGACAAACTCCATCAGGACATGAAACTATAGGAAAACCCTCTACCATACTATGAGTGCTCAACTCCTATAAGTGTCCAAATATCTCATGCCAAAGCCCACTCTTCGAATTTTCATGAAAAGCTAAACTTATCCCTATAGTAAGTGTATCATCAAAACCCTCAAAATACTAGAGTTGATAACTATGATCAACAACACCCTTATAATAAATGTGTGTTACTCTAAGAAATTTCAAACTTTAGCACCCTATGGTGTGAAATTAATTATCTTGTCCTGATCAAAATGGTGAATATGACAAACTAAAAGTAGATTGTTGGTGATGTCTAGAACATATAATATATCATTGATGTGGCCACCATCTATCTATATGTCACCTTCCCCTTAAAAAAAATGAAGGAAGAATCTACAACCTCAATGTTGGAAGTAGTTATTAGAATAATAGATACAAAGGACTCTTTGGAAGAAGTCATATGGTGTGAAGCACAAGATTGTAGAACCCAACTATATGAAATAGGTAACTATGATCTCTCAACAACATTAAGTGTTTTTCCATGCTCATGATATGGATAAGGAGTGGAGATATAAATCATGTGTCTCCTAACAACATCCTCTAAGGCTTGCATTCTCTTGAAACACATAAACTCTTCATTACCAATCCCCCCAAAATAGGATAATGATAGGTTAGACTTATTTTTGGATTTGGAATATGATTTGGGTTTAGATGTGTTAGTGTTAGGCTTAGGTTCATTTTGAGGTGGAGGAGGCATGTTCTTCTTCTTATTTTTAGTTTTTACCTTAGTCTTAGGATGTGATGTAACTAATGCTTTTTAAGAGGAAGAATAATCAATGCAAGATAATTTGATTTCCTCCCTAGTAAGTATCTTAAGAAAAAAATCTATACCTAGCATTTTTAATGTGACACCTCAGGCATCCATACTATAGAAAAAGGTAGAATCAAAGATTTGGAATGGGCCACTCAATTTAGAAAAAATTAAGTACACACACTCTTCATCTTTTTTATCTCGTCCACTCCCATTCAACTATGTCAAAAGATGCTTAAACTTAGTGAGGTAATCTACAATGGAGGCAAGTTCATCTAGATTAAGTGAAGTAAGCTCTACTTCAAGATGCATGGCTCGTAAGTGATCCACTTTCCCAAACAAACCCTTTAGATTAACCCATATTTTGAATGAATAATCACACCTATATAAATAAAATAAAAGGCTATCACTCACATAACTCCCAATCAAGCGAATACACTCTTCAAACTTATATTGGTGCTAAAAAAATTCAAATTCACGTGTAAATTTTGGTTGAGTTTCATTGATTAGGGACCATAATCCTTTTTATTTTATGATTGTTTCTATTTGAGGTCTTTATGTATGGTAATTATGTGTAGTCAAAAGCTCATAATGGTCAATCCCATAAGTATAAGTCATGCTAATAAATATCCAAATAGTATAAATAATGTAAAAGGATGCACAAAATTGACACATAGGTAACTCCCCCCAAAAGATGGTATTAAGGATCCCCCCGCCCCCGCCCCTGTCCCCTCCCCCTAGTTTGAAAATTTATAAAATTAAGAAAATCTTACAAATTAATTACACCAATGGATAGATAATGAAAAACCATTCACTTTTGAAAAAATATAACTCAAATCTGAGTTATGGTTCAAAAATTATAGGCATTACAATTTCTTATAAAGTGGGTCAAAACATTAAAAAAACACTGCAAACTGATTTTTGTGACCAAATTAGAAGAAACATAGTCATCCAACCACTCATTTGAACTAGAATTGAACCACATAATTAAAAATTCCAACCAACATGAAAAAAATCCTCCTAATTTCCTTGGTATGAATGCAAATGAAGTTTGATCCCTCTTAAGTTAAAAAATAAACTTGTAAAAAGAAAAAAAATGAATAAAAAGGCTATTTTGAGAGGAAGGAAAAGAGGTTTACTATTTTCAGTCAACTTAGATTTGAAAAATTATGCAATTGTATGCTTCTCTCATCCTTATCCTCTACCATGCACCTCTTAACCCTTCCTCCTTGAAATCCAAAGCTTCCACTTTGTAGGTAGATGCTTGGACAAAGGTGCAGATCTAAAAATCAATGTATAGATGAAATTCTAATGCTAAGTTATTTTGTATCTTCCATCTTAATTTAGGAATAAAAATAAGTAAGAATGCTGGTACCAATATGAGTGCATTCCAAAACATAAAATAAGGTGCCAAACCAACTTATTACCTTGCAACAACAAAACTAGATGTCCCTCTCCTCTTTAAAACAGATTGTAGTCATATAAAATGCAAAAATTGGTAACTTGAGTGTGGTTAATGAGACTCAACCCTTAGGTACCTCTTTCTTTTTCTCATGAACCTCATAGTAATCATTTCACTAATTCTTAGTCATATGTAACAATCTAGATTTGATCCCAACTAAGCTAGACCCCTTTTTCATGACAAATCCACCCCCTAGGTCATGTCTGCTCAAGACAATAGTGGCACACTAGGACTATAGTGTTAGTGCCACTCCTATCCACTTTCGATGTTCTTGTACAAGTCCATTATGGACCCAATGGTCAATTTATTCTAGTTCCCCATCCTTCTCCTTGTTGACCTAATGCGATTACATTCAACCCATGACCAATAGATCCCTATAAAATCCCATTCAAAGATCATTTGGAAAGGGTTGGAAAATATCATTAAGCAAGCAAGAGTACAAGACTACTCAATCAATCTTCCCTATTCTTTGCATACAACTAGCCAATATACTTATAATCTTATTCAAATCCTTACACTAGTCCCTAGTCACCTCAAATACATCCAGTTTAGCATTTTACATATTCATACACTCAATTACATAAATCACATCAAGTGGAAGAACTACATATGGCTTGATCCCTTCTCAGAGTATTGGTATGTAGGTAGCATGCCCACACAAGGGGTGTGGATACACATTCAGTGAATCTTACACACACTAACCCCCCTACTTTACTATAATTTGTCAAAGCATAATGGAATATAAGGTTTGAAGAGAGAATCTAATCTACAAGGATTTCTACTGACTTCCAACTATCAAAACTTGATGGATAGGGTCACACAAACTTGGTGAATAAAACCTAAAAATCCCAGATTGTTAGGATAATAGTAGTAGAGGTGGACTATAGCACTGGTGCTTTTGTTCAATCATAAAATAAAGATTAGATATTAATTTATGATAGTGTCTCAATCCTGCATAGTGAATTTTAAACTCTATCTTAGTTAGATCATCCTATTTCCAGCTAAGTCTTATTTTCTCCTTCTTATTACTATTTTTAGAAAGGTGAAAATTGCAATCTAATTTACACAAATCAGTAGCTTAATTATTGCATATTTATTCACTAATTTTACTGCTCAGACCCTTTAAATAAATTAGGAATAATACACCAATATTCCCAAAATTATTACATTCGGTGAACCTGGCTTCATTTGCACATAAAAACCCTAGGGTAAATTTCCTATTAATTTTTCCTATTTTTTTTAATTTTTTACCTGTATAATAAAATCATAACTTAACATTAAATTTTAAATTTTCATAGTAATTTTAAAATAATTTTCTTTCAAACCTTAGTTGCCTATATTAGGTCCTAGTATTTTTCCAATAATTTTCTAATTTTTTTTTAGCATATTTAAATTAGAAAATCCATTAAAATTTCAATATTAAATAGTAATTTTCAAAAACATTTATTTCCCAAAACCCTAGTGGCATTTACTAGGTCTATTTAAATTACAAATTTTCTAATAAATTTTTGATTTTCTACTTGCATATATAACTCAAATTCACTTTTAATTTCAAATTTTCATAGTAAGTTGTTCAAATAATTATCTTTCAAACCCTAGTTGCATGTCTTATTTCCTATTTGCTTCTTGTGGTATCATCTTACATGTGTGCAAACTTCATTTTATTTTTATACATATTCTAGTTCCTTGTTTAGATTATATCTATTTAATATTTTCTAATATTATCTAAGTTGTTTTACTTATGCCACCTAATTTTCTTGCATCTCTTCCTTCAAGAAAAAGTTCAAGACTCAGTGGTAATCCTCCTGAATTCACCTAGATTCCAACAACTCGACCATATACCATGGATAGACAACCAACTCAAGTTCTTATTATAGATTTTGCACATTTAGATTACAATAATTTCAATAAAGATAACTATGATAATGAGTAGTATGAAAATAACAATGATGATGTACACACCAATTCTCATGCTCCACCACATTGGACTATTGATCCACTTCCACCAATTGTTGATGATGAAGTTATCCTCAATAAAGATTTAATCCTATAAAGTTTTCAAGAAAGACTCTAGGACCAACCTTGAGATCATATTCTTATCCTGAAATCTATCATGAAAATTAAAAATCCTAAGCAATTTAAATATTCCATTCATTCAAAGTAAGTAGTTATAAATGACACTACAGGGTAAACTATGTCTCAATAACCCCCTATAGTAGTACAACCTGCCTCTATGCCACTAGCTACACATAGTACATCTTTGTCCCTTGATGTGGTAGCCCTTGTGCAAGAGATAAAATCTCTTCAATCTAAATTGATACATCTTGATCAAATTACTTTTAGACCTACACAAGCTTTGGATTCTTTTGCTCTATTACATACACCATTGGCATGTCATATTACTTCTACACCCTTGCCACAAGGTTTTGTTCAACCCAAGATTACTCTATATAATGGAAAGGGTGATCTACGGACACATTTGAGATCCTTTCACATAGCATGCTTGGACTATGTACCTAATGACTAGCTACTTACCAAGTTATTTCCATGAAACCTAAAGGATTATGCTTTACAATGGTGCTATAGTCTATCGAATTATCTAGTCAGTGCATTCAATCCTTTAGCCAATATGTTCCTAGTTCATTTCAACATTAACATTGGTGATAAGGTTTCATATTCCCAAGTTTTACAATAAAAACAAAGGTTAAATGAGCATCTCACAGATTATGTTCTCTAATATAAGACTATTTTGTCTAAGATGACTAACCCCATGGTCAATCAAGAGTTACAAGATTTCTTCATAGAGAGTCTTCTACTAGCTTTGCATGAATCAATCATGTTCAAAATATTATCTTCCTTCATTAAATTATGTCACAACTAAAGGAACAAGAAGTCAAACTAGTTTCAATGGGAACACTCAACTACTCAAGTATCTTAGACACAACAAACAATAGTAACAAAAAAGTACCCTAAAAAGTCAAAGTTAATAATATCAAGAATCCAAATCAATCAATAATTAATTCATCTTACAATCCCCGTTAATGAGTGGTTTTATCAACACCTCCTTAGTGAACCTTCACCAATCTACTAGTTTCTCTAGCTAGAGTTTTATAGTAGTTATTATAATGTAATATTATATCTTTCCCTCCTATTCAGGAAGTTGAACCAATAAATCCTCTTCTATGAGGATGTGATCATCATACATTTTGTGATTTTCATAGGGAACTAGGCCATACAAAAAATAGATGCATTAGTTTGAGACATAAGATATAAGATTTGATAGATGGCAATCATATTGATCTTAGCACTTTAGTTGAATATCCTTAAGAAAAATAAACATAGGATAAAGCTTTGAAAATCCTTTTATATCCCTTTCTATAGAATTTTAAAAAAGAGATAGGGGACACTCAGGGGTTCACCATGCATATCATGCACATCCACCATGAGATACATATAGGTCACCTTCCATTGAGACACATTATTTGAGTAACATGATTGGTTTATACAATTCTAGATTTCTATCTAGACCTTCCATCTCCTTCTCAAAGAAAGAGATAGTTTAGAATGATTCATATTATCATGCACTCTTAATTAGAGCTTACATCTATAATCATCCTATTCATAGTGTTCTCATAGATAATGGATCTAGTGTGAACATGCACATTATGAAATTACTATAGCATTTGAGATATTTAGAGTGGGATATTACCTTGATGGACATAGTTATAAATAGATTTAGTGGGCATATATAGAGTTCATTGGGTGAGATTATACTTCCTCTATAGGTTGGTCCAACACATGTGGTAACACCATTCACTATAGTTCCCAATGTAGGAGTTTTCGATATGTTATTTGGTTGACCATGGATCCAAATTTTTTTAGAAATAGATTATATAGTTCATAGATGCATGAAATTCATTCATGCTAATCAGGTTTTTATAATTGGTGGAGTTCCATATGAGTTACCACTCCCCACTTCAAATACATATTCTACTTTATAGTCACAAGTTTTAGTTTAGCCTCTAGTTCTAGTTTCTCCACTAGTTATAGTTTTTAATCTTATTCCTATTCAAACACATATAAAGCATCCATCACTATCACATAGAGTTTATATACGTTCATAGCTTTAGGATTCTAGATAGCTTCTAGCTACAGTGTTCACACCTAGGGTAATATCATTGAGATCTCATGTATCTACTCATAGATCACATGTTCAAAGAGCTTCTCTTACTACCAAATGGGTCCCTAAGAGCCCCAAAATTGTATCCACTTCTTACAGTTACATGGGGACCCCACACTTAGTTTTTACTTAAGAGATTTTAGAGCATTTATAACATATATAGCTTTTAGAGCCACAATCTCAACATTTCCATCATGCTTCATGATCATTCATTATTCCTCTCCTTAATACATGACACCATGATAGGGAGTCTAGCATGAGAGTCATTATTTAGTATCATCCCTTCCCAGCTTACTTGTACATAGTCGTCATGTGATTGATTATAGATAGTTTGTAACAAATCCAAAATACTAAAAATAATACAATATATCAAACATTCAAATATTTCAAAATACAAAAACATGTAAATAACTAGAAAACACTAAAAATATTTTGATTGTATGCATTATCAATGCTTTACATTTATACTACTATGCTAGACTTACATTTTCTATTCTATTCTATTGTTTGTCGATTTATCTATATTACCATGCTTCACTTGATCTTCTTTGAGTGTGTGCAGTGACATATATCTCCTTGATTACTTCACTCTACCCATTGAGGGGGTATCCTACTTTTACATTAAAACACACATCGATAGACATATCTACTAGGGGCATCTTCTACATGACTACACCATCTAGGTTATGTCATTCCTAAACCACACACTCTTGTTATCATGTTGAAGTACATTATTTACTAGCTTACATAGATTACTATATCAACATCTCACTAGTATATAAAACTTATGTATTTATTATAATATACCTAGTCTTATACTAACATGTCTTACATACTTTCCCTCTTGCTTTGATTAGTTATATGAGATTGTATTTCTAGTTATTACATGTTTTACTTTCTTGCTTTATGTAGCTAGATATGATTGTGTTTCTCAGTTCTTGATTGTCTCTTGCATGTGCCTTAGGACATTTTTCATTGTCATTTACTTCTATGTCTTGTGTGTGCCTTAGGACATTTGCCAATGTCCTTTGCCTATATTCTTCTATGTGATTATGGCTTCTACACCAACTTTGTTTGTTTCAAGTATATATGTATGTGGCATTTGAATATGCTTTATATGCTTACCTTCTAGTATAAGTGACATATGTCCATGTCACTTATTTGTTTGGTTCCTTGACCACCCTTGTATGCTTCTTATTTTCTACCTTGTGTGTTTGTTGCTTGTTTGCTTCTCATTGTTTGCAATGCCATGATCCACATAATGCATTATCTTGCTTTCTTGGATGTCATGATGGACATCATGTTACATCCATCCAAATAAAAACTAAAAACTAAGTAGACTTTCATTCCCAATTCAGTACATTATACATGTTATTACATTTTTATATCCATCTAGGTATACCACTATTGATCTAACAATCTCTAAATACAAATCATGTTATATCTTGAAATATCTTGTTATTTATCATTGCTATATCATGTATCTTTATAGCATAACACATGTGTAAGGCTCTTTATTCTAAGGGTAGTCATTTTAGAGTCTTCATTCCTACTCTCAAAAGAGGGGTAACAAATAAGACTTTTGTCATAGAGATCAAATCTCTTAATGATCAAAAAAGCATCATTTAGAACACCTAGAACAATAACCAGACATCAAACAAGTTAGAAAAAACTAGGTATATATTGAAAATGTTAGAAAAATTACTAGTGTGCATAACTTGGACTACAACACTGGTAATACTAGTGTCTACTTTTGGTGCTCTTGTCTAAATAGTAAAAAATAGACTTCTAGAAGCAGGCAAAAAATTAGGTTTAGCTATAATTTTACACAGTTAGACCAATTTATAATCAATAGTTTTTAGTACACTTTTTATTAGAGAATATAGATATAGGGGCATCATGCATGAAATGATGGCTCTCACTTCCAATTTTAGATACAATAATTGGTATAACTTCCAAATTAAAATCCATGTTTGAGACACTAGTGATTGGTGGCAATGTGCATGGCACATTTCTTTTATTTTCTTTCTGAGTTTAGCATTACCTAAACATTCTTAGCATTTACATGACTTATTCTATATACAACTAGTTGGCATCATTTTAGAGTGGTTTTCATACAAGCCTAACCTCCAAATTTTGAAATACATTTCATGTAATCCTAGTGTACTAGTTTTAGAGTGGCTTTCATACAAGAATAATCTCCATATTTTAGAGTGACCAAGAGTGGTCTAATCTCTAGTATACATTCAAATATCCACACCAACATTAACCAATTATAGATCATTCACAGGATTCAAGATCCATCTCATATGACACACATTTCATATCGATATCAGTTCATAGATTCAATTTATGGGGCAATGATGTATCCAAAGGACTAGCTAGCCTTTGTATTCTTAAGCCACCTATTCAAAAGTATTAGACACATATTTGAAACATAAATAAAAACATACATGATCACCTAGATTCACTTAGTAGGTGATGATGGAGCCAAAAGGTTAGCCTTTACATTATTGATCCTCTCTCAGGGAATTGAGCACTTAGCTCCATTTATGATATCACTCTTGGTATATTATACCTATCATATCCAACACATCATCACTCAACATCACAATAGGTTTTTTATTGGTCTACATACTTGGTGAGATGTATTCATTCCTTTCTCTTCCTCTCTCTCTCTTACCTAGCTTTATATATTCTTATTTTAGATATAGTTTATCTAGTAAGAACTAATCTACTCTTTGTTTTCTTGTAGATTCATATTTCAAAACGTGTTCTCTCTATGTAAACCCAACATCATACAACTTCATGAGTTTCACCCTTGCAAGTAAGTTTAGGTACGCTTTCTATTTTTACTTTATCCTAGTATTTTTGCTTTGCTACATCACTAGAATAAAGGGGGGGTAAATGTAGTCATATAAAATGCAAAAATTGGTAACTTGAGCATGGTTAATGACACCCAACCCTTAGGTCTCTCTTGTTTTCTTTCATGACCCTCATAGGCATCTTTTCACTAATTCCCAGTCATTTGTCACCTTCTAGACTTTATCCCAACTGAGTCAAACCCTTTTTTACATGACTAATCCCTCCCCCTAAGTCCTATCTACTCATGAAAATAGTGCCACACTAGAAATATAGCACTGGTACCACTCCTATCTACTTTTGGTACTCTTGTCCAAGTCTATTTCTAGCCCTAATGATCAATTTATTCTAGTTCCCCATCTTTTTCCTTGTCATCCTAATGTGAGTACATTCAACCCATGACCAATAGATCCCTATAAAAACCCATTCAAATATTATTTGGAAAGGGTTGGAAAATATCATTAAGCAATCAAGAATATAAGCAAGACTAATCAAGCAATATTCCCTATTCTTTGCATACAACCAGCCAATATACTTACAAGCTTTTTCAAATCCTTACAATAGTCCCTAGTCACCTCAAGTACATCTAATTTAGAATTTTTCATGTTCATACACTCAATTTTACAAATCACATCAAGTGAGAGAACTACATATGGCTTGATCCCTCCTCGAAGTATTAGTATGTATGTAGTGTTCCCACACAAGGGGTATAGATACACATTCAGTGAATCTCACACACAATAAACCCCCCTCCCCCTTTCTTAAAATTTTTAAAAGCACAATGGAATATAGGGTTTAAATAGATAATCTACTCTATAATGAGATATATTGAATTTCAAATACTAAAACTTCATAAACAAGGTCACATAGACATAGTAAACAAAACCTAGAAAGCTCAAATTCTCAAGACAACAGTGGTAGAGGTGAACTATAACACCAATGAAATTATTTTATACTTTTTACACTCCTATCCAATCACAAAATTAACATTAGATATTAGTTTTTGATAGTGTCCTAGTCTTGTAGAGTGAATTCTAAATTATGTCTCAGTCGGATCAATGAGTTTCTAGTTAAGTCTTATTTTCTCCCTCTTATTACTATTTTTAGAAAGGTCAAAATTGTAATCTAATTTACACAAATTAGTAGCTTAAGTATTGCATATTTATTTACTAATTTTAATACTCAAACCCTTTAACTAATAGAAATTAAACCCCAATATTGCCAAAATTATTAAATCATAGACCAACTAGATGCAATGTACCACCTTTGTAGGTAGATGTTAGGATAGAGAAAATTAAAACACCAAAGCAGAAAAGAAGGAAAATCTAAACAAATACAAATATGGATTACTAATATACAATGCCTCATTCCAAAAATAAAGTACCAAGATATTTTCAATGCCAAGGTTTGAGAGTACAGATCTGGTCTTTTCAACTTTCAATGCCAAGTTTAAAATTTCAATGCCTCTCTACCTCATACAAGTGCCTCATATCTTGGTTTATTGTAGAGTAAAAAGGATGCCACCTTTATGCAATCAAATCCATTACTTCGATCAAAATTTGGACAAAGGAAAAAATATATGTCAGTAAAAATGGTGCTTGTCAAAGATTTGTCTTTTACTTTGGCATCTAGATGAAAGCCAATGCCTTCCTTCAATGCATATATATGAAAATAAGAAAAGAAAAAATAAAATGCACCACATAAATCCAAGTATTTCAATGCCAAAAAATATTTATTTAGTAATAAAAAGTTTTGAAAATTTGTTCCTCTCATCCAAACCTGATGCTTTTCCAATAGGGAGGTTTATTTTCTAAATGTAAATCAATGCTCATATTCCTCTCCACCTTCCCTCCAAGAATAAAAACCACACACTCTCTTAAAATATTCAATAAAAGTGTTAGATCAATAAGAGGGAAAAAAGGTTTAGGATGACATGGGAAGAAGCATCGGTAAGGGAAATTACTAAAGTAACAATGCAGATCAGAGCAACACCTTAAATATATAGTACCATGTTAGGAATGGTGAAAAAGCATTCCAACCTAAGATTTAGAAGTGATAACTCCAATAAAATCACACATGAAGTTGCAAAAAAATGATTAAAAATCAAAATAAATCAAGTGTTATTAAAAAATATGATATTCTAGTACAAAAAAAATCTCTTACATAACTAGGCAAGTCAAAATATAGAACTAGCCTAACTGGCCAATGTGGGATAAATCTCCACATTGGAAAAACACATAAAAATATTAAATAGCTTACTAATACAATAAAAAATGTGACAAATTCATAAAATACATACTCTAATAGGAATTTTTCCTTAGTCAATTTCATAAAAATGGTTGAAATATGTTTAAGAGTCAGTTTCAAGCTATATGAAAATGGCTCCATTTTCTTAAATTTTATTCATGATTTCATTTTTAAAATGGATCTAATTATTTTATTTTGGACATATAACTATTTCAATTTGAAAATTTCCTAACTGTTGTATATTAAATTTAAAGTTCCTGACTATTTTTCTTTGCTTTGTTGCCCACAAGGGCCTAAATTGATCATGACACCATGTGGAATTTTGTCATAGCTCTCAATGGCCCCAACATATTATCAGAAGTGTTTCAAAACTTATTCAAATTTTTAGACTTTACTCACATTCATGTGTATTATTATTATTATTATTATTATTATTATTATTATTATTATTATTATTATTATTATTATTATTATTATTATTATTATTATTATTTAGAACTTAAACAATTCAAAAGATTCACCTAGAAGCCTCTAACTAAGCAAGACACTCTAAGCGAGTAGAATAATGGGACGAAGATAAGTGGAATGATCTTAATGACCTGTTTAATCTTCCAATTGCTTCGTAGATTTTTCCTTAGTTTTGATGAACACTTCTCATTTTATGATTACAAGAATCCAAGGCATGATTTGTAGTTTGTGACAAGTAGTGTGTCTATGATGGAATAGTCAGCAAAGTATGAGAGCTTCCCACAAAATTTGTTGGATGTGGTGGTTTGGAGCCACTAGGTTCTAAGTCTTTGCAATCTTATAGTCTTTCTGGTCAAGATTTCTAACTCTAAGCTAATCTAAGTGAATATTTATAGATGTCTTTAAACTAAAGTGAGCATTGATAAAAAAGAAGTAAAAGGCAGGGTAAGATAGAGAAGAAACATTATTACAAGCATTAGTCTCAAACATAATGACAAAGTTCTATTCAATTTGAGCACATATTTAACCAATTAGTGATGTAACATAGCATAAGTTTAAGCTTCACCAAAGATCAGGAAAGATTTAAAGGAAATATAGAGATCATGAGTGAAATTCAAGATTACTTAAAGATTTTTCTATGTTAATATAAATTTCATAAGAACATTCAAATGCAAAGTAAATAAAACAAAGCAAACTTAGAATCCTTCAACTAGTCTAGCACATCACAAACTAGAAACTCATGAACATCAAATATAGCTCATCTATCCAAGAACCATTTAAATCTAATAAATGCACATATAATTAATAGAAAGCAAAAACAACATAACACAACATCAGACAATTTTTGTAGAATTCCAATTTTATTAATTGCTTTAGTATAAAATTTCTCAAAATCCCTCTCTTTACAAAATGGTAACACGTACCTATTTATAGAAGACATGTAGTGTACCAGTCATCTTTATTTTAAAATTTTATAAGAGGTAATTAAAATTGTCCTTTTAAAAATAATTATATATTACATATGGTTGTTAGGTGCCTATTAGATCAAAATACTAATATATGCTAACAAACTAGCATATATAGTTTACCAAAAAATAATATTGACTTTGCTCTTGGGATGGTAGGCCCCCTTGATCACTTAGGCTGAAGGAAGTATTTCAACTTATTTTATTAACTCAAAATCCACTATAGCGTTAATTAGACTTTCTTCTTCATGTTCAACCAATGTATCATATTCTTTGTCACTTCTAATAGTGACCTCTTGTAAGCACCTTGCTTCTACTATCTATTCTCCTGTGGTGAGGATGACATTAAGGACTTTTGAATTATCCTTATTGGATTCACCTTGGTTTTCATCTTAATGTATTGGATGAAGGTCTATACTCCCTACTAGAATTCAATATCATGCATTAGGCCAATGGCAGTAGGTTGAGAAGGGGTCACCAACAGGGTTTTTAGTAACTTCTCAATTCTATTCACCAAGTCCTTATCTTCCTCCATGAAGTCATTTCCCTTGTTGTACCATAAAATTAATTCCTATATTTGATCCACTAGGATACCTTGAATTGCATTCAATTTCCTTTCTTTAATGATCTTGAAGTCCAAAGGTTGTTTAGTGATGTGTACTTTGATCAATTTATCACCTATTCTTTGGTCTCTTTCCGTGTTGCATCAATGTTTGTGCCTTATTGTCTTAAAGTTACAAGGTGTTAAGCCTAAGTTTGATGTATTTTAATCATTCAAAGGCATCTAAGAAGTACTTATCTAACATCTTTAGTAGATCCTCTATAATTAATAGTAAGACTTGGGCCTCCAAGTCTTTCTTCTCATTCTCCAAGTTCAGGATCATTTGCTTCATTCCCTTAATTCCCACCATAGCCATTTCTAATTGGGCTTGCACCAGACTTACAATATCTTCTTGATGAATGGGGTGCTTCACTACTACTTGGCCTTAGACTGGAGTGAGTCCTGTAAATGGTTTCACTCTTTGAAGATTGACTTCTTTAGTTCTAATAGTTACTTTCTTGGTAGTAACCTTCTCTAGTGTAGCTATGTCAAGGTTAAATTATACCTTAGGCTTTGATTTTAAAAGCTTTAAATCCTATAATTTTTTGATACTATCCCCACTTAATTGCCTTGATTCTTCTATTTTATTATTTCTCTCCTTAGCAACCTCAATCATTCTCCTCTCATCTTGTTCCTTCATGATTTCTAAGATCCAGGGCTAGACTTCATCATTAACTTCAACATTGGCAGTGCTAGTCAAAGTTCATGAATGTGTCTAAGAGGGTATCTTTTGGAACTTACCACAGATGAACTACTCAGGGATGATAGTTCCATGTATAGGAAATTCATCACTAAACAAGTTCACCTCACTTGTTGGGTGAATCCACTTGAGTTTCTTAGAAGCTTTAGGCACCAAAGCCATATGTATCTCCCTCTTTATTTTGGTCATAGGGACCAAATATAAGGAAAATCCTTTGCCTTTGTCTATCTCTTTAGCTTGAGGACCTTCAATTAGTGCCATCTCAACTATGGCTTCTCCTTCTTCATCTATATATATATATATATATATATATATATATATATATATATATATATATATATATATATATATATATATATACACACAAGTTCCTTAAAGAACTCATCCACTATTTCATAAGGTTCCAAGGCAACCATATCAATGTATTCTAGAGGGGAAGAGGGTCTTTGAGGTAAAGCTAAGGTAGAGGGTCCCTCTCCTGGCCTATATTTCATCTTTTATTCACTAGGTCTTTCAATTTTGGGAACTTATTGTTGAGGTGGAACTTGTGTGGTGGACCTAAAGTGGAAGGTAAGAGGTGGTATTTCAAGGGATTCATTTTCCATATTTATCCTAATGGTTTTTATTCCCTCCACAATCTATGTTCTAATTTAAATCCACACCCCTTAAACCTAGTGAACACTTCTTCAAAGTTGGATTCCTTTGCATATAAGTGGTCATATGGACCCAATTGATGTTCATAAGGTACCTTATGTAGTCACATGGATTGTATATGGGAGAGTGCATTTCCCTTTGGATCCCATGTCCTGAGGTCATCTAATTGGAAGTAGAATGCCTCTTTATTCCTTGGTAAGATATATAATTGCTTCCATCCATGAATCACTATCTTCCTAATCAGATATGAGAAGAGATGTAGGATGTATTTTTTCTTCTCTTTGCTTACATTGTACCATGAAGGATTTGATGAGCTTGATTGGGACATGTATTGGTAATCTAAAGGGCTGGCTTTATATTCCTTCAATCTTGATGATTATACAGTTTGAGTATAACTAGATATCTCTAATGGGATTTTCAAATTGACTAATGAGGGGCGGGGGGGGAACCTTGGGCATTAAAATTTTAGTAATTATCCCAACTAGAGTGGGATATATGTAATCATAAATGAATTTCTTTTGGTCTCTATACTTGAATACGTGTAGTTTAAAGTATTGGTGAGAAATGGTAATCTTGTTATGAAGGGACCAATTCTTGATGGTAGGGAAGAAGGTTAATGATATGAAGATATCCAAAAATTAAGACATCATTATGAATAGTTGGCTTTTCTTCCTTTTAATTTCATTAAATTGTATCCCTAGATGGATACTTATCATTTCTCCAATAGGTGGAGTCAGCTTCTCTTCTATCATGAAATAGACATAGGAGACCCACCTAGGGTCAACATAGGATGTGATTGATACTCTATAATCCCTATTCAACAAATTCATGATGATTCTAATCCCTTCCCTAGATTATACAATTGGGATTTTACCATCATGGTTTCTCATTACATGAGTTCCTCTATCCAGTCATGGTCTTAGGATATTATCTAAGTCATTCTTAGTGGTCCATTCCTTGATTTTAGGGAGGTATATGTGATTCCTAAGAATATTATAATAGCCTTAAAAAGCTACTAAGGCTAAATAAGTAACCCTCTTTGATGTACCCTCCTTAACTATGTAGTCTCCATCTACTCTATAATCAATGAACATAAGAGCTAAGATATCAGCATAATGGAGTACTTATGGTTTGGCAGCTACAAGGTGAAGTCTATAAATTTATATTACCATGAGATATTCATGGCACCTTTAAAATGTAGTAATTCATTTCTCATTGGGATACAATGGTTGTAGAAGGTTGATTGCAAAGAAGATTTTTTACCAATTCTTCATACCATTGTTTAAGGTTCCTACATCCAATTTTGTGTCTTTTTAACATCTTCCTTTATTGTAAATAGACAAATAAACCTTGGCTTCATCTCTTTATTATTTTGTTATAATGACCATGTTCCTCCAACTGGTTAATTTTACTTGGACTGTGTGGTCTTACTAAGTGTTTTTAGTTCTTTTGAATGCAATTATGACTCAATTAAATAAGAATTAAGGATTTACGCTAGAACACTAGGGTTTTTCACAACTTTAATGGTAGATGTCGTGAATTCATAAATTCACTTGTGTTACTCCCATGAAATTCCTTTTACAAGCTATCCATTAGTATTTGAAAGCTTTCTTCATTTTGCAGCATTTGATTAGATCTATGAGCAAACATGATTCATTGATCTCAATCTGTGAATTATTTTCTAATTGGTTGGCTTTATTATGCCTTATCTAATTGAAAATTCCTTAGCCATTTCACACCACTGGATCAAATCTTACAATGAAGCATAGGTTGTTTGATCTATGAATATGCGCATGAAATAAGTCTCAAACTTAATAAAAACTTAGGTTAAAATCCATTATAATAATTTTCCCTATTAAAATATGTGAAGGGGTATTTTAAAGGGTCGAGAAATACATCCCTTCACTAGGCTTGAAATTTTATACTATGTTAATTTTGATAGCCTCATGAACATCAAAAACATTCTTCCAGACATTGAATGACAGGTGCAAGGCTACCAAATTTAAGATTTTCTAATGTATTTACACTATATTAAACTTTAATTCCTCAAAAATGACAAAAAATGTTGTCATGAATGTCAAATGATGGGTGCGAGGCTATCAAATTTAAGTTCATCTAATGTGGCTAGAGGGCATAAGCTTAAGCCTTGTGATCATGTTGTGTTAAAAAACACATTGTTATTTAAGCCAAAAATATGTTATTCAAGCCATGTGACCAAGTCTTCTAGCCTTGAGATCACTTAAGTCCTTTCTTTATTATCTACTTAAACTTAGATTAGGTTGTAAGCCTTTGGCCATTTCACACCATCAAATCAAATCCTACAATAAATCATATATTGTTAGATCTATAAAGATACACATGACTTAATGAGTTTCAAGATTTGATATGACTTAGGCTAAAAGTATGTTTCTTAAGTTTATTTATGTTAAAAAACACATAGGGTTCCTCTAAGGATTGAGAGATACATCCCTTTACAAGGCCTCAAGGTTATACTACGTTGAAAAGTCTTTAGTGACTTCACATCATGAAATCAAATCCGATGATGAAGTGTAGACCATTGATCATGATCCATGTACTTGTTAATGATTAGTCCCTACAAAGATAAAATATTAGGTTTAGGCACAAAATAATAAACCTAGAAAGACTTCATGCAATTTCCCTTAAACATTTTTTGATGTGTCACTTTCTTGGGAAAGTGCCTTAACCAATTCTTTTGAAGGGCAGGTTTAAAAAAGTTGAAGGGTTGATTTGTTTCAGACAAAATGTCCACAAGAAATAGTGCCCAAAATAATTTCTCTGAAGGGAACTTTTTGCCAAAGTGGACCAAGACAAATTTTCCAAAGGGACACTTTAAGAAACTCCAAAGGGTCACTTTTTGCCAAAGTGAACCAAAATAACTTTCTCAAAGGGACACTTCAAGAAACTTTGAATGGTCACTTTAAGAAACTCCAAAAGGTTACTTCAAGAAAGTGCCTCAAATTTAGGATTTCAAAGGGTATTTTGGGGTTTAGGTGGGCCCATTTACTTGAATTTGATTCATAGCATCTAATTAGATTGATAAAGAAGACACCAAAGTAGGATGGGTTAAGAAACCCAAACAAGTCTTCCCTCCAACTTTTGAATTCAAAAGTTAGGGTTTTCTACAAAGGAAACTTAGCCTTCTTTATTTAACCTAAAATTCAATCTTCAAAGGCAAACCATTATCAAAGTTAGTCCAAAAACACATTCATTATCATTAAGCATGTATTAAGTATTTCCCTTTCAAGTGGATGATCTTAAAATTCTAAAAAAGATAACCTATTCAAGAAATATTTTAAAGTTTAGATGTTTTTAAACATTCATAAGGGTCCCCCATTTTAAAAATCAAGAATGTGGGGGGGATGTTGATCCAAAAAATGATGACTCATAGGGGAAGCATAGCAATATGTTAGAACTTAAGGCTCTATTTCAGACCAATACATAAGTCTTTCATCCATTGGGTCCATAACATTATCTAAAGTAAACCTTTATTGGTATAAACCTCACATGTGTAAATTCATACTCAAAATGTTGAAACACAGAAGCACAGTGTGTGCTTTGATTCCACTTACTATTTTTCATGGAAGTTTGAAGGATACCATCCATATCATACCTTTGGTCATAACACTTGACTTGGAGCATTTTAGATATTCATTGAGAATAGTTTCTCTTATTTTAGTGAAGGTTTGGGCATTGCTCTACTACTAGCTAGGCATCCATAACCTCAATAGAGATGCCTTTGGTCCCATTCAAGGCCTTTCTCCACTACCAACTAGGTATCCATAAACCCAGTGGAGGTTACCAAAATCACCTTTGCTTTTATTTCTATAGATTTTTCAATAAGTGTTTTTTATGTCTTTTCTAGGTCTTTTTGCAAAGGTTGGGAACCAATATAGCCTAGTTTTAGGGATTTGGTCAAGTGTTTGATTCTTGGAGTAATCACTTTTAGTTGTAACCTCTATCCTAGACAAGGATGTGTTTTAAGTGCTATCATGAAATGTGCCCAACAACCTAAGTTTTCTTCTAGCACATGTAATTATTATTTAAACCAAACCTTGATTTAAGATTATGATTAAGAATTTTTATGATAATTAATTTCTATATCAATCTACACCATTATCTTTGAGTTACATCATGGTGCTTTGTGACAACCTATGTTCATCATTGCAAGATTCATATTATAATTTCAAGCTAATAGAATTTTAAGAAATCTCATGAAAACTTGAGAAATAAACTATCCATAGGACTTATTGGAAACAAAAGAGCACAACCAAGGAAAAGCAAAAAAAAACACCAAGCAAACACACAACAAAAAGCAAGAAGCAAGAAGAAAACAAATATGTACAAGCAAAGAAAGAAGGGAAAGCAAGAAAAGAAATTAATTATCCTACCTACTCTAATCTAATAGGTCTTACATATTTTAATCCATGAAGAACCTTAGTGGATCAGGAATGAAGTAATGCTTGAGATATTTCCCATTGGTGGGCAAGATGAACTCTACTCCTTGGAGGTATTTCAACTTAAAGGTGTTATTTCCCAATGTCTCTGCAATTTGATATAGCCCAATCCACAAAGGTGTGAATTTTCCATGCTTCACTTTTAGCTTTGAAGATTTTTCCCAAAGGAGGACTAAGTCCCCTTGCTTGAACACTTTGATTTTATATATTTTATCAAACCACCTTTTCACTATTTTTTTATGCCTACTAAAGTCAATAATTACTTTATCTTTGGCATCTTCCATCTAAATAATGTCCAGTAGCCTTGAGCTAGAAATGTCTTGGATTTATTCCATATACTCCTATATGAAAGTAAATGTGGGAAAACTTAAGGGTTATGGGGAAGATAGGTTCCTATCCATACACCAATAAGAACGGTGAAGATTTGAGAGCCTGTTTGATTCTTATCCTATCTACCCATAGTGCATATGTTAGGTTCTTATGCCATGTTATAGGTTTGTCTTTTGCAGACTTATTTATAGCCTTCATCAAACCCTTATTTCTATATTCATATACTCCATTCCCTTGGGGATAATTATTGGATTCAAACTTTAGAGTGATGCCATTATCATATGCCCAATAAATCATCTCAGTAGAAGTGAAGGCAAATCCATTATCATAGACCAAAGAGTCTAGGGTTCCAAATCTTATACAAATATTTCATTCAATGAAGTTAATTACCTCTTCTATCCTACAATTTTTGGTGGAAACAACTTCACTCCACCTTGTACAATAGTTAGTATCAATAAGGATAGATTTATGGCCTTCAAAAGAATTAGGGTTGATCACCCTTATAAAGTCTAACCCCCATTATGAAAAAGGTTTGTCAACTATCATAGGTTACAAAGGCATGGCTGCCTTTGGCTCTTTTGTGTTGAATATATGGCATGTATGTCACTCCCTCACATGCTTGTGAGCATCTTTGAAGAGGGTAGTCTAACAATACCCAACTCTAAGGATGTTGTGAGTGGTGGTTCTCCCTGAAGGATGTCCACTTCCAAACTTCTTCTTTGGATACACATCTTAAATTAATTCACTAAAATTTCATTCTATACAAGACTTCACTCTTGATGAGGTAACGAGTTTCTTTAAGCCTCAAGGCTCTCCTTTTCTCCCTTTTAAGTCCTAGGGGATAAATACCATTGATAAGTAAGTGGATGATAGAGTCATACCACTCATTAGGTTGGACATTTTACTAGTCAACTTGCATGACATGGAGCTTGGGGTTAATATTGAAAATCATTTGAACTAAACTTTATCACCTTACCAACTTGGAAATATTTATTTCAATATCATACTCTTTTAGAACTAACATCCATTTACCTCTTCTTTAGCCAAGCTCATTTTGATTCATCATGAGTTTTATATCTAGGTCTAGCAAGATAACATGTACCTTGTTCCTAAGGATATAATGCTTGAATTTCTTAACTAATTTCACCAATGCATAAGATTGTTTGTCAATCATAGAATAATTCACTTCATCATTCTTGAAATTAGTGCTCATGAAAGCTATGGGATGATCATTCCCATCAAAATTTTGAGTTTGTATTGTAGCCATAATATGCTTAGAAGTAAATGAATATAGATATAAATCCTTTGAGAAGTTATGACTTATGACGACTGAGGCTTCAATTATTTCCCTTTTAATGTTAGCAAAGGCTTTCTTAGATTCATCATTCTAAGAGATCTTGGCATCATTCTTTAGCATGTCATTTAAAGGCTTTAAAATTTTAGCAAAGCCTAAGATGAACTTTCTTGCAAAGTTAATTTCCACAAAGAATGACTTAAGCTCTTTTCTATTGTTAGGCAATTCAATTTTGGAGATGGCCTCCACTCTATCAAGATCTATGGAGATCCCTTGCTTGGTGATAATGTGGCCTAGTAGTTTCCCCTCTGCGACACAAAATACACTCTTCTTTAGGTTAAGGGAAATTCCATATCTTTTTCACCTTTCAAACACATGTTGCAAGTGCATGAAGTGACCTTCTCTATTCTTGGAAAAAACTATCAAATCATCTATATAGATGATGATACCTTTGCCTACCAGACCTTGGAAAGCATGGTCTATGGCCCTTTGAAATGTTTCTCCTACATCGATAAGCCCAATGAGCATCCTCTTGTAGGCATAAGTTCCCCATTTGGTCATGAAATTTGTTTTTATCCTATCCTCTTTGTCAACCATCACTTGGTTATACCATAAGAATCCATTCAAGGAGGACATCATAACTGACCCTAAAATAACTTGTATGACTTAGTCTAAAGAAGGTAGAGGATAGTTGTCCCTTTTATAAGTATTGTTCAAGTTCCTTAAGTCAATGCATAATCTAATCTCCACATTCTTATTTATTACTAGGACCAAGTTTTCTACCCAAGTGAATTTCCTATTAGGAAAGATAATCCTTGCATCTAATAGTTTCTTGACCTCTTTATATATCATAGGCTCCAAGATAGGATTGACTAGCCTTTACTTTTGCCTAAAAGGCTTGCAGTTTTCTTTGAGAGGTATTGTATGAGTTATGACCCTTGGGTCAAATATATTCAAATATTTATAGGACCAAACAATGACATCTTTGTACTTTCTAAAAAACTCCCTTGCTTTCTTATTCTCCATTTTAATGCATGCTTTCCCTATGTTGATGGGTTGAGGTTGGTTTTGTGAACCAAGATCGACTGGATAGTAGTATTTTACACTCATTTTAGATACCTTAGGTACCTCTATAAGCTTACCATGATCAAACAACCTCTCTAAATAGATCATCCCTTTAGGTATCTTTTTATTACTAATATGGATGATCTTACCATTAGGCTCCTTTTTAGGAGATCTTTAATCTACTTCATCAATGATATGGGTTTCAAAGGCCCTAGAGTTGGTTAAGAAATTGATGATATGTTGATCATAATTGAAAACTTGGAAGTGATTGATGATATTAGGGACTAATGAATAAGGTATCAACTCAATGCTAAAGTCAGGGGAATCTTGATTTGGCATGAGATTTGGATATACTATAAGAAAGCTCATTAGTAGCCTTGTTTTATTCCCTTAGAATAGCCAAGTTGTTGAAGGCATCAAAATATTCAATTAGATCCCATACCCTGAGCTTATATATATTTAAGTAAGATAACTTGCATTGGTATTTACTCTTTAATTGTTTGACCATAAGTTTAGAGTCTCCATAGACCATAATCTCTTTGGCTTTGTGCTTGATGGTAAGCTATAGTCCAAGAATAAGAACTTCATACTCAACTAAGTTATTAGTGTAAGGAAATTACAACCTATAAGATGCATGGTAGTGTTTATCTGTAGGGTCTATTAACATAATTCCAAATCCTAATCTTGATTTGCATCTAGCTCCATCAACATGTAACTTCCATAATTTAGGCATTAGAGGGGGCATTTTAGAATTTGGCTTTTGTGAAATTTCTAAGGTGAAGATTCTAAGATTAGAATCAAGGAATTTTACCCTTTAATTAACTACATTATACTCAGTTATCATATGCTTCATCCTCATATCTCTCTCAACCCTTATCTAATTAGGAATACCCTTTCATGGCAACCACAAATGAAAACAGTGAGTGGACATGTTCCATTCAAACCTTTGGTCCATTCCCTACTTAGAAGTAACCCATAAACATTAGGGATGTCCACTACTTGAATTTCAATAAATTATTGAACTCTAGGTTCACTTTATAATTGAATATGTACATTAAGTAGCTCTCTAATGACTTTTACTTTTGATTTATCTAGTTGTGTGACTACTTGATCAGACTTGATTGGGTTCAATCCTAGTTGCTCAAAAATTCTAGTTGGCATAATATTAGTAGAAGCTTCTAAATCTAGTAAATAGTTATGGAAATTCTTAGCAAACACTTTGACTATGAACAAAAAGGGTGGATACTTTGATTTTGGCATTTGCATAGTTACATTGGTAGTATCATTTTTTGGTGGCTTTCCAAGATTCTTGGACAATGATTCCAAGAGAAGGTCTATTTGATCAGTTATCTATGTCAATTCATGTAGAGTGACATTTGCCTTGATTTTCTTCATATCTTCAACAATATTGTATACATTGTTATTCAAAGGTTTAACCAAAGGCTTAGAATAAATACCATTTGGTGGCTCAAGATCATTCTTAGAAGATGTATTTAGAGGAGTCCCATAGTTATTTGGAGGAGTGGAAATAGTCAAGGGTTATCTTTGCTCCCTATTCCTTAGAGGGTAAATATTTAGTAACTATTGAAATGCTTAGATTTATTTAATAATATTTTCAATCTCATTATCTTCTTTGAAATTAAATTGGAAGGTCTCCATCATGTGTGCTTGATCTAGTGCTTTAGACCCAAAAGCAATAGCAGTATTGTCCTTATATGGGATAACCTCAAAGGTGTCAAGCTCATTTTAGAAGGATTCAAAATATTTACAAAATTCAATATAATCTATTTCACTATGATTAGAATTGGCATGCACTCTACAATAATTAGGCAAGGCAATATCTATGAGATCGATGTCCATAGTCTTCTTTCCAAATGAAGAAGGCTCATTGGCTTTGTTCCTATTAAAGAAAATGTCATTATGGAATTGATTTCTAGGTCTATTAAAATTTTGAAAGGTGAAGTTCCTTCTAGAGCTATCATTATCATTACCAACTTGTTTTTTCAATTGTAAGAAGTTTTTACTAAGCTTTTGGACCATCTTGAGTATGGACTCATTTTCATTCTTTAGAGCTTTAAAAGCTTGAAATTGACTATTGTTAGTAGTTTTGACTAGTATTAGAGCCTTTTGACCATTGGTTTGAGATCCATTAGTAGTTTTTTGACCTGAGAAACTTAAGTTTTGATTAGGAGCAACATGACTAGTAGGCAAAATAGTTAGAGCTAGTATTTGATTAAGAGAAGGAACATTTTGGCTATTAGCTAGGAAAAGGTTCAAGGTTGGCATCTATGGGTTGATATTTGGAAATGATTAATCTATTTACCCTTGAGGTTGCATTTTTTCACTAATTATCACCACTATTTAATAAGCTTGAGATAATGTAGTAATAGTTGGGATAGTTCTATTAAGAAACGTAGAAGTCATGGGATCCACAACATCTTTGTAGATGTCTAAGGCCAAAGGTTCATTAGGCTTATAAGGATCTATAGTTCTGATAAAAATCTTTTAAAATATAGCATTAAAAGACCTAATAAGTTCACTTGCATCTCTCTTGATGGTGGCAAATTGATGATATATGACACATGAGTTAACAATCTTCCCAAATTGATTAATAAAGATGGTGTCAAAGTTATTCTAAGAAGCGATACAATCATCAGGTAGGTTTAAGAACCACTCATAGGTAGCATCTTTGAAGGTAAAATGGAATAAAATACAATATAAATACTTTTTAATGAAATTTAAGATCCTCGATAGTGACCATACCAGTTAGACTAAAAAATAGGCAAATATTTCTCAGGATTTCATGGTAAATCATGAACTATACCTAGAACATTGATAGAACTTCCAATCCAAGCCATATTTGGTCAAAGGTTTAATTTAGGGACTCCTTTAAGGGGTGATTAGGGTAAATAATTTGAACTTATATTCTTTCCTTTATCTCTTCTAGTCCGTCAATGTGTCTCAAGCTCAAGTAGAGGTTCCTTGGTTTCTGAATGAGATCTGGTCCTAATTATATGTAATTCCATATTGAGAACTAATAATCTTATTTTTAAATATTGTCTAACATGTTAATTCCCTCAAATAACAAAAAATTTCATGCACACTAAGATTATGTTTAAAATATTTACATATGAAAATGTAAGGGACACTAATCTTTGACTAAATTAGCTCAAAGATATGTTTGATCATGTAAAGATGATCATCCTTTGCATTATTTTGAATAATTAGACTTGAATTTTAGAAGATAAAATAAATATTTAATCAAAATAAATATTTTCTAACCTCAAACATCAATAATTCTCAATCTTACAGCTATACTTACTAGAGCTTGAACTGAACTTTACAAAGAACAAGGATCTTTACCTTACTAAGTGCAAAGATGAGAAAGAAAGAACTCACAAATCAAAGATATTTACAAAGGATATAAATACCCTCTAAGTTTAACAAAAATAAATAAAAATATTTTCAAAGAATTTCCTTCTTCTAGCGCCAGTGGGAGCCACCTCTTGTTGATGCTTCTAATTGCTCCACAGAGTGTTCCTTAGTGTTGATGAACACTTCTCATTTTAGGATTAAAAGAATCCAAGGCATGATTTGTAGTTTGTGATTAGTAGTGTGTCTATGGTGGAATAGTTGGAAAAGTATGAGATATACCCATAAAATTTGTTTGATGTGGTGATTAGGAGCCACTAGGGTCTAAGTCTTTATAGTTTTGTAGTCTTCCTAGTCAAAATTTCTAACTCTAATCTAATCTAAGTGAATATTTACAGTGGTCTTTAAACTAAAGTGAAAATTTATAAGAAATAAGAAAAATTTAGGGTAAGGTAGAGAATAAATTTGATTGCAATGATTAGTCTCAAACATAATGATAAATTTCTATTCAATTTGAGCATATATTTAACCAATCTAACACATCACAAACTAGAAACCTTAAAATCCTTCAACTAGTCTAGCATATCACAAACTAGAAACCTCATGAACATGAAATATAGCTCATCTATCCAAGAATAATTCAAATCTAAGACATCCACCTATAATTGAGGGAAATAAAAAAATATATAACACAACACTAGACAAATTTTATATAATTCCAACTGTATTAATTGCTTTAGTATAAAATTACTCAAAATCCCTCTCTTTACAAAATGGTAACACTTACCTATTTATAGAAGACATAGGTAGTGTACCAATCATTTTTATTTCAAAATTTTATAATAGGTAAGGAAAATTATCCTTTTACAAAGAATTTTATAGTACATATGGTCATTATGCACCTATTAGATCAAAAGACTAATATATGATAACAAACTAGCATATATCATTTACAAAAGAATAATATTGACTTTGATCTTGGGTTGGTGGGCCCCCTTAATCACTTATGCTAAAGGAATTATTTCACCTTGGTGTATTTTTCTTTGATTAACTCAAAATCCACTACAGACTTCATTAGACTTACTTCTTCCTATTCAACCAATGTATCATATTCTTTGTCACTTCTGACGGTGACCTCTTACAAGCACCTTGCTTCTGCTATCTAATCTCCTATGGTGAGGATGACATTAAGTACTTTTGAATTATCCTTATTATATTGGCCTTGGTTTTCATCCTTGATGCCTTGGATGAAGGTTTGGACTCCCTGTTGGAATTTCATGTCATACGTTAGGCCGGTGGCAGTAGGCTGAGAAGGGGTCACCAACAAAGTTCTTAGTAATTTCTCAATTCTAATCACCAATTCTTTATCTTCCTCCATGAAGTCATTTGAATTTTTATAACATGAACTTAATTTATATATTTGATCCACCAATTCCCTTGAATGGAAATCAATTTCCTTTCTTTAATGATCTTAAAGTCCAAATATTATTTAGTGATGTGTACTTTGATCAACTCTGTCACCTGATCTTTGGTCTCTTACCATTATTGCATCAATGTTTATGCCTTCTTGGATTGAAGTTCCAAGGAATTAAGCTTGATTTTTATGGATTTTAATCATTCAAAGGCATCTAGGAGGTACTTATCTAACATCTTTAGTAGGTTCTCTAGAATTGATAGTAAGACTTGGGCCTCCAAGTCTTTCTTCTCTTTCTCCAAGTTCAGGATCCTTTGCTTCATTCCTTGAATTCCCACCATATCCATTGTTGACTGGTCTTTCACCAGACTTGCAATATCTTCTTGATGAATGGGGTACTCCCTTGGTACCTAGCCTTGGACTAGAATGAGTCCTAAAAATGATTCCACTCTTTGAAGAGTGGCTTTTGTAGTTCCAATAGTTACTTTCTTGGTAGTAACCTTCTCTAGAGTAGTTGTGTCAGGGTTAAGTTGTACCTTGGGATCTAATTTTGAAATATTTGAAGCCTCTAGTGTTTTGAAACCATCCCCACTTTATTTCACTAATTCTTCTATTTTTTTCTACTCTCTTTAGTAGCCTCAATCATTCTCCTTTCCTCTTGTTCCTTCATGAGCTCTAAGATCCAAGGCTGGACTTCATCATTGACTTAAACATTGGTAGTGCTAGTCAAAGCCCATGAATGTATTTGAGAGGATATCTTTTGGAACTTACCATAGATGAGCTAGTCAGGGATGATAGGTCTATGTATGGGAAATTTGTCACTAAACATGTTCACCTTACTTATTGGGTGAATCCACTTAGGTTTCTTAGAGGCTTTAGGCACCAAATCCATATCTATCTCCCTCTTTATTTTTGTCATAGGGACCAAATATAAGGCAACTCCTTTGCCTTTATCTATATCTTCAACTTGAGGACATTCAATTAGTGCCACCTCAGCTATGGCTTCTCATTCTTCATCTTCTTCCTTGTTTGACCCATGTGTATCTCTAAGTTCCTTGAAGAACTCATCCATTATTTCATAACATTCTAAGGAAACCATATCAACATATTCCATAGGGGAAAGGGGTCTTTGAGGCAAAGCTAAGGTAGAGGGTCCCTCTCCTAGCCTATGTTCCACTTTTATTCACTAGGTCCTTCAATTTTGGGCACTTGCTACTGAGGTAGTTGATGTTGTTGAGGTGGATCTTGAGGCACTTGTGGTTGACCTAAAGTAGAAGGTAAGAGGTGTTATTTCAAGGGATTCATTTACCATATTTATCATGATGGTTTTTCTTCCATCTAGAATCTTTGTTTTAATTTAAATCCACACCTATTAAACCTAGCCAACACTTCCTCAAAGTTGGTTTCCTTTGTGTTTAAGTAGTCACATGGACCAAATTGATGTTCAGAAGGTACCTTATGTAGTTTCTTATATTGTAGATGGGAAAGCACATTGCCCTTTGTATCCCATGTCTTGAGGTCATCTAATTGGAAGTAGAATGCCTTTCTATTCCTTGCTAAGATCTATAATTTCCTCCATCCATGAATCATTGTCTTCCCAATCAGATATGGGAAGAGATGTAGGATGTATTTCTTCTTATTTTTGCATGCATGGTCTATACCATGAAGGATTTGATTGACTATATCACTCTTGGCTAGGTTGATTAGGAAATACACTAGTAATCTAAAGGGATAGCTTTAGATTCCTTCAATCTTGATGATTGTACAGTCTAGGTATAACCATATATCTCTAATGGGATATAAAAATTTCCTAATGAGGGGGGAACCTTGGGCATTAGAATTTTAATAATTATCCTGAATAGAGTGGGATATATTCAATCACAAATGAATTGCATGTGGTCTCTATACTTGAATACATATAGTTTGGAGTAATGGTTAGAAATGGTAATCTTGTTTTGAGGGGACCAATTCCTGATGATAGGGAAGAAGGTTAAGGCCATGAAGGCATCCAATAAGTAAGACATCATTGTGAATAGCTAGTTTGTATCCTTTTAATTCTATTTAATTGTCTCCCTAGATGAATATTTATCATTTCTCTGATAGGTGAAGTTAGCTTCTCTTCTATCATGAAATAAACATAGGAGACCCACATGGGGTCAACATAGGATGTGATTGCAACTCCATAAGCCCTATCCAACAAAGTCATGATGATTTTAATCCCTTACATAAATTGTATAATTGGGATTTTACCATCTTGGTTTCTCATTACATGAGTTCTTCTTTCTAGACATGATCTTAGGATATTATCTAAAAGTCATTCTTAGTGGTCTATTCCTTGATTATAAGGAGGTATATGTGAGTCTTGGGAAGCTTATAATATCCTTCAAAAGCTACCAGAGCTATATAAGTAACCCTCTTTAATGTACCCTCCTTAATTATCCAATTTTCATCTACCCTAGAATAATTGAACATAGGAGCTAGGATATCATCACAATGGAGTACCTCTAGTTTGGTAGCTATGAGGTGAAGTCTAGACGTCTATATTTCTATGAGATCTTCATGGCACTTCTAAACTACAATAATTCATTTCTCATTGGGAGCTAATGGCTGTATAAGGTTGATTGCAAAGAAGATTTCTGACAAGTTCTTCATACCATTGTTTAAGGCTCCCATATCCAATTATGTGTCTTTGTAACATCTTCCTCCATTGTCAATAGACAAATTAAGATTATCTTCATATCTTTTTTATTTTCTTGTAGTGACCATGTTCCTCCAACTGGTTGATTTCCCTTAGATTGCATGGTCTCACTAAGTGTTTTTAGCTCTTTTGAATGTAATTGTGGCTCAATTGAATAAAAATTAGGGCTTTATGTTGGAAAACTAGGGTTTTTAATAGATTTAATGGTGGAGGTGGAAAATTCATAGATTCACCCATGTTACTCCCATGAAAGTCCTTTCAAAAGCTAGCCATTAGTCTTTGAGAGCTTCCTTTATTTTACATCATTGGATTAGATCTATGAGTAAGCATGATCTGTTTATCTTAATCTATGAAGTCTTTTCTGATTGGTTCCCTTCATTATGCCTTTTCTAGTTGAAGAGTCTTTGGCCATTTTGCACCATCAGATCAAATCCTTTGATGAAGCATAGGTCATTTCATCTCAAAGGTGCACACAAAATAAGTCTCAAGGTTAATAAAAATTTAGGTTAAAATCCATTATACTAAGTTTTCATGTTAAAACATGTGAAGGGGTATTTTAAAGGGTTGATAAATACATCCCTTCACTAGGCTTGAAAGTTTAGACTATGTTAAATTTGATGGCCTCAAGAATGCCAAAAATGTTCTTATAGACATCTAATGATGGGTATGAAGTTTTTAAATTTAAACTCATATAATGTATTTAGAATATCTTAAATTTGACACCCTCATAAAATTCACAAAATGTTCTCATGAACATCAAATTATGGGCATGAGGCTATCAAATTTAAGCTCATCTAATGTAGTTAGAGGGCTTAAGATTAAGCCTTGTGGTCATGTTGTGTTAAAAACACATTATTTTTAAAGCTAAAAATACAATCTTTAGGCCATATGACTAAGTATTTAGGCCTCAATATCACTTATGTCCTTTCTTGATTATCAGCTTAAACTTAGATTGGGTTGTAAGCCTTCGGCCATTTCACATCATCGTATCAAATCCTGTGATAAAGCATAGACAGTCAGATCTATAAAGATGCACATGAATTAATGAGTTTTGAGATTTGATATGACTTAGGTTAAAAGTATTTTTCTTAAGTCTATTTATGTTTAAAAACACATGGGGTTACTTTAAGAGTCGAGGGATACATCCCTTTACAAGGCCTCAAGGTTATACTATGTTGAAAAGTCTTTGATGACTTTGCACTATTGAATCAAATCGTATGATGAAGTGTGTACTGTTGAACGTGATCCATGTAATCGTTGATGATTGTTCCCTACAAAGATAAAATATTAGGGTTAGGCACAAAACAAGGAATCTAGAAAGACTTCATGTAGTTTACCTTAAACATTTTTTGAAGGGTCACTTTCTCGAGAAAGTGCCTTAACCAATTCTTTCAAAGGGTAGGTTTCAAAAAGCCAAAGGGTTGATTTGTTTCAAACAAAATGTCCACAAGAAATAGTTCCCAAAAAAATTTCCCCTAAGGGAACTTTTACCAAAGTGGACTGAGACAACTTTCTCTAAGGGTCACTTTTTGCCAAAGTGGTTTGAAATAACTTTCCTGAAGGGACACTTTAAGAAACTCTAAAGGGTCACTTTAAGAAACTCTAAAGGGTTACTTTAAGAAAGTGCCTTAAAGTTAGGGTTTCAAAGGGTATTTTTGGGTTTAGTTGGGCCCATTTTATTGCATTTGATTCACACCATCTGATTAGATTGATAAAGAAGACACTAAAGTAGGAGGGGTTAAGAAACCTAAACAAGTCTTCCCTCCAACTTTTGATTTTAAAAGTTAGGGTTTTCTACAAAGGAAACCTAGCCTTATTTATGTAACCTACTATTCAATATTCAAATTTAAACCATTATCAAAGTTAGTTCAAAAACATAATCATTATCATTAAGCATGTATAAAGCATATCCCTTTCAAGTGGATGATCTTCAAATTCTAAAAAAGATAACCTCTTCAAGCAAGCTTTCAAGGTTCAGATGTTTTCAAACATTCATAAGGGTCTCCCATTTAAAAAAGAAAAAAAGTGGGGTGGGGGGGGGGATGTTGATCCAACATGACCCACTATCTCATCCAATTACATATTAATCAAGATCATCCATGTGATAATATAAATGAAATGATTCCAAATGCAATGATATTGGTGATCTACTCCCCTAAGGTAGCCTATACCATTCTAAAACCCATTAGAACTCCTATTTAAGTGAGGTGATGCCACATGATTAAGTACTAATTCACCATGGTTGAATAAATAATCATCACATATATGACTTTCTTGAATAGTGGAATAGCATGGAGTAGCCATGTGGCATGACCATTCCAACAAAGGACACATTGATGATGACATCAATAAGACACTAGTTTGAATTTGATGGCCCATCTATCCATCAAACTATCAAAAATCAAAATTAAACTATGTGTCTAATATGACATTAGTGATAATTTATAGATACATCATAATAGAGAGGTTGATCATGAAAATTAAAATTCAAAGATAGATTTACTAGTAACCTTAAATTTTGGCATGTAATGCACACATGGGAAAGATAGAAAGCCACTAGGGTCAAATCTACCATGAAAAGGATCATTCTCTAATTTAATATTGGTATGGACAAAGTCTAAGTTTTGATCCTAAGGAATTTTAAACCACTTATAGTTACACTTGGCCACAAAAATTTACTCCCATGCTCACAGTAACATTGTGTCTAGCAGAAGTTCTCTACCATACTTTTGAATCCACATTGAATTATCATCTACTTCTACAAATGGCATGGTTTGCCTCCCTTTTTGAATTTAAATTTCTCTCTCACTCTTATTTATATAAATTTGAAATACTTTCTCAATGCTGAATTTTTTTAGTATTATAGGATGCTATGCCTAGTTGGATCTTTGTGATTTTTTTTTTTTTAAAAAAAAAAACATAGATAACTAGACATGTTTTTATGATTTTTTATAACTTTCTAGATTAGTTTTGCTTTTCCACTTCTTTTTTTGTTTTTATATTATTAAGTTGAAGTTCATATCTAGATAATTGTATGGTATTTGAACTTTATTAATCAAAAATTAAATCTTAATATTCAAATATTGTTAGGATTATGTGTGGACATTTTCCTATGTATGTTTTATGGTGGTTGTGCCCATTTATTCTCACAGTCATTTTCCCAAGATTCTTGCACCATTTTTAATTAGAGTTATGCTCCCTCTGATTCAATAAAATATTGGTTTCATGTATGTTATTCAATTAAAAATTTCCTCTTAATATTCATGGCAACAGACTCTCTTTCTCTTTACCCTTGCTCTTTTGCATTTATTTTAAAAGTGTGCTAGTTTAGGGATTGGTTATCAACAAAAGCAATTTGTAATTAAATGTTTATATTGATTTTTATTTCATTTTATTTTTATCATTATTGTATCATTGTTGCATCTATGAATGTGGTAAACCAATAAATAAATTAGTTGTGCTTTTTATATGCACGTTTAAGAAAGCCAAATTTCCATCTAAGGTTAACTCTACAAGTATTATCAATAAAGTATGCAACCTGCTAATGAATGTCTTAATTAAAATAATTTACACCTTAAATAGTAAAACATGCCCTTTGGAAGGAATAGTCCACATCATCTAACTTAGTGAAGACCATCATACCAAGACCTGGTGCATTTAGACCTTGGGGAAGCATTTTCCTTGAGGAATCTTCTTCTTTTTAGGAGAGGCAAAGCCTAAAACACCCTACTTATTGTTGGATATGTCAAAACACTAATAAAAATTATTATTTATATATCACATATGAATTTCACAGGTATCTATGAAGTGTTTTTTAAAACATACAAGCATTTTCACATATTAAGATGGTGGATGATCCTCTACCCATTGGCCTTGCTAAGTTAGGGACATATTTCTCATTGGTGATAGTAGCAGGTCTTATCCTTCTATAACCACTATATTGTTGATCTATCAATTATATAAAAATTTCTTTCTAACATTTTTATCTTACATAGTGTACATGGATATGTTATTTTATATGATATGATTAAATGACATATGCATAATTTAGACTACCTTCACTAATTATATGCTCCATTGATGATGCTTATTTGTACATAATAGATTAAAAATTTGTTACTATATTATGTTTTCCCTTGGTCATTGTGTAATATTATTTTCTTCTTACATCTCTATGAGATCTTGTGTGTTGTGTGTGACATATGAACATGTCCCTACTTTGGTCCTTGGCCTGATGTGTGGTGTGTGCATTTGAACATGTCTTCACTTTGACCCTTGTTCATATGCGTGATGTGAAAATTTAAAACATGGCCTTGCTTTGTCTATTGGTCTTATGTGTAGTGTACCAAATTTTAACATGTCCCTTATTTTTTACATTCATCATGTATATGTGTGTTCGTTAAGACATTTTAACATTTCCTTATTTTTGGCCTGTGGCCCATCTCTGCCAATTTTCTATTCATGCTTGTTTTGTGTGTATTTTGTTGAGATTGAGGAGTTTTATAAGTGTCATTAACCATAGCATGCACTCTTAACAGACTAATATGTTAATCCTATGAGATTTAATAATATATTATATAGTCCTTTCATCTTAAGTCTTATGCAAAATTAGAATATTACTATGTTAACACTTTTTGATATTTTATAATTTTTAATGATAACATATTAGTACCATGTTTCAAGTTAACTTTTATTTTGAGATGAATGAGTTTATAGGATAAAATTACCTCACCTAAAAAGGGGAAGTTTTTTTGGCTTTTCATGCATGATATAAATTACTCTCTCTCTCTCTCTCTCTCTCTCTCTCTCTCTCTCTCTCTCTCTCTCTCTCTCTCTCTCTCTCTCTCTCTCTCTCTCTCTCTCTCTCTCTCTCTCTCTCTCTCTCTCTCTCTCTCTCTCTCTCTCTCTCTCTCTCTCTCTCTCTCTCTCTCTCTCACACACACACACACACACACACACACACACACGTGTGTGTGTGTGGGTGTGTGTGTCAGTTATGGGAAAAATCACTTCTATTTAAAGTTTCAAGTTGTAAATTCAGTTATTGGCACATATTATGCAGGCATATTCCATTACATATGCATTCTTGTTTCAATTTCAAGGAGTAAATTCACATACAATTTCAAATTATATAATTTCAATGAGGCAATAATAACATTTTTATTCCCTAGTTTATATCTTCATGGAGATGGTAAGAGCATGAGATTATTCAATTATATTATGATTATATCCTCAATTATGAGGATATACTAGGATTTTGTAATTGAATCTATAGGCCATTTATAGTGGCTAATTTAGTTTAGTTACATAGTGGATGACTTGGATTCAATTGAGCACTCCAACATTATGTGTGAAACTCTATTAGGATTCTAACCCATTTACCTCTTATGGTTATAAAGATGGAAAAACACAATTGCTTTTCAAAATTATTCAATAATCAACACTAGGTAGATGCATGATAATGGGGGACAAAAGTGGGGTGGGGGACCTTAAAGTGACACATCTTTTTTATGAAAATAGCAATAGTTGAACTTGGAGAGAATGTTAGAGACACTAGGAAAAAGAATTTTAAAATGACATAAGAATATGAATTATGTAATTTTGAATTTAGTTTCTAATTTTTTTCCAATACCCAGTTAGTATAAGTGTGCCAAATAGATGCATTTATCAAAATGGCTTGACTTTTTTTTGTGAAAATATAAGCAAATTACATGTGTATGGAAACAATTTTTTTGAGTAAATGAATGAATTGTTGTATGAAATTTCATATATGGATATATGAAATTTCAAAGATTTTTGAGAATATTTTTAATTAATTTTTTAATATAATAATAATAATAATAATAATAATAATAACAACAACAACAACAACAACAATTATTATTATTATTATTATTATTATTATTATTATTATTATTATTATTATTATTATTATTATTATTATTATTATTATTATTATTATACAAGTCAAGAGAACTACAAAATTGAAACTATAAGTGTAAGAACACAACTTGTTGACCTTAACTTCTTCAAAAGTAATTTTTTAAAACATATTTAATGATATGTATATTTTTGAGATATAAGTTTTATAAAATTTTGATAAATGGTCAAAATTTTATAAAGTTGTTTATAATGGTATGTATATAGTCCACAATGAGTTATATAGTGTAGAAATTAAGTAATAATTACAAATAACAGTTTAAATTTGAAAAACATTTATATATTTAAAAACCACATTTTCCCTCTAAAAATCCATATAATTTTATTAAAAAAAATAATAAAATCTAATTACTCAAATATGTTGACAAAGAAGGAAAAGACACATAAATTTATAAAAAAAATCAATTGGGTTGGTTCATGATAGGGTTGAAGCTAGGTTCAGACTCCCAAATTCTAAAACTAAGCCTATTTTGGAGGGAAAGTATAAAAATAAAAGTTTGTAAATTTAAAAATAGCGTATGCCCTTTGAAAAGAGCCAAAATTCATACATCCTTTAGAGAAGATAAAAGGCATACGCCCTTTACAAAGGGTGTATTCCCTTTTGGAGTCAACAAAGGGAATTTATGGTTTTGACCATTTATATCTACTACCATAAAAGACATGCATACTTTTTAAAAGCATGCATGCCTTTTGTGGTTCATTGATTTTATTTATTTTTCCATGAAATTGACTCATTCATTTTGAATTTTACAAACTTCAATTTCATTTTTACTTCTAAAATTATGTAAATTATGTAGATTAGCCATTCACTTTTTCTCAATCACTATAAATTCTTCAAATTTTATTCTATAGTTAGACTTATTTTAGTAAAAATAAGTAATGGGTTCAAGTAGTCATTGTAAAATATGAATTAAGGATCTAAAAATGAGGAAATTGAAGTGAAAAGATAAAAAGAAAGAAAAAGACAAGCATATAGGAGATCATCCATAAGAGATTTTGGGTAAGGTTAAGGTACTTCCCCCAGTCTAGGCAATATTTAAAATGAAAATAATATGCCCAATTCAATATAATTTTATATAGATATTTCTTAAAAATAATATAATATAACTTAATAAATAATTTTTGAACAATGAAAATTAAAATGTAAAACATGTAACTAATGAATTTCTAGTGATTGATGAAACACATGGAGAAACATATATGATGAAACATTCATCCATAATGAAGTTTATAAGAATTATGATAATCAACATCAATTAATGACACCAATTCATCTCTCTCCTAATGAATAATAATTCACTTCACCTATAGGGTCTAATGTACCTAGCCAACACTCTAATATACCTTCTATGGTTTAAGTGGTAACCCCATCCAATTTAATAAAAAATATAGCTCC
Source organism: Torreya grandis (assembly GCA_037957365.1). Lineage (NCBI taxonomy): Eukaryota > Viridiplantae > Streptophyta > Pinopsida > Cupressales > Taxaceae > Torreya > Torreya grandis. The sequence goes on along the minus strand of JARHVA010007660.1, from coordinate 290,015 downwards.
TAGACCCACACCTCCAAGGATAATGCAAAAAAATACCAAGGTATTTGGTTAAAATATATGAGAAAATACTAGAACCTATGGAAGATAAAATGTCTAAAAGATCAATTCAATGTCATTCTCAATGTGTATGGGACTGTGCATTTGAGAATAAAAGCCATACAAAACAATGCAAATTATTTTTTCAATTAATGAAAACACAAAAAATGTACCATGTGATGCATAATTTAGGGTTAAGAAAAATCAATATGGAGGAAATAAACAATGCAATAGTAAAGAATCTATTTAATGCATTTAATGTAATAGGAAATAAAACTCTAAAAAATATAGTGTTGTGGTAATACAAGTAATAACCAAATATATAGAGAGTAAGTTAACATCTAAAGCTCAATTTCTTAGTAAATAAAGTACATCATTGAACTTAAATAGGAAAACTATAATAAATTCCATAAAAATAAAAATAAGGCTTGATGACCCTTCACCTAAAAATTGTTCAACATTTAGTGATAGACTCCCATGAAAAGATAAGTTATTAGTTAAAGGAACAATACATTTGATTGAAATTTTCTGGAATGATAACATAAGGGTCTTATATAATTTAAAATATATTTTTACAAGAGTAAAATGTTCAGAAAAATGTGAGTCACATGTAAAATATTACTTGGACGTGACCCACATAGAATTTTATTAAAAAATTTAATGGGAAATTAACAATTATCTAAAGGTCATATAATATGTGAAAACATTTCTATGTTAAAATCAATCAAGCATGCATGACATGTTGTAGGATCTAGGTTGAATTTACTGTGTTTTGATGTTTTCTATCATACACATTGTACTTTACATACTAATGAGAATATTTAGGAATGTGTGGTGGCTTCCCCACCTAAAACATCAAGAGATTTAATCCAAAGTCTTTCTATCAAACACCTAAGGGATAGAATTTTTTTTGAAAAGAATGTTTAGATGTAATATGTAACACTTGTGGTGGTTTATCAAATTTGACCAGATGTATACATGAAGAAATTTCACATGAATTTGGAAAGTAACTAGTTTATTTTTAAAAAGTGCAAATTTGTAAATTATGTTTTAAAAATGGAAAAGAGTCATCAAGATGTGAGTTGGTTATGGACCAAGTATCTTCATATGATTTCATTTCTAAATTAAAGAAGAAAATTATATACCAATATCCAAGACACACATACAAATCAAAATGTTTATTTATAATCAATTCAAGGTATGTAGGGATAACTTCCCAGTTGGCACCATTGTTTTGGTTATGGAATTTTCTGAAAGATACACCTAACAAAAAAAAAAATGAGTTTTAATCATAGTATTATGATTCAATTCAAGTTGTAATTTTCATACATATTAAATTTAGATATATACCTAATAACATAAATGACAATAAAAATATTTTAAGGAAGTACCACTTTTATATGAGCGATGATAGATCATGTTTTCCATATTTTTTTAAAGGTTATTTTGGGTTGTTTTATATAAATTATAACAAAATAGAAATCATGTTCGATACAAAATAAATTTGGTCATATAATTTTTCAAGATAGTTTAATAATTCTCAAATGTTTTAAAAGTTAAGTAGGATACATAAGAAGAATGAGGTTCAACATTTTTGGAGTTTATTTAAGGATGGATGGCAAATGGGAACATGATGGTGTAGGTGCATATATAAAAGAGACCATAAAAAAGAATAGAGAAAGCACAAGGATGGTGATAATCTAATTGATGCTACAAGTCTTGTGACTTGGTGTAATGAAAAACTTTCTCATGTATTAGATAAATATTCTCACATGTGAAGATTATTTTGGCTAATGGAGAAAAAATAAAACATTGTATAAATATTGCAATATAGTATCTAGATCAAGTATTTTACACTAAATTTTAATTTCAAATTCTAATTTATGGACTATTTATACTAGGGATATGGAATTTTTGTGGATTGTATGGAACTTGATTAGAATTAATATGAGTCAAAATAATGAGTTGATGAATGGTATTGTAGACCCATAATTCCTATCGAGACTAGTGATTCATTTCAACCATTGGGGATCATGGAATAGAATCATTGGTTGACTTTGCCCACATCACAAATATTATGTAACTAGGTACAATTTATTTATAATTTAAATATATCCTTAGTTCTATTAGTGATAGCTCAATTTTTCCCTACATGTCCTTACATATTGATTATATTTTAAATGTATGGAATTTTTTTGTAGCAATTGCACTTGAGGATAATGATGAGGGAACATACTAATACTTGTCTCATTGTGTTGATGGAAAAAAATTAACCACAACTATCATGGATGGAAAAGACCTAGTTTATACTACCGGATCTATGGTGGTTACTAGAACTTGGCTTCATAGATACTATCATAAAATATAAGGCAATGGTTCTTTGAGGAATTTTAAACACAGGGTGGTGCTTCATTATTAAAATTTGGTTATCTCTAAAAATATTCAAATTAATAAATATTTTGGAAATCCTCTTTAAAATGTTTGTGGAAATATCATGAATCTGAGCATGAAGTAATTCTTAACACAATAAAAATAAGAGATAATTATGAAGGTACATTGGATTAACTTGGTAAGGTTAGTTTTCAATGTTTGAAATTTAAAATTACTAAAGTGAACTTATTTTAGTTAATGTATTTAAATTTTTAATTATTTTATAATTATGTGTTTATTTATATTTGAATTTTTACTAATAATTTTAATGTAGATTAGTGATACCATATGAGACTTCACCTTCATGTGGTTGGTGTCATGAGTAGATAAGATTATCTTATTGAAATAAAGAGAATATTAAAAAATAATACATGTTGATTAGATATATGTGGGAGAGAATAATACATGGGGTATTCAAAAGACTTTCTCATGTAACTGTAATAGTTGATAATTAGTCTCTACCCCTCATGATTCTCCTACAACATGTAGTGGAGTTCAATTCATTTGCACTCTCTAGGATGAGAATATTATTCTAAAGGATACATAAAAATGACTAAAAATTTCAATCTTAGGGCCTAATGAAGAGTAGATGGGGGAATTCCAACATTAATATTCCCATTTTTATGTGTTCATGAAGATGGTTCATCAATTAGGATTCAAGTTAGAAGATACACCTCCCATTGACCAAATTTTGGTCTCTTAAAAGAGATTTAGATGCGAGAGAAAAAAATTATTGTGTCTCACTCATCCTAAGTGAGGGAAAATCCTATGGGCTATGCTTATAGTATTCTCCCATGTAACTATAAGAATTGATGGTTTGTCTCTACCTATTACAGTTCTCCTAGAACACATGGTGGAAGTTTAGTCTATTTGTAATATCAAAGATGAGAAGATTACCTTAAGGGATGCATCTCAATGACTATAAATTTTAGTCTTGAGGGTTGAAATTACATCATTCATACACCCATTTAGATGTGTCTTGAAATATGATTTATCAATTGGGATAGTGAGTCAAAAGATACACCTCTCACTAACTAAATTTTGCTCTCTTAAGAAAGATTTAGTTATGAGAGAAAACTCATTTTTGTGTCTTTCTCATCTTAATTGAGGGATAATACTCTATGGGTTATTATATTATTTACATATTAAGTCATAAGAGTTGATATTTCATCTCTACCCCTCATGGTTCTCCTTTAATGTGTGATAGAAGTTTGGTTTTTTTGTACTCTTAGGAATGAGAAGATTCTCTTAAGGGATGTGTCCAACCAAATACAAATTTTAGTTCCAAGGCCTTATGGAGAGTGGAAAGGGGTATTTATAGCATTAAAATTCCAATCTATATGTGTTTATTAAGATGGATTATCGATTGGGATAGTGAGTTATAAGATATGCCTCTCACTAACCAAATTTTGGTCCCTTAAGAGAGATTTGGCTAGGAGAGAAAAATCATTATCATGTCTCACTCATCTTGATATAGTTAGAATACTCTTATGGGTGATTAGAGGACTCACACATACAATTTTATGAGCTAAAAAATCATCTCTACCCATCAGGTTCTCCTACAATGCATGGTAGAAGTTTGCTTAGTTTTCTCACTCATGGATGAGAAGATTTTCTTAAGGGATGCATCTTACCATTTACAAATTTTAGTCCTAGAGCCTCACAAAGAGTGGATGGGGGAATTATATAATTTAAATTCCCATGTATACATATATTCATATATGGTTCATCAATTGGGCTAATGAGTCATAATATATGCCTCCCATAGACCAAATGTTGGTCCCTTAAGAGATATTTGGCTGAAAGAAAAAAATCACCATCATGTCTCACCATCTCAAGCTGGGGCATGAAAACTTTTAGTGGCCTATGCAAATAATATTGGAGGTTTCTAGGTGAATTGATTTCAAAATGGTGGTGAATCAGTTTGGAAGGTGTATAAGTATGTAGGTGAATAATGTGATTAAATGTGGTGAATCATGTATATGCAAATGTAGATAGGGTAGTTGTATGTGCAAAAGTAAAATAGTGGTCTTCAAATGGGGAACAAAATCATGTTAAATCAAGGTGACATATTTGCATTATGCAAATGAACATTTTCATATGAAAACATGCATCTGCATCATAAAGATGGTCGTATGTGTTTCCTATCACTATGCATCCCCTCAATGATTACCTATAAAAGGAAAACTCGCACTTAATTTTTAATTTTTCACAATTTTATTTCTCTCATACCATTCTTGTGATCCATCATCTTAATTCCATCTACCCTATTTTATAATGACCAAGGTCTAACATTGTAGTAAGTTTGCACCAATATCTTCCTAGAACTCATTTGACATAGCTCTGAGCACAAAGTTCCAACTCTAAACCATATTTTAAAATCTGATGTGCACTAAGATCCTTAGACTTTTCCAAAAATAATATACATAAAGTTATTGGATCAAACAATACAAGTTCAAGGGGATTATCTACATGCCATAATATACAAAATATATTTGCTTGATAAACTTTATATTATAAAGCTTCAACAATGTTGCATCCATGTTTAAAAATCAGATTGAGCTCACATTATTTTTCATTTGGAATCAATTTGGAGGTCATACAGAGACTATCATGCCTACCTTACAAGCACATGGATTGGCTCACAATGAAGGCTTTGATAACCAATGAGGACAAAAATTAATTGGAGTATGTCTATGTACTGCATATGGATGGTATAATGTTTTTAATTTTATAATTCATCAATTTTTTTGACTAATTTAATTATGTTAATGGTTATTAATTAACCTATTAATGTTTTTTTATAGATCATTTATGCCATAGTGGAAAGGGGCTTAATGTTGAAGCAGTAAAAAGTTCTTTTCTATTTGGCATGATTTAACTTTTCCAAGCTAGATTAGTATTGTATGGAAGATCATCAAACATTTAATTATGTGCTCTTGTATATATCCTACATACTCTCAATGTTCTACAATTTTATTAGTGTTCATTCCTTCCAAACATAACTAAGGATGATTTGAATTATTCTATTCAAAATGAAAATTCTACATGTTTTTATACAAGTTATAATATTACATTATACAATGATGAATTTTGAATTTCACACCACAACTATTGCAACCACTCTTCATCACCAAATGGATGTCAATGAACTCTCTATTAAATACCATGAGGTTAGTTTACAATTCACTATAATCATTTTCAAATAATTATACAACTAATGGTCTCTTTAATATAAAAAATATTCTTGTTATTTATTAAAGAAAAATTATCCCAAACAATTATAAGAAGAAATGCAACAATTAGGGGTCATCAACCCACTAAGGCCATGGTAGAAAAAAATTTGTATGGTGATAAGGAATCATCTCCATAGGTACAATCATTGTAAATAAGAAAATGCATATGGAGTTCGATTGCACCTCCACCACATATTAGTCAACCTTCCTCTCATGTTTCTAGTATAACTTCATACTCATTCTCAACATTGATTTCATTAACAAAAATGATAAATTTATCATTGTAATATTTTAATCCTCTTTTATATATACAGTGGCATAATCTTTAGTACAAAATAGGTGGAAAAACTTCTAGAATTTAGTTGTAACAACAAGAACAAGTTGTGAAAATTAAAACTAAGTTTTTATTTTTGTTATATGCTAATTTAATATTATATTTATTTTATTTGTCATTTTTGTGATTTTGAGTCTGATTTATAAGTTTTTCTCCTTCTCAAAGGATAAATTTCCCACAACCATTTCCACCATGCCAATCTATAAATATGGGAAAAGGAAAATGTTTATTGTTTATGGTATAAAGTGGCAGTACTTTATGTTTAGAAACATCTGAGTTTCCAAACTTTTTGTTTGGTGGTCTCCCATTGCAATGGGAACCACAGTTATTTCAAATATTGATCTTAATGAAGAGTTTTTGGGGATTAATAGTGGCATCCCCATGTCATTTTTAATCCTTGTGATATGATATAGGGTTCTTAGTCATCAGAGCCTTTACAATGACCTTATATGCCCACCACTCCACCTAGTGTATGCACTCATACTAAGGATATTATATAGGAGATTCCAAAAACTGATGACCAATGTACATTTTTTACAATTTGTAATTTATTGGCTGATAACACCAAGACATTGTTAATGATTATGTTATCACTAATTTTTATGATTAAAGAACATGGGAGCATCACACAAAAAGTTTTGATTTAGTAAATAAATTCCCATTTTCACAACCAAAACCAACATAATTAATTATATTCAATGGTTAAACATCAACCATTAAAAAATGATGTTTTATTTAATCAAGTATTTTTTTAGAAGTATTATAGTGAGTAATAGCTTTAATGATAACTTTCTAGATATATTTTTAAATAGGCTTGAGAATTTAAATTCATAAGCCTAAGAATACTACAACAAATGGGAAAAAAAATAGCCTTGTGATATTGCAGATGTAGAAAAAGAAAAAGCCATGGTAATTTTATCTTTATTATTTTTACAATTAAAATTTATTTTATAATTTTTAACTAATTAATATTATTTATTCATTTTTATTTAAAATATACAAATTTGAAGAATCAAGTAGTTATCCTTGACATGCATTTGGATATTTCAAGCAAAACTATATGTACAACCATTTCTTTTAAGGAAAAACTAATTTTACTAAATAAGAAAAAATATACATTTAATAAAATAATTAGAGAACACGGCTTGGACCTTGAAGTTTGGTTTAAATAGAAAGATGAAGTGGACCCATCCTTGATTTCAATAGGAGATGTTATATATGAACAAAAAACTCTTACCAATATCAATAGTGCAACAAAATATCTTTAAAAAATAGGTATCCTCATAAACAACACTACTAATAGACAAGTGGAAGGTCAATCTAGTCAGGAAAACAAAACAGACACCCAAGTGTCTAACAAACAATGAGATCTCAACTTGGCATCATATTTATGTTTTGTAAATAGAGGATTCAGCTTGAGACTTGAGCCTAAATAATAGAAAATTTAATTTATATTATATATAATATTTAAAAAATATTTTGTAATTTTGGCTTTCTTAGTCTTAGTGTTTATTTGTATGGGTACACATGTTCTTTTTTTATTGAATCATTAAAATGTCTTAAGACTTTGGAATAATGGTAGATGATTATGATATGATGTGTAATAAATCATTTCAATGTTCAAGTGGCTTTTTGTAATGTAATGATGTTATAATTGCATGTTTTTATTTCCCAACCATCATATACTTTTTCAGAATGGACTGCATATCTATATTAGGCTTCCCATTCATTTTTATTGCTATGGTTGGATTTATGGAAAGAGGGAATTAGAGAGACATCTAGGAACTTATACAACATGGCATATGTTCCATTTGGTGATGCCTACTTTATGTATTATTTCATCAGTTATAATAATATTCATCGAAATCAATAAGGATACTTGGGTTAACTGATGTATACATGATATTTAGATCTATACTCTAGATCATTATAATGGACCCTATTATGGAGTAAACAAACATAAATATGAAATGATATTATTTATTCATTCATTCATCAATAAACCAAGGTAGAGAATATGATTTTATAGAACGTAAACTTGTATTAACATTTATTTTAACAATGTAAATTTGGTTTCAAAGGTATAAAAATCTAAAAGATCAGAATGCTGAAAATATACTATTTTTATAACTCACAATGTAAATAATGCTAAAGATAGAAAATAACTTAGCTCAAAACAACATAGTTAGTTGTAAAATTTTAAAACTTCATAATAATATTGGTAAATAAATCAATTAATCTATTCATAAACAACATAATTGAGCATATGAGGTATTATTCAATACAAGATTACTTTCAATGTAATAGATTTATGAATTAAAAAGGGAAAATATTATTCAATAAATAACATAAATTTATCACATATGACTAAATTTAATTTGAGTATATTTCAAATACATACAAATTAAAAATTGGGTAGCTAAAAAACCCTTTTACAACCCATGTTTTCATTGTTGACATTTGTATGTATTGTCTTAGTGGAATTTTTAATATCTTCTTTGGTAGTTGTATTAGTGACTCCTCTTCCTTCAGTGAGAGAAATCCAAATTGAAATAATTATTTCACATGGAAACATTCACTACATAATATGATACATATAACCTTAAACATGTCCCAAGATTTTCATCCAATCTATTCTAAAGTTTTGATTTAACAAAAGACAATGCACTAAATAACCTTTCATCTTCCATAGACCCTAAAATTATTGTTTGAAACAATTTATATAATAAAAAATATTCACTAATTATTTCTTATAGAACACTTCTAGGATACATTTTCTTTCATAGCCTTGTAATATCACCTATTTCTATTGGTTCATTTAAGAATTGATATTGTTTAATCATTATAATTCCAAAATGTGTTGACTATTTTTTAAGTAAATAATTTTGAAAAATACCATCAACTTCAACTCCATTGATTTATATAGACTTACTAAAATGATTAATGAGAGTACCTATGTTTTTGATAAATACATTACTTATTATTTTTTCAACCTCTATAATGTTCCAAAATATATGATTCACAACTCTCATGGCTTCAATAAACTCAACCCTTTAAAAAAGATCTCAAATTTTAGTAGATAAGCTTTTTAAAATGTTTCTCAATTTCATTCATGTATCATATATGACATTATCATATAGAACCCATGTTTTAGGTACTTCTTCAATTTATACTTGAACCACATCAGTTCATATTTAGAAAGTGTGCAGTGGTATCTCCTTCCCATTATCAATAATACAAAGATGATCATTAATATTAAATTTCAAATAGTTTATATGGTCCTTAAAATATGTTAAAAATTAATAACTGTCAAATATTGGTCCCTTAAAATTTTTATCCAAGTAGTATAATATATCAAGAGATTTATAAACTTGTTTCCTCAACCATATGAAGTCAAAAATATATATAAATCTCTATTGTGCATGTCTCATCAAACAATGCATTTCTTTCAACATGGATAGTATACCACACAATGTTACCAGAGTTTTGAAATCTATAAAATGGTATAGTAAATCTTTTTCCTTATCAAAATCCATCCCATATTTAAACATAAAACCTACCAACAATTGATATTATTCATATATTCTAAATATAGGCTCATATATAGAAATCGGTCTTATATCAACATCTTTTAATACTTGTTTACCATTAGTCACTCCAAGAAAAAAAATTATAAAACTCTAAAAACCTTTTTAGACTGCTTGACAAGTATTTTTTGAAAGTATGAATAAGCTCCTTCACTTTTGTGACATTTTGAAATGTGTTAACAATTTTATAAACAAGATTCATTATATGTGCAATGTAATGGGTTTGAAACATATATGGGGTAACTATTTTTTGTAATTAAACACTTAGACTAGTTATGTTCCTCTACATTAATGATGCACCATCCACATAAACACACACTAAATTGGTACCTGTATCATAATAGTTCATCCCAATAATATCCATCAAATTATAAATAACCAATTTATAAAAGTTCTCAAATTTACAATTTTATATCATTTTATGTATATATAATAGGTGAGGTTTCCTTGAATGGTTTTCAAATGTATAAACATGCATGAAAACCCATGATGTGTTATCAACTATTGTTACCTCATCAATGGACAACAAGATAAACCATGTTTATTTTACTTTTTCTTTCAAATCCTCATTTTCAATCATCATGAGACATTTTTCCATCCCCTATGCACTGATACGTGACCAATGTGATTGTGGAATCTTATGCAATCTAATATGCTGAAATAAAACCTTATAATCTAAAAAATCATAGATTGTTCTACCTCTTTTCAATATGTGATATAAAGTGGAAAATTGTATATTTTTGGCAAGTAGATTAGACTGATCATTTTTTTTTTGAATTGAGTTATAATTGTTCCTCCTTTATAAATGAGGTGTTGTTGTTGTTTCTGATGATTTTCATACTCTTGATGCATAGCATTGATACATGTATTCTTTTGTATTTTTCCATCACATTGTTCTTTTGATTTGTCTATCTTTATCTTTTATTGACTCATATATTTTTCCATAATGTTTCTCAATTATGTCCAACTTGAATCGCAGTTTGTGGTACTTTCCAAGTTTCCAACTGCATATTATACATTTACATTATATTGGTGTGTTAGTACTATTTTTTGGATATGTAGGTTTAATGAATGAGTATTTATCTTCCTAGTCAAACTTAAATGACCTTCCAATTACCCATGTACTTCTCTTATTTCACATAAAACTTTTAATGCTTTTTTCAACTGAAGATTATGTTGGTTGAACAAAAATATCATCTAGTATTAGGTACTCATCATTGACATCAGTGATGTCCTCCACTCTCATTTTCCTTGAATTTAATGGGGGCATTTAACACCTAGGGACCTCTTCTAGTGGATGCATATCTTTAAAAGGGTTATCAATGGGTTTTGAATGCAAAATGGTTATATGACTTTTAATTATTATTGAGTATTAGTACTTAATACAAAAGTGTAAATAATTAACAATACAATAAATCATATAATATTTAGTAATTGTATTTGGAATTTCATAAGCAGATATGTTTTCTAGTGGAGGCATATCTTTTAAAATGTTATCATTTGGTTCTACGTGAAAAATGGTTGTAAACCAATTAATTATGAATAAACATTAATACAAAAGTGAAAATAAATAACAAAATAGTATATCATAAAATAGTTGTTACTTATATTTGGAATTTCATACACTAATATACCTTGTAGTGGGGGCATATATTTAATCTTTTTATGATTAGGTTCTGTATAGAAAACGGTTGTAGAACTTATCATTATTATTGAATTTGAATATGAAATTTAAAATAAATAAAAATGTAGTAAATCATTTAATATTTAGTACCTTTGTTTGGCATTTCATATCTAGGTACTCCTTGCAGTGGAGGTATATCTTAAAAAGAGCTATTAGTGGGTTCTGCATGCAAAATGGTTGAATAAATTGTAATTCTTATTGAACCTTAATAGAAAAGTGAATACATAAAAAGTAGTAGATAATTTAATAATTAATACCTGTGCTTAGTATCTGGATAAAATATGATAATAGGTTATTTTGATTTTTTAATTTCTTAGACAACTTAACATTCTAAGCAGAAGCCATTGTATCATGCTTATTGACAAATTACAAGTATAGATGAAATATGATTGGGTGAAATGTAGGTGACTGACTATAAATGCAAATAATTGACAACAAATGTAGATGATTAATATAAAAATGTAGATCATTGACACCAAGCATAGATGCTTGACATAAAAATGTGAATGCTCAATAGTAGAATAAAGATGCTATAAAATAGAATGTTGACATTAGACAATAGAATGTTGATGCCTAATAGTAGAATGCTAACACTTGATAATAGAATTTTGATGCTTGATATTAAAATTATGATGCTTAGTAGTAGAATACTGATGTTTAACAATAAAACATAGATGCTTAATAGAAAAATGATGATGACTAACAATAAAATCTATATGATTGATAATGAAATGTTGGAGTTTGATATAAGATGCAGATGCTTGATAGCAGATACCAATGCTTGACAATAAATACATATAGTTTAATCTAATCGATGAGTAAATAGAATTTGAGTAGAAAAATTTGAGTGTAGTGAAGATTAAAAATGAGTGTTTAATATATTATATATAGTGGCAAATGCACTTGGATTGGATTTAAAGGTATCAATGACATATATGTATAAGAGGAATTTTATTTTAAAAAGTAGGCAAGCCAATACTCAAAATTAACTTCCACCCCTAAAATTTAGGATATTCTACACTATCAACTACCCCATAAAATTTTCAAATGCAAAATTTATAAAATAAAATATTCATCAATTAATAAATATTCACCACTAAAATAAACCCTTATTTAGAGATAATCCTATGGGGCTAAATAAAGGACTCAATTTTGAAAGTATAGGAGTTGACGGCTTATCTATACCCCATGGTTCTCCTAAAATGTAGGACAAAAGTTTGTTTATTTTCCCCACTCAAGGAAAAGAATATTATTTAAGGGATGCATATTACCAATTATAACTTTCAGTCCCAGGACCTAATAGAGAGAAAAGAGGGTCCATTATAACATTAAAATGCCCATCTAGATACATCCACGTAGATGATTCATTGATTGGGATGATTGGTTTTTACTTGATTTCTTTTGTTCTATCTTCCTATAAATCTATGATAATGGTAATTTTTGGAAATTAATATTATTTATTTATTTATTTAAATATATGATAATGCTAAGAAACCATCACATAGATGTGCACAACAAAATGACTTAATTATATTCATTATAAAATTAGTACATCAATTTCATAAAAGTTAAACATTTGAACTATTTTTGAACATTTTTAATAAATAATAATGACATATTTAATAAGTAAATATGTATACACGAATTATAACAATGTATGATTCACATCTAAATATGTCAAATAGTATATATGTGTATGCAAATTCTATCATAATGACATAAAAAATAAGACATATATCAAGATAAAATCTAGACCATAACCTCTACATATACAAAATGTGTCATATAGGCATAAAATGTGGGCCATATAAACATATAAAATAGAGTGTGCCTATAACTAGACCGTTGGCATAACAACTAGCTTGGGATGAAACCACAACATTGGTCAAACATTGTTCTGGTCCATTTAGGTTACCCATATCATCTCTCATCATTTATAAAACCAACAAATTAAAGAGTTAAATTATTAATCAAGTAAAACTAAACATAATTTAATATAAATTTAAATTAATATCATTCCTTCTATACATAAATAGAAATTAAGAGAGGGATATAAAGAGAAAAAAATTCACACATATAATTTTTAATGCTAAAATATATTCACACTAGATAAATAGAGTTTTTAAGAAGGGGATATAAAAATTCACAAAAGTATCACATTTGAACATTGGTAATTCATACTATAATTTTTTTATCGTAATAGTAAATTACATTTCACCATATGTTATATCTATATATATCTTATAGTCACTTTTTAAATATCTTTTCTCATATAGAACATTTTATAATATTACATACTGACATATATAATGTCTCAATTCATTAAAATATAAAGGGACGTGTCTCTTATATATATGCCATTTTCCATATGTTATATCTCTATATCTTCTAGTCACTTCTCTATTATCTCTTCTCATATGGTACATTTCATAATATTTTAAAACAACATATATAATGTTTCTATATATTATAATATAAAGGGGCATGTTTCTTAAATATTACCACTCTTCATTTAAAGAGTTATATCATGTTGTGAATCAGCATGTGATGTTAAACATGAATAGCATTAGTACCACCCTATTTTTTATATGTGTCATTAATAAAGATGCTATGACATGTTTGGTAGTGTTGAGGTGTACAAGAAAACCCATATCAACTAGATGAAGTCTTAATGTTGGATAATTTTGTCTATTACATCACCTTTGTATAATATATTCATAAAAAATGTAATGCTTTTGAACATTATCTTAAATGATAATTTTTAAGCTCATTTCTAAAAGTTTGGCATTGCCAAGTGAATTTTTTGGTCTAAAACCACACATGTGCATATGTTATGGGCACCATTAGTTACATTAACTATGAATATGCAATAACATTAAGTCTTAATGATAAATATGATGCCTATCATTATGAATTTATTCTTATGGAGTTGATAATGGGTAGAAAAATTATGGATAATGGCTCAAATTTGATTGAGTTGATTCTATTTAAAGAAAAAACAACATGATCATGTAATTTTTTATACATAATCTCTATAAACTTCTGATTTTAGGATAAGTTTTATAATTTATCTTTTTTTACACCAATAAGTGACCTTTTGATTAATTAACCATGCATGAATTTTACAGATGCCTAGAACTAAGCAAGTTCCTAATATCACAATGAACCAACCAACTAGTAATAACATCTACAAGAATTATTTAGATAAATATTTGGATATAAATAATAGAAATGTGAATGGTATCATAAGAAGCACTATAGGTAATGTGTTTGTGATCAAATTACATCAAATCAAGATTATGTTATTATAATTTTTGCTACATTAAACTAAGAACATCTTGTGTAATTGAGAATGAGATATATAACTTGGACTAAGTAATTAATAACTTTCACTATTATTATTTTTGGCATCATAACTAATATGTTGTTATCAATATAAAATCATCATGACCTAGATCATATTTATTTTGGATTAAGACCAGAGTGGGAGATAACATTATCAGTGAATATTTATAAACATATGCACAATTTTAATTGTAGATTCAATGCAACGTCTTACAGAGTTCAAATATTTTAATGAAACACTTATTTAAAATGAAACACAAATATGATACACTTATGAGAGTTTTATATCTCTATTTAGGATATTCTACTTATGACAAATATATAACTATAAAAAATAATAAAATTTAAGAACTACACTAATTGGACAAATATATTACTAAAAAAAAAAATGGGCATAATACACCAAGTTATGATTTAAAATTAATTATCATATTTTATGTAATTTATAAATTTAAAAACCTAAGTGTATAGTATCATAGTGCTAATTATATCCTCAACAATAGAATCTAAGGTAGATGAGGTGCCTAATATATTAGTGATCATCTATACAAGAAAAAAATAAAATCCCAAACAAATATTAGTCAATTAAGTGAACATATACTAAAAAATAAAATTAGTATTCTTTTACATACATAAAAAACTTTAATTAAAATTAAAACTATGTGTAAAATATAGATGGTGAAGCAGATAAGTCTTGCATAACATGTTGACCTGTGGTGAGGGTAGGTGGTGAAGTAACTAAATATGGCATAAATCCTAACATGCTAGTGTCATGAGGTGTTGAATCATCTAAAAATCATGTATACTCTAGCATGCTAGTCTCTTGAGGTCCTGAAGCAAATGTAGATGGCACATACTCAAGTGTCTTAATGTCCTTAAGTATTGAAGAATTGTAAATGAATATAATGTTTTGTAATAGTGTCTATATATGTTGAATTAATTATAAATGGCATAGATAGCTAGGTACTAGTGTGATGCACATATGTAGGTATAGTGTCCACATATGTATCTAATGTATGTCACACCTAAATAGGAGGTATAGTATACTTACTCCCACATGATGTGCAAAGATGTAAAATAACTATATGATGATAGATATATATGCCACTACTAGTAGGAGGGACACTAGCACCACTACCATTAGCACCAATAGTAGGAAAAACACTACTAGATGTCCCACCACCTAGATTCTGTGTATAATTCCTTGATGTATGCATCCCATGGTCAATAATAACTTGTGTGAGATTAGTAAATGCATCAAGGGTGTCCATCTATGTGGTATAATGCAAAAATTTTGGGATAAAAGCATGTGTTATTATCATTTTTATCTAAACTTAGTTAGGTTGGTTTTGGTCTTGCCTAACACTAGGTCTATCAAATGATGACCCACCTCCCCTACTTTTATAAGCCTTCATGTAAAAATAATTTGGGATTTATTTGAGCACAAACTCAAAATAAATTTTTCTTAAAAATTATAATGGAACTTCATTATTATTGCATGGATACTCATCAAGCACCATCTACCACCTATCCCAAAACTTAATTTTTATCTCTACATAACACAACAATCAATGCTAATATGTTTCAAACTTATTGGTGGTGATTGGTTGGTTCTAGTCTTAAGAATAAAGTCACACACATATTTTTTATCTTTTTTAATGTCCTCATCTAATATTTTATCATAATAATAATATTTCAAGGCCTCTCTTTGATGAAACATTACATTAAGTTAATAAGTGACATTTCCCACTTCATTAAACATGGCCTCTAATGTAATCGTAAGTGAATTACATCCACTATTACTTGAAGAGTGATGCAAACTATTGATAATAATTTACAATTGTTAGTGTTTTGCATTTTATTGTTCATACAATTCATATTCTTCTTCTACAAAGTCCAAAAATTGAGGTTTTTGATCAAAATTTTATTCTACATTTTATTTAGGCATTGGGTCCATTTTGTATCTATATTTATAAAAATACAAAAAAACTTAGTCAATGTGAGAGAGTTCAATGAAAATTTAATTTTAAAATCCTATGCATAAAAATATATAAATTGAAACTCCAAAATTAAAATTTAATAATCAACATAACTAATACCATGATCAAAATGGTGGGATGAAAAGCTAAAACATGCATGTCCTCTTCAAAATGTGATAGTTCCTTAAAGGCAATAAAATGAAATGTGGGTTTTATCAAAGGGAACAAATAGTGAAAATAAAAAGGGTGTACACCCTTTTAGAACCACAAAAGGCATATTCCCTTTATGGTCTAAAGGTCATATGACTTTTGTGGTACAAATGGCATATTCCATTTTTCCCACAAAGGGGTACACCCTTTTAAAAAAGGGCATACTCCCTTTTTCCTTGGTACCATACCAAGGAACAAGTTTTTTTAAAAATAGTGTACACCCTTTTTAAAAGGTCATACACCCTTTGTAAAAAAATATTTCACTCCCCATGAGTGTCACCTTTTTTGTCCCTCAACTTTGTACATTCACTCCACTTTCAATTAAAAATATAAAATGTAATTTGGGTTTTGATCACCCCCATTTTTATCCAATGGTTTAACTAAG
The DNA here is from genome assembly GCA_037957365.1 of Torreya grandis. NCBI lineage: Eukaryota > Viridiplantae > Streptophyta > Pinopsida > Cupressales > Taxaceae > Torreya > Torreya grandis. The sequence goes on along the minus strand of JARHVA010007660.1, from coordinate 272,789 downwards.
GAACCATTTTATCCAAGTGTTTCATGGGAGGCATCATTTATCTGATGCTTCAAGGAAACATCATAAACACTTAATGTCTCAAAAATAAACATGGTTGTTACACATTAGGTTGATTCATTCCATACTCTCATTTCCATTTTTTAAATTACTCAAATTCAAACAATTTTCAATTTATAACATTTCATTTCTAATTATAAATTGTTAAATTTCAAGTAAAGTTTCATATGTTCAAATTCAAGTTTTCAAATTTTATTTTTTCAAAGGAAAAAAGTAGCTAATTCATTTTTTTTATGTTTTACCAAAATTTATGGCGCCTTGTATAATTAAAATATGAAACTCAAAGACAAAGTGTGTCTTACACAGTAAGGTCTAACTTTCTTTTAATCTAGTAATTTCATTTATAGACTAAAGGTGTAGGGGGGCAGGAAAGGGGTGGGGATGTAGTAACATAATTTGGTCATGAATAATTTATCATGCCTATTTTATCCCTTTTTTTCATTTTACCATTAATTAATTTGTGCACTTAATTGACACTCATTTCACTAATTTAACCTATCCTAAGCACAAGACAAGACCTTATTTCATCACAATCCATTTAATATCACCTCAAGATATGATGCCACTTCTTAAAATATCTCTATGCATCTATATGTTTTGACTAAGATTCAAAACTTAACACCTTTATTGAAGGGATGAGAACACCCAAAAGGGTAGTAACACATGTCATTCTTATCCCCATCTGTTGACTATGTCCTTCCCTCACAAATAATAAAAATTCAAAAAGGAAGGTGTCTTTATGTTTAGCCTAAGTATTCCTAAACTCTATAATAGGTATTGTTACCTCTTCAATCACTATATAAATACATTTAATTATGCCAATTTAAAAATCTTGAAAAGCTTATCAATCCTATCATAAGAGCTTATATACACAAGTTAACATTGAAAAAATGATCCTTTTTCTTCCAAAATTAGTTTTCAAGCACTTCAAGCATCCATGAGCCAAGTTTAAATTCATTTTTATATCATACCTAGCCAATAATTATCAAGTATTTATGCCAATTATAGATGTATTCATATATTCAAAGGATCACAATTTCATGAAACACTTAGGCAGGATAGATACATGGAGGTTTGATCCCTCTTTAAATTATTGGTATGTAGGCTATTATTAACACAATGGGGTGTTGAGGTCTAGCACAACTCCATCCACTAATACCTTTTTACTCATTCACAATAATTTATCTCTTTGTGGCACAAATCTAGGGTTTACAACTTAAATAAGGCATACACAAATCTCAACATAGTTTTCTAATCTCAAATCAATGCAAAAAGACCTAATTATAATGATCTCACTCAATCATTCGAGAAGTTACTATTTTCTAAAAAAGGTCATAATTGACCAACATAGATAATATCTACAATCACTCATATCCTCTACTAAGCATTCATGTCCACTAAATCACTTAGGCTCATCTTATATAAAAGTATCTAGGTTTCATGAATTATTTCTATTCCTACATTCACTTTTCCTTTGTAGTCACCTAATGACTCAAAAAACCAAGTACATATTTTTTCATAGTTTATCATTATTCATTTCCATTTTACTTTATCTATTTCAATCATTTATATTCAATTTATTATTTAGGACTATATTTATAGTATCTTTTACTTGTATATTCATTTTATATAATTTATGATTAATTGAAATATTAATTCAAAAATAGGTAAAACAATATGCCCATATTTTCCCCAAGTATATAATTCAAAAAATTATTACATCACCCAAGATTATCCTTAATTTTTGTGTGTGTCCATGCTTATTAGTTGCATGAATATGTCCTACATGGATCATTAACACTTCATTAGGCTCTTTAAATATGGAAAAAATGACTATAGTCATGGATATATAGAGTTATTTATCTTGTGAAAAAACCATAGGTGGTTATTTAACTATTATAATGTTTAGGAAATTGTCACTTTGCACTAAGTGAAAGTTTTGCCTATAACTATTATATAAGATTGATAATGGGCCAAAAACATTTCTCATTTTGAGAATTTTATGACATGAAGATGATTCCAAAGGTCACTCCATAGGGCATAAAAGAGACAAGAAGTATTTGTATATGAAAGGATAGACTTATAGGAAACTTTGAAGAGAGTTTTGGTACTTTTTTAGGAAGCTTAGTTGAGTAGAGAGTAGCATCTTTCCCAATAAAATATTTTGTGTGTGATTATTTATCTTAAATTGTAATCATATTGATAGTGAGTAAGTGTTTGGTGTGTGTAGTCTATGTATTTCCTAAAAAAAGATAAATAAAGTACTTTCTTTCTATTTTCCAATCTCATTCTATGTGTGTATTGGGGTGGTGGTGTTAAATGTTTCAAGGATAAATTTGTCATTTATTTGACCCCTATCCTTGACTACATCAATTGGTATAAATGTTGATAAATTTTTTGGGATAACTAAGACATGATTTTATCTATCCTGTGAAAGTGGGTAGATAAACAGGTGTTTAAAGAGTAGTCTAGATAAGTATGTGGCATACATAGGTTTGTAAAAAAAAATTTCATTAGTAGGTTTAGGTTGAGATAGTTTCTTGATGCCTCTAAGAAGAGTTTGAAGACTTGGAGTAGTGGTTTCCAATATGGAATTAAGATCATATGAGATTATATATATGTTGAGGGCTGTTTTGGAAGAGGATTTAAGGAATGCATTTATCCCAAGTGATGATGTGAGTGATATATATATATATATATATATATATATATATATATATATATATTCAGGATTAGACTATATGGGAAAAACACAAGAAATTAGATGAAGGTGAATATAAGCCTATTAGATATATCTCAAACATTAGAAGAGGAAAAATTATGAAAGTTCCAAGCTATTTAGGAACTTTAAACATTAAGTATCTTATAGATTGGCTTGTCGATATGGAAGAGATCTTTATTTTGATGAAGTGGTTAACCAAATGAAGTTGAAATTGGATAATACCAATGATTAAACCCTATGGTGGAAGGAGGCACAAACTAAAAGGGATATAATGGATAAAAAAGAGTAATTGTGGGGAGAGGATGGTTGGAAAATTGAATGGATTTTTTTCATGGGAATTAACACTTGGATTTATTAAAAAAATACAAAACTATAATAAAAAAGGAGATAAGTTTGAACAAAAAGATGAAAGTGTCTTACTAATCATGGTGAGATGGACAAAATCAAAGTGGAAAGATAAATAAATGGGTTCTAGGTAAATATTCAAGATGATATTTACACAATGAGATTGCATACAATGGAAAAAATATATCAATATGATCTAAGGGTAGAACAAAATGTGTATAAAAACCAAAAATTGCATCAAGAGTAAAAGGAAGGTTTAATAATAATATAAGTAAACAATCTCATGAAGGAAGTGTTGACGTAGAAGATTGTACCCTTGGCAGGAGGCCGACCTCCTACCTTCTTCACACAACAATGGAAACTCCCCTCTCGCTTGTGGGACCAGTGAAGCTAGAGGGGAGAGTCTTTAGATGAGGGCTAGCTCCCTCTGATGTATCTTTTAGTACCTAGTTTCTCCTACTGCTAACAAATAAAATGTAAAAAAATGGGGGATGAAAAGGGAGAGAGAGATGCTGAAAACAAAGCCTAAGCCTAAAAAAGAAAAGGTGATACACCAAAAAATGTGATCCACCCAGCCTAAATATACACTTTTCACCAAAAGGAAATGCCTATACACTTCACCTAAAGTGAGAAAACATTTTGCATCAGTGGGTCAGGGGTCCATGGAGATACAAGGAAGAAATAACTATTAGAGGCATTCTGAGACATGCTGCAGCAGCCTATCCACTTCACCTATACTCCTCTAGGGACAATTCTGATAGACCTATAAAAGGAAACTTGAAAATGCACCAGACATGCTAAAATCATTCTGTAAAAGCATTAAGAAAATGGCTTAACATAGAATCAAGGCATAGACACATAATAAAGATGCAAAACTCAGAATGGAGGTAAAAAATAGCTAAGTTCTGATTCAAGGTAAAAATTCTGGCAGAGCTCTACCTTACAAGCCCAAGAGATTTTTGGGTAGAGTTTTGCCTTAAGGCTAAGATCAGATCCCTTCTCAAAAGATAAGTTTACAATATATAGGAAGAGGAAGAGAAACTTGGTGCTTCCTAGAAATATTTTTTGGCACTCATTTCTGCAAGTGGCCCATGTGTGTTCTGAATCTTGGGAAGAGGAAACCACTCTTACTGATGTCATTCTTCAGAAAAGGCCTACTAGAACCATGCTATACAATCACCAAAATTGACTTTAGCATTCAAGCATTAATGTAAGAGCATGGTCGCGCCTCTTTTCTACAAACAGACTGCAGTTTGTCCCCTCATCAATGCCAACTACAAAAAATAGGCCGTGCTGCTCAACTACAATAACTCACCTTCCCTTCACCACTTGAATGCTTTATCATTTCTGCTCTTTGTCTTCTTCCTACTTTTTCAACCCTTGGAGGTGATCTTTTGGTAGGTCACTACATTCCTCTGGCTTTTCAAGATTTGGCACTTAGGCAGTTCAAAAATAATGGCTACTTCACTATGTTAAATTTGACATTCATGCGGTCGTCACCCAATGGCTAGTTTGTCTACTTAAATTTGATGGATTTTAGGACATCATCATCCTTGGAAAAAGTCATTGGGTCTTTCTTACAACTTTTCTACTTCGTGGGCTTTTGTTTCAGGGTTTTTTCCTGTGGACAAAAGTCTGCAGGAATTGGCCACTCTTTGTCCTTTTCTTTGAGCTCTTTGAAACATTATCTACCCTCTACAAGGGATTTTGGACCCTTGAATGCCATCAAACTATAGGTCACACCCTTAAACCAAGCTATTTAACTAACCCATTGAACTAAAATTGGTTCAATGGTTCAACGGTTCAACCACTGCACGTCGATGCCATTGAACTTAAGCTTTTGAACTATCTGATTAAACTGGAAGCCACTAAACTAATGTTGAATGAACCAATTGGTTGAACCAATTCAATGGTTCAAAGCTACACACCGATGAATCAATTGGTTGAACCAATCATTGAACCAACTGGTGATGAACTTTGCGTTGAGCTTGAAGTGATGAACTAGGCATTGAACCAAAGGCCGATTGAACCAGCCGAAGCATTGAACCAAGGTTAAACCAAGTGACAATGAAATTTAATTGTTGAACCAAGGCCTTAAAATAGTTTAATGGTTCAAAGATGCCAATTTTTATATGATTTCTTTTAGACCAGAGCCTGAAGAAGCCTTGTAAAACCTAAAACTCTCTAAACTGATCCTTCATGCACCAAAGGACTAACCTGCTGAGTCTGTAGAAATCCAAAACTTGTAGAGTCTGTAGAAATTCTATGAAGTCCATATAAATAAACAGATTCATGAAAAATCAAAAAATTAAAATGGCTTAGCACAGCAAGGGCAGAGGAGGACCGATTTTTGGCTTGTTGGGCAAAAAATGGTCAACAAATTGGTGACTCCCAGGGGAAGCATGCCTGTTATGCTTAAAGACCAGTTTCTTTGCAATCCATTGGGCACAAATTCAGATGCAACTTGAAAAAAGTTAACAACAGCCCAAAAAAATCCAAGAATCAAACACAGAGCCTTTTACCCCACACGCAAATGGAAACACACAAGGCTAAAAACACTACCTGTGCAACTGCACTTAGGGAAGGAGGAAAAGTAACTGAAAGAAAACTAATATATATAGATAACCAAGAAAATTTGCCTCCCTCTTAGATCAAAGGGAAAATTTCTTAAGTCCCCTTCTTGTCAAGAAGACTTATGGTGCCAGGCAAGTAGCTGAATGAAAAGGAGATTTGGTGACCTACTCCTCTTGCCTGTCACCTGAGTTGGCTGGTATCTGAGTGAATTAGATTTGAGCATGCCTCTAACATACATGTATTATTATTTTCCTTGGAGGCTTGTTAAATGATAGTCCTTCATATTGGTGTTCTTCACCAAGAAATTAGTGGCTGCTAGCTTATCATCGTTAGCCCTTTGACATGTACATTCCCTCTACAATGCATCATGGTCTGACTTGTTTCCTTCTGCCTCATTGAAGATCCTATCAGACTCATCCTCTACTTCCTTTTGGCCTTCTTGAATAAGGGGGACTGTGGTGATGTATAAAATGGACTCACAAAATGATTGCTCATCCCACAAAACATCGCCTCTTTATTCGAAGCTTTCTTCTTCAAGGCCTTCCTCCAAGAAGATAGACCTCTCCTTTTCCTCCTCAAAGATTAGGATCCTAGATGTTCAAAGGAATCCTCCTAATCCTCCTCTAACTATAGCTCCTTAGCATAGTCGTACTCCTCATCGAAGCAACAAAGAAGTTCATTTAACAAGGGGGGAGAGAGCTCACCATGCTTTTGTTCCTCTTCGTATTACTGGAACATCTGCATATATGCATGCCTTGAGTATTCTCCATTACTGATGAGGTCTTCACAAGGAGCCTCCATGATGATTCCACCTTCATTGTCACTCATGACAGCCTCTTGAAGAACTGTAGATTGGATCTTCTGATCCTCACCTGCCTCTTACAAAATAGGTTCCTCCTTGAGAAAGGATGGAGTGGAGAAAACATGTGGAAGAGGAGGCAGTCTTTGAGCTAGAATCAAATAATTCTCCTCTTTCCAATCAGTCAGCACTTCATCTATATCAGGTGTGGCCTGGTAACTCTCTTAAAAGTGTGTAGATGGGGCGTGTTCAAACATGGAATGTGTCATTGGGTCTGAATCATCCATCACACACTAGCTGAGGAATCTCTTTAGATTCCAACTCTGCAATTCTCCTGGATAGATCCTCTTGGAAGAGCCTTTCTTGGAAGTCACTAGCATCATCATGAGTAGAAGCAGCCTCATCTTCTTCAAGGTTTTGAAAAAAACCTTGCTTCTCCTCCTTCCTACCCCATGATTCTACCATTTTCCCCTAGTTCAGGATCTCAGAATTGGAATTTTGCTCCTGTGAATAGGTAGCAACTTTTTTTTCTCCAAGGTCCTGGGGCTCCTCCACAAGATCTAAAAGTTCTATCTCTATTTCAAGAAGTAGTCTCATCCTAGCCTCTAAATCTTCAATTTTCTTGGCTAGATTATCCTAAAAGAGTCTTTCTTAGAGGTCACTAGCATCATCCTCTTTAAGGCTCTAGGCTAGTTCCTGGAATTCCTTCCTCCAACTCAGAATCTGCACATCATGTTGAAAGGCTTGGGGAGGTTGAGGAATGTTAGGAAGAGACTGCTAATGCACCAGAAGAGTCTTTAGAAGAGGGATGTGTTAGCTCATGGTATTCCCCCCAATGGAAGATTTGTAATGTAAGAAATTGAGAAGATTAATCTCCATGGGGGGTTACTCTGATGCCCTTTGATGTTGGAAAGCCAGGCACATGAGATTGAGAGCAGATGCATCAGATGAGCTGGAGTGGGCAAGTGCTATCTGATAGAAAGGATTTGGTGTAAAGGAGGGGGCTTTCTTTAGAATAGGAGGGGGTACACAAGGTTGACTACCTTGAATAAATGGATTTCTCCATTTTGCTACCTCCTCCTCCATGGATTGCAGGGCCTGAGCTTGCCTAAACAAACACTCCTCTTTATACATCAACTCCTGCTAATATTTGTACTGCTCCTCAAGTCTATTAATCTCCATCATCTACTTCTCAAACTCTAGGGCTACTTTCCTTATCATTGAAGGGCAACTAGGAGGGGTGCTTGAGGTGATTCTCTAAAAATCTTGAGCTTGATCATAGTCATATGAAGGAATACAAGGTCCATGAGTTTGTACAAAAGAATTATACATATAAAAGTGATTTCTTAATGGCACTAGGATACTTAACTAGAAGGTTCAACTCGGAGTCACCATTGGTGTTGATGCAAAAGCCTCCAAAGGCTAGACAGTTGAAGAACACACCAAAAATTCTTTAACTCTTTGGACACAACTTGTCCCAGTTGGTCCCACCGGGCATGCTAGAAACTATTGATGCAGAAGATTGCACCCTTGGTAGGAGGCTAAGCTCCTGCCTTATTCATGAAACAATGGAAACTCCCCTCTCACCTATGGGAATGCCAAAGCTAGAGGGGAGAGTCTTTAGATGAGGGCTAGCTCCCTCTGATGTATCTTTTAGTACCTAGTTTCTCCTACTGCTAACAAATAAAATGTTAAAAAAGGGGGGATGAAAAGGGAGAGAGAGATGCTGAAAACAAAGCCTAAGCCTACAAAATAAAAGGTGATACACTAGAAAATGTGATCCACCCAACCTAAATATACACTTTTCACCAAAAGGAAGCACCTATACACTTCACCTGAAGTGAGAAAACCTTCTACATCAGTGGGTTAGGGGTCCGTGGAGATACAGGGAGGAAATAACTACTAGAGGTGTTCTGAGACATGCTGTAGTAGCCTATCCACTTCACCTATACTCCTCTAGGGACACTTCTGACATACCTATGAAAGGAAACTCAAAAATGCACTAGACATGCTGTAATCATTTTATAAAAGCATTAAGAAAATGACTTAACAAAGAATCAAGGCATAGACACATACTAAAGATGCAAAACTCAGAATGGAGGTAAAAAATATCTAAGTTCTGATTCAAGGTAAAAATTTTGGCAGAGCTCTGCCTTACAAGCCCGAGGGATTTTTTGGCAGAGTTTTGCCTTAAGGTTGAGAGTGGATCCCTTCTCAAAAGAGAAGTTTACAATATATAAGAAGAGAAAGAGCAACTTGGCACTTCCTAGAAAGATTTTTTGGTGCTCATTTCTATAAGTGGCCCACGTGCATTCTGAATCTTGAGAAGAGGAAACCACTATTACCAATGTCATTCTTAAGAAAAGGCCTGCTAGAACCATGTTGTATAATCACCAAAATTGACTTTGGTGTTCAAGAATTAATGTAAGAGCATGACCATGCCTCTTTTCTGCAAACAGTCTATAGTTTGTCTCCTCATCAATGCCAACTGTACAAAATAGGTCACGCCGCTCAACTACAATAACTCACCTTCCCTTCACCACTTGAATGCTTTGTCATTTATACTCTTTGTCTTCTTCCTACTTTTTAAGCCCTCAAGGGTGATCTTCTGGTGGGTCGCTACATTCCTCTGGCTTTTCATGATTTGGTGCTTAACCAGTTCAAAAACAATAGCTACTTTACTATGTTAAATTTGACATTCACACAGCCATCACCCAATGGCTAGTTTGTCTACTTAAATTTGACAGCTTTTAGGATGTCATCATCCTCAACAAAAATCATCGGGTCTTTCCTGTGGCTTTTCTGCTTCGTAGTCTTTTATTTCAAGTTTTTTTCCCATAGACAAAAGTCTACAAGAATTGGCCACTCTTTATCCTTTTCTTCGGGCTCTTTGAAACATTCTCTGCCCTCCGTAAGGGATTTTGGACCCTCGGCTACCCTTCAGTTTTAGGGCACACCCTTGAACTAAGCCGTTGAACCAAAATTGGTTCAATGATTTAATTGGTTCAATGGTTCAACCACTGCACACCGATGCCATTGAACTTAAGCTTTTAAACTGTCTAGTTGAACTGGAAGCTACTAAACTAATGCCGAATGAACCAATTGGTTGAACTAGTTCAATGATTTAAATCTGTGCGTGAATGTTACAAGTGGTTGAACTAGTCGTTGAACCAACTAGCGATGAACTTTGCACTGAGCTTGAAGCGATGAACCAGGCATTGAACCAAGGTTGATTAAACCAGCTGAAGTGTTGAACCAAGGTTGAACCAAGTGCCGATGAACTTTAAATGTTGAACCAAGGCCTTGAACCAGTTTAATGGCTCAAAGACACCAATTTTTTTGTGTTTTCCTTTAGACCAGATCCTGAAGAAGCCTTGTAAAACTTGGAACTCTCTGAACTGATCCTTAATGCACCAAAGGACTAACCTGCTGAGTCCGTAGAAATCCAAAACCTGCAGAGTCCATAAAAATTTTGTAGAGTCCGTAGAAATTGCCAAATTCATGCAAAATCAAAAAATGAAAATGGCCTAGCATAGTAGGGGCAGAGGGGGACTGATTTTTGGCCTGTTGGGCAAAAAATGGTCAACAAGAAGTCACTAGTCGAATGAGGATGGATCTTGCATTTCTCAAGTGTCAAACCAACAAGCAAGAGGATGATCCACCTCTGAAGGAGGAAGGTTAGCTATCAATGATGTAAATTAATATCATATAATAGAACATGTTTTATATTTGGGGAATATGGTCACCATATTTTTGAGTGCCTTCATGTTCAAGGTGATGATGAAAGAATAAGAAAGCAAGGAAATGTTTAAGTTACATAAGTAGAAATGAAAGTTTTAGCATCACTTGAGCATATGAAAGACCCTGAACAATGAAATAATTTTATTGTAAGGATGATACTATTAAAGATTGATAAGAAAAATAAATAAAAAATCGCAAAATGAAATTTTTTATAAATAAGTAAAAAAAGGGTAAGTGTTTCAATGTTATGGTTGATAGTGGAAGTAGTCAGATATATTAATATCCACTAAAATGGTATACAATTTGAATTTGATATGTACACAAAACATAGAGATATATAGGGTGTATTTTTTTTATATGGGCATAATATAACTATATGGGAATGTTTTGAATTGAATATGTAAATTCATTAATAATGAAACACAAGCTTGTGTAATGTATTACCCATAAATACATGTCATGTTTTGTTTGGGAGGTAATATAAATTTTATAGTGGGATGTTATATAATTAAAGAGATAATATCATGAGTGTTAAGTAGGATACGTACAGTAAAATATAAATCCCATACATCCCTCGAAGGTAAGGGAAGATAAGGATGAACATAGGAGTCATTTTATCACATATGTTGACAAACATATTTTGCTGAAGGAAGAGATAAAAGTTCATCTCTTAATCTAAACACACACAAAGGAGTTTGAAGGATCATTTATTATATCTGGAAGAAGGATGGAATAGTTGATATTTTTATAGATATAGGCATTTAAAATATAAGACAAGGCTTAAGTAGGAAAGGACAAGGAGGTAGTTATTAGTATATTTCTTTCCTACTTTTGGTTTTACCTATATGGCTATTAGTTAGATTGCTTAGGGTTGTTAAGGTCATTATGGGAAATACACTTAATGTGTTTTTTAATTTTGAGTTAAGTTATTACCTTTTTGGTGACATAATCTCTCACTATATAATTTACCTCCTTTATAATTTTTGGACAATCACCTAATCAATTAACAAAGATTTTGATGCATTATTCAACTTAGCCCTTAGCCCTTGGTCATATGGGAAATAAGCCCCTTGTCGCATCCAACCCAAAAGGGCTTAAATTTTTATCCAAAGGGACTTAAGGAAATTAATTCAAAAATATTTAAATATTTGCTCCAAGGGGCCTCATTTGTTTTGGGGGGAATTTGATTCAAAATATTTTCCACCACTCTTTATACCCAAATTTTTCACGTAAGCTTATATTTACAAACAAATATAACTTTTTATCGGTAACTTAGATTTGAGTGTTGTTTCCTTCAAATTTATCTATTTTTTCATGTTCTATGTATTGGTGGTGCTATTAGGTCCACTCAATCTCCATTAAAACCATCTAGTGTACACTCTTAGATGTATTATTGGTTGAGATTGATGCCCCTCTAGTTATTTCATACTTATGCACATATTACTCAAAATGCATTCTTGGTTGTGCCCAATGTCTATATGAGCGTGATTATATTTTCAAATTTAGGGGGTTACTATGATAGTTATAAGGGGGTACTATATGGTGTTGTGAATTTATTTTTTACTTTTTACAATAAATTTTCATTCTATGTTATGGATTCAAGTCCAATAATTTTTCTCACACTGTTTAATTATCACAAATGGAAATCTAGAATGGAAATAATATTTATATCCTAGGGTTATCATTAAATTATAATGGAAACTAAGACTAATATTATAGTATCAAAATAAAAAATCAAATGGTTAAACCATTGTGATAAAGTCTATGGACTACCTTGTCTTTCTATCTCTCATGATCTACGTTTTCACATAGAATATGCCAAAATACCTAATCAAGTGTGGATCACTCTAGGAATTATATTTGGGAATTAGGATGTAATGAGAGGCCATGGTATAGAGAATGAGCTCATTAATTTGATCCTATATGACTATGACACCCTACAAGACTTTTTCACCAATATTAGACTTATGAGGTTGTAGTTGAAATAATGTGGAATTAATAAGAAATACAAACAACTTGTTTTTTTCGATACTCTCCAAATTGGGTCTAGAGTATTCTATATTTATGTCCACTTTCCATGCCACAAAAATTGATCTTATAACCACATGAAATATGCATTATTTATATACCTTTGTTTCCAATTTGATTTGGGAATAAGATAAGTTGATATATATGGGCATTGTGAAGTCCTCAAAATCTCATGCACTTTTTGACAAGAAATAAAAGGCTTCAAATAATAGAGAGAAGAAATATAACAAAAAGGATCATGAGAATGATGTAAATCCTCCCACCTAAAAATCAAACCATAAGACCTCTTCTTCTAGTCTTAAGCCTAATAAAGAGATTATCAAATTTGGGTTTTACTCAAAACATCATGATGAAATAAAATGTTTGAAGAAGTATATTGACCAACTGACTAAGATTATCAAGAAACACAATATCAATGTCCGTGATTATACCAATCAAATTTCATCAACCCATGAATACTCTAAGGAAAATAACCATGGTAAGGAAAATGAAAATAGAATGGTAATGGGAAGGCAAAGGTTAAGGCCCTTGTTATATTTGTACCTCTAATATCACATGGGTCATTGACTCTAGTGCCTTTCATCACACGGCCTCTTCACATAGAGTTTAGTTCCTTGGAATCATGTGACATGTCCTTCATACAAGTGGGTGATAACACTTATAAAAAGTTTATTTGGATATGGTCTATTGAATTTAGTGGTGAAACATTAAATAATGTTCTAGTTTCAACTAATCTCCTATTAGTTTACCATATCACTTGCCTTGGTCCGAACATGCAAGTTGAGTTCACCTAGATTTGGTTTATGCTAGAGAGTTTCATAGTGATACTATATTAGTAAAGGGAATATTTAATTGTCAAACTTGACTATATAAATTCTCATAATTTGTTCATGAATCTCCTTCATATTATTCTTCTTAAAGCTCACCTAAACTTTATGACATTTATGAACCTGAGCACACCTCTAATATTAATGACTCTTATTTTAGCACAGATGACTACAACAATTATGGGGACACATATCCATGATATCTTTATCACCTTATATATATGTAATAGTTATTCCATAATAAACTTACCCATAGTATTTTTTTAACATTATATGGAATAGGTATACTAATCTAAAACACATCAAACATTAGGTAGTGTATCCTATAGTTTTAGGGCATTCAATAATCCTTCATTTCCTCTACCCCTATTGCACCATAATTGCATAGAAAATTTGAGCCTCCTACTTTTCATGAGGAAAAAAATTCATTATATAATAATCACACTTTGGATAAATATACATCAAGCACTTGGAAAATGCATTCACTATTACAAGGTGATATACTCTTCACTACATCTACTTCTAATCCACAATAACTTTTGGGAACTCCATTTTATGATATAGGATGTATACATATAGTTGTAGATTCTAATGGGGATTTTCATCCCCCTTATCTTATTTTATGTTTTTTAGGGGAGGATTTTTATCCTATGGGTTTTTTCATTTTCCCCACTTTATGAGAGTTGCATTGTACATAGGTACCTCATCAAGCCTCATTGTCGAGACCAAATTCTTCTACCTACCTAAGCTACACTTCAAGGGGTATTAGTGTAGTTTTTCTCCCACTTTTGGTTAAACCTACATGGTTGCTAGTAAAATTTCATAGGGTTTTTAAGGTCATTAGGTTAAATACACCTAATGTGTTTTCTAATAGTGAGTTGAGTTATTACCTTTTTGGTGACTTAATCTCTCACTATATAATATACTTCCTTTATACTTTTTGGTTAATAATCCAATAAATTAATGAATATTTTGATGAATTTGATGTAAATTTTATTATGTAAATATGGTTATCAACTAATCATATGGTTTTCATGCAATTTGTGACATTCATAGATCTTGGAGTAATCTAATAGTAGTAGGATTTGCTATGAGAGTTCAACCAAAGGGTAGTGAAAACTAGAATAGAGAAAATTTAATGTAAATATAATGGTAGAGGATGGTTTGTGGTCTAAATGTGGTTGTATAAATGTAATTACATCACATGGTGGATTGGATTACCATTTATGTACACTTACATGAAAATGATGGTTCTACCATTTGTACCTATATATATGAGCACTAAACTTGTAAACTCTTATACCATGTGTTTGATGCATGAACATCAAAGCACTCAAGTAATATTACATCACCCAAAATTATCCCTAATTTTTATGCACATTGAATTATAATTTATTGCATGAATATGACTACATAAATCATTAACACTTCATTAGGCTCTTGAAAGAGGGAAAGAGCAGGTTTATTCATGGAAATAGAGAGTTATTTGTCTCATGATAAAATATTTAGTTAATGTAGGTCTACATTAATCAATAGTTTCCAAACTACCATGGTGGTTTCAAAACCACCAAGGTGGTTATGTGACCACCATGATAGGTAAAAAACCACTACTTTGCATTAAGTGATAATTTTAGCTGCAATAAATACATAAGTTTGGTAATGACCAAAAACTTTTAGTTATTCATTTTTAGAATTTTTTTAACATGAATGGGATTCTAAGAGTAATTCCACAAGGCACAAAAGAGAAATTAAATATTAGGAATATGTACATTAGATTTAGAGGAGACTTAAAAATAGAGTATGTGTGCTTATGTAGAAGTCTTAAAGGAATATAGAGTAGTATTTAACCCATGAAAGGGATGTTTGTGTGATTTTTTACCTTTTGTTTTAGTCAAAGTGAGAGTGAGTGTGTGGCATGTGTATTCTCTATATTTCCTTAAGAAAGATAACTAAAAGTTGCATTTTTCTAGTTTTATTATGTGTGTATGTGTGGGTGTGTGTTTGATTGAAGGTTTCAAGGACAATCTTATCATTCATTTAACCCCATTTCCTTTACTAAATCATTAAATTACATAGGAAATTAGGTATAATGATAAATATATGTATAAATCAGACCCATAATAATGTATGGAGTAATATATACAATAATAATGTTAGTATAACACATAAAATATGATTAACCTTGATATTATACATTAATTGTGGTGGTTACAAATATGAATATCATGATGACAAATCAAGAAATGGATGTAGCATGAGAAAATATATTGCACACATATATAACTTAAATAACTTCCACCTCTTGTTGGGGATAAGATAAAATATTCATAGGCTAATTTTTTTACTTGTAAAACATGATGATGGAGTGTATGTTCGAACCAACCCATATAATATGTTATAAAAATACTATTTAAGTGGACATAAACTCTCATTTGAAGCTAAATTGTATGACTATCTTTCTAAGTAAAGAATAGATTGACTATTAGTGTAGACACATTTTATTTTTATTTTTATTTATTTATGGGGGGGGGGGGGGGCAAGGGGGTATATTTTTATTTTTCAAATTGTATTGTTCTAGGTTACTTATCTGCTTGCTAATTATTAGTTTATGTTAGGATCTTATTAGTGCAGTTTTCCCTATGTTTTGGTCATGTTCTACCCTATTTTTCATATTCCCCTTTCTCTCTCCTCTTTCAATTTCCTCCTTGACCACTTTCCCATTGTTTTGGGCCTACTCATAATTGTACACTTGTTTTATTTATTTTATGATTCATGTGATCTATATAAGAAAAAAATATGAATATTTAGTTTTTTTTTAAATAATAAAATAAACATCCAAATTTGAATGAAAAGGGTAGATTCATATTACACCTAATAAATTTAAAATTGAATAAAATATGGAGAAAATATGCACTTAACTAATTTAGATTTATTTTTCTCATTGCATTAATCAATGAAAGTGATTGTCCACTCTCTTAGAGCCTATGAGAATTAGAATTTTTTCTATTCGGTGTCCCAATAGGTGAACATGTCATAGAGTAATCTAATTATTAAATAAATAATCCCCATAAATGTTTTGTTTAAATCCAAACTCTATCTAAAATGACACACTCAACAACAATCAACAATCCCAAAACCCCCAAGAGCCATTCCTTCTCCCTATATCTACTCCACCATATTTAGGCACCATAAAAACACAATGAGAAACAAAATAAACCATTCATTTATAATTTAAAAATTAAAAAAAGAACTCAAAGTTGTTCTGTGGAGAAACCACCTATTAATAATACCATTTATCTGGGATAATTTATTTATCTTAAGTTTACTTTATGTGTGTAGAATTTTTATTTATGTGAATTATAAATTCACATAAATATTGATTTTATGAGGTTTCACTCACCTCTTTATTCTCATTTACTATTTTTGAGTTACTTCCATATGTAACTCCTTCCCCCACTTGGCACACACTTCCCTCCACTCTCTAAGGGAATAAGCCACTTGGCACACACATAGGAGGCTTGTAAGATAATAATGGGATTCTATTTAACTACCTTTCTCTTCTTCTTGATCTATTAAAATATTATTCTTCTCCTCATTTCCTTACTAGAAACATGAATCTCTCTCTTTTCTTTTTGAATTCATCTTGATTCTAAAAGTTGTAATTTTGGAGATTTTGATGATAAGCCTTCTTATAGATAACGTGATTTTTTATCTAATACATTTATTTTTTCACTTTAAAAATCTTATCTCACCTTATGGTTTACACCTTGAGAGGTAATTTTTCTTCTTATTTAAATTTATGCACTTTTAATGTTATTGATGAATGTTTTTGGCATAAATACTTCATTATTTTAGAGTTAGGTTCATTTTTAAATATTTATTTTGGAATTTTGCATATTTTTGAATTTTTTTTAGAAGAGCTCCACCATTGCACCCTTTTCAAATTTTTATCTTCTTCTAACTTTGGTTTCTTGCTTGAGTTTTTCTTATTAACCCATTGTTTTAGGTTTCTCCTAAGGAGCATTTTCACTCCTACACTTGAATTTAGAAAACTTATTCAAGTAGGTGTTTATTATCATTTATTTAGTTTATATTTTTATGCTAAATATCAAAAATAAAAATAAAAAACTCTTTTAATTATTCCAACATTTTGTTCTAATTTTTTTTAGTTTATTTGGTCTCAATTTTTTTATAGAGAAATCTCACCAATATATATATATATATATATATATATATATATATATATATATATATATATATATATTCACATGTATTGCCTTTTGTTGATTAAAATTCTTTTTTTTTAGAATTTTTATTATTTTATGGATTGGTTAGTGTAGTCTGAGTTCTTTTCTCTTTATTTAACTTTAACATCAAGATCACTATTTTTTTAACATTCTATTTTTGGTTGCTTATTTTCTTTGTCAAGCATTTTTATTTGGATCTATCTTTTTCCTTTAGTATCATATTTTATTCTTTAGCTTTCTCTTCTCCTCTTAGTGAATTCTTTGATATCTAGTTATTCATTGCTCTCTATTTTTTCTCTAAGCACATTTGGGTGTAATGTCTATGCCATAGTCATATTCTCTATGGCTTTTTTAGATGTATGTTTCTCTGACTACTATAGTTGGGATTTTTTTTCTCATTGTACTTTCAAATCAACACTTATGGTTTTGTGATTCCCTTCTAAAAGCAACTTCATTAATTTCTTTGACTTCATTTAGCTCTTGTTCCATTTTTTCTATGCTCCAAGGACCTTTAAAAAATTATTTGGTTAAGATTTTTTTTGGGTTGTTTTCAGCCATCTTTATCCATTTCCAAAGTGCAATATTTGGATAATTATTTCCTCTTTTTTTATTACTTAATTATTTCCTTTTTTATATATTCATAAAAACCAAAAATAAAAAATAAAAATTAATGGTAGTTTTTTGTGTTCCTTGATAATTGCATAATTGGTAATATTTTTTTGCTTCATAGCTAATGAATTAGCTTTGTTATATCACTTTAAAAATTAAAAAAAATGAAAAAAACAAAACAAAAAACTTTATTTATGTCAATCATTACTTTCTTAACTTTTATCAAAACCTTTTATGTGGTGTATTTAATTCCACCTTTAGTTTCAATGAATTTCTTTTATCAAATAATAAAAAAACTTTTTTAACTTAGTTTCTTTTCATGAGAACTAAAATTGTTTAATTAAGTTCTCAAAATTAAAAAAAAAATCAACTAAAACAAAAGGTTAAGTTTTTTTAATTTAAAATTTAATCCTAAAAGTGCTTGATTCATTCTAAAATCTTTGTTTCATTAAATTTTTAAATCAAAGGAACTTTAATCTTAGCTTCATTATCTGCCTTTTTGTAAGTTGTGCTTAATATCACTTCAAAAATTTACATATATCTTTTATTAAAGTGTTTTATGTACACTTATATTTTTAAATTAATGGTTTTTTAATTTGGTCAAAAACAAGTTTTTAATTACCACTTATAACTCTTTTGCTTTCAAA
This sequence comes from Torreya grandis, assembly GCA_037957365.1. Classification (NCBI taxonomy): domain Eukaryota; kingdom Viridiplantae; phylum Streptophyta; class Pinopsida; order Cupressales; family Taxaceae; genus Torreya; species Torreya grandis. Next base: position 254,193 of record JARHVA010007660.1, on the reverse strand, counting down.
AATGTTATAATAGTCAATTTTCCTTCAACTATTTTAATCCATGAAGATTTTTTTTGTGACTCATTTAAGAGATCAATTATATTTTTTTCAATTCTCAAACCATTGATGGTTCTCATTTCTTCCTTATCTCATTTCTTGCACTTCAAGATAGCCTATTTTTTTGGCCTTTTTGTCCCTCCTCTACACATATTAAGTACACAGTGATTTTTTTGCACATTCACTTTCCAAAATTGGGTGAGATTTCAATTCAAAATGAATCAATTATTTCCCAAATTTAAATTCACTTCCACTAATTACCATTTATGGAAATCATATATATAATACATCATCACTTTCAAATACCTAGTCCGTGTAGTACACAACAATGACCACAAACTTGATATGAAAATACTAATACCATTGATGTTAAAGGAAAATGTCAAGTAAAAAAAAGAAGATTCCTTAGATTTTATTAGGATGATCATGACCCCTAAATTTCATGTGCACATTGATGGTTGTAGTTTTGAATCCAATGCTTGGTCTAGACTTTAATCTATTTATGATGTTGTGAATGAATCTAGGAAAATTCATGTTCTGGATAAACTTTCTAATTTAAAGTATAATGACTTCAAAAATATGGATGATTGTTAACTAAATTTCACTCTTTACATTTTCAATTAACTATTTTAGATTTTAAACTTTCAAACTTGAATTTAATTCATATTGTTATAAAAAATACTTGTCTAAACCTTTTTAGTAGTTTATTACAAATGTTTACTCACAAATAGATTTTCCTAATTTATCTTTTTAGTTGAATTTTGATTTATTTATTACTTTGTTGAGTTAATAAAAAAAAAATTAATTCAATTTGGTAGTCTTAAAACTAATGAGCATGCTTTTGTTTCTAAATAATAACACAAGGATGACAAAGATCATGTTAAGTCAAATAATACACATGATAAAAAAAGATCACAAATCTAACTCCAAACCTAAGAAAAAATTAGAATACAATTATTGTGACAAAAAAAAACGTGATGATGATCATTATTTTTAATAATAAATGTGATATTAAAACTAAAAATTTTAAGGTCAAATACAATAGAAGCACTAGTAACACTAAGACTCACAACAAATAGAAGTCTAATATTAGAGTTGCTTTTATTTATGATTTATGTGCTTATCCCATTGAATACGTAATTGATTTTATTACTACTCAACATATGAATCTAATGCTATTTTTTTAACTTATTTAGAACCAGATCTATCTAATAATCATTTAAGTCTTATAAATCATGCTTCTTGTACTATTAAAGCCATAAGAACTATTAAAATCCCTAATGGTGAATTGCATGATGTATTTCTTATTCTCAATTTAAAATTGAATCTTATTTTTATTCCTCATTTATGAAAACATGAATAAAAATTAGAATTTTTTCATGACACTTGTTATATTAAATCCAGTAAGCAAGATTATCAAGTAGTTTCTACTACTTGTTTAGACAATGTTAACTTGTTCAAGTTTATTGGATTCTCTTCTTCCTCATCTACTCATTTTTTTATTGATTATATTTACAGTAAATTTTGGCAAGAAAACTTAGGACATATTAATTACCACATTATTCTACTTATACATAAATTCAATATGGTGCAAGGTTTTCCTGAAATTCCTCTCATGGATTATATTTTTAGTGGTTGTATGGCTAACAAAATTCATAGAGAATATTTTCTTAAGAATCAATCTTAGCATGCTAATGAAAATATTAATTTATATCATAATGATATATTAATACCTATGAAAACTCATTCTATTAATGGTGAAAGTTATTATTTAACTTTTGTTGATGATTGCAATAGATGCATTTGGATTTACTTATTGAAAACTAAAGATCAAGTTTTAGACATTTTCATTGAGTTTCATCCCTTTGTTGAAAAGCAATCTATCTACTATTTGCACATATTACGAAAAGATAATGGAAATGAATATGTTAACAATGATTTTATTTCATATTATTAACATCATGGTATTAAACATCAAAAAATTAATTCTTACACACTTGAGCAAAATAATGTTATTGAACATAAACATAGGACTATCACTAAAATGGATAGGTGTATGTTGCATGAAAAAAATATGCATTATAAATTTTAGGATGAAGTTATGTGTTGTTTTATCTATATCATTAATATGACTCCCAATAAATTTGTTTTAAATATTACCCCTGAAGAAGCTTGGATTGGTAGAAAACATAATTTAAAGCATTTATGTGTTTTTAGTTGTGATGGTTTTGTGTATATTTCTAAATAAAAATGAAATAACTTATATTATAAAATAATAACCTTTATATTTTTTAGTTTTGATGAATCATATAAATCTTATAGGGTTTATGATAATAAAACTAATAAAATCAAGATTAAAATAGATGTTATAATTGCCAAAAATAGTGTACTTGATTGTGCTTTCAATTTAGATTATCTTGATATAATTTTTGATCACTTTAATTTTGAATTGAGTGATGATCATAATGATGTTTTTAATGATTATGTTGTTTTTCCTAAAGTTCCTTATCCTTATTGTACTCTTTCTCCAAAAAAATCTATGCCTAAGTGGGCCAAGACTACTCTAGAACCTTCTAGAATTGATGTAGATCTTAATGACACTCATCGAACTAGACAAGAATTTTGTAATTATGATTTGATGTCTAACCTTATGAAAAATAGTCATATTCAAACACTAAAACAAGATCAAGGTCACCCTCACTAGGAAAATGTTATTCATGATGAATACAACTCCTTAATTTCTAACAACAATTGGGACTTAGTCCCTCTCCTTAGAGGACATCATTTGGTGAGTTGTAAATGGTCGTTTAAAACTAAGTTTAATTATGATAATAAAATTAAAAAATATAAAGATATATTAGTTTATATAGGTTCCTCTCAAATTGAATGAATTGAATACAATAAAACTTTTGCACATGTAACTAAGATTCCCACAATTAAAGTCATTTTACCTTTAGTTGCTCACATGTATTGGCATGTTTATCAAATAGATGTTAAGAGTGATTTCTTAAATGGTGATTTACATGAATAAATTTACATGTTTTAATCTATTTTTTAATTAATAAAGGCAATGAGAATCTCATTTTCAAGATAAACAAAGACATTTATGGTTTGAAACAATCTCCTAGAGAATGATATTCTCAAATCTATCATTTTTCATAACTTAAGGATTTACTCATAACTCTAATGATCCTAGTCTTTTTTATAAAAAAACACTCCAAATGACATAGTTATCATTGTATTATACATTGATGACTTAATCATAATTGGTAGTAATAATTCAATGGTTTTTTGCACTAAAAATTCAATAAAGAATACCTTTGAAATGACTAATTCAGGTCTCTTACATTGATTTTAGGCATTCAAGTTTGGTAAGAACAAGATAGCATTTCCATTTCTTAGTATAAATATACATATGAATTTTTATATAGGTTTAATATGTTAGGTTGTAAACCTATTTTTACCAATTTTGAACTTAGTGTAAAACTTCTTAATGACATGGAAACTAAAAATGTCAATCCAACTCTTTATATAGATAATTAGTTGACAGCTTTAGTTGTCTTATGCATACTTGTCCTAATATTGTTTTTTATGTTGGATTGGTTTCTCGATTTATGTTTAAAACTAAAAATACTCAAATTTTAGTTTCTAAAATATTTTTTCATTATATTAAAGGTACTTTAACTTTTAACATCAAGTACCTCGAATAAAAATTTTGTTTTGGAAGGTTATTTTGAATCTGATTGGGCTGGTGATCCTAATGATCATAGATCTAGAAGTGGATATTATTTTTCTTAGGGTTACAACACAATTTCATGGAATAGTAAAAATTAAACTATATTATCTTTATCTTCTACTAAATTTAAGTATAAATATTACAATTATGTTTCCAAGGAAGTTATTTGGCTTTGAATAATTCTTGAAGATTTGGGCCACCCTCAATCTTTGGCTAAACTAATTTTTGGTGATAACCAAAGTGTTATTTCCTTAGAAAAAATGGTTTTCCATGCAATGTCAAGTCACATTGAGATTCAACATCATTTTTAGTGTGAACTTCTTGAAGACATTCAAACTCTTTCCTACTTAGGAATAAATGGATAATATATTCACTAAGCCATTATGTAAAAAAAAGTTTATATTATTTTATACTATGTTAGGATTGAAGGAAGTTCTTATCAAGGGAGAGATTTAGTAATTTTTCCTCTATTCTTATTATTTTTCTATACCCCTAAATAAATTTTAATGTGAGGGGGTATTAGTATTACCCTTTATGTGGGATAATTTATTTATCCTAAGTTTTTTTATGTGTGTAAATTTTTTATTTATGTGAATTATAAATTCACATAAATTTTGATTCCATGACATATCACTCACCTATTCATTCCATTTATAATTTGGGATTTACTTCTATAATTAACTCCTTCCTCTACTTAACAAATGATTCCCTCTACTCTCTAAGGGAATAGGACTCTTGGCACATACATAAGAGGATTTTAAGGTACTAATGGGATTCCTTGTAACTATTTTTCTCTTTTTATTACTTTATTAAAAGATAATTCTTCTCCTCATGTCCTTAATAAGAAATTTAATCTCTCTCTTTTCTTGTCAAAATCATTTTACTTCTAAAAGTTGTAATTCTAGAGATTTTGGTGATAAATATCATTATAGATTTTAGGGTTTTTTATTCTATATGTTCAATTTCCCACTTTAAAAATATTGTCTCAACTTATGGTTTGTACCTTGAGAGGTAAATTTGCTTCTTGATTTTTTAAATTTATGCATATTCAATGTTATTGATGAATGTTTTATTGCATAATCCTTAACCATCACTTAATGTAGGTGATGGTTACAAAATCATAGTGATGGTTGTGTAACCTCTACACACTAATGATGATTTATGGTAGAGGCATAACCACTATCCTTCAAATACTATAAGTTTCACCATGATACTGGTGGTTTTGTTAACCATGAAATCCTACCAAAAAGACCCCCAAATGGAACAAAAAATCATCTATATCAATAAAAAATAGAATTTTTATAGCATATGCATCAGTACAAATCTCCCCATATATTGTTTTAAAAACAATACTAGTCCTAGCATGAATTTTTAATTAAAAATCAAACCTAAGGCTACACCACTAAAAATATATGACTTACCCATGCATGTGTGTCACACAATTCCATTAGTATCTCTACCATCCTCTTAATTTGACTACTCTTTCATGTGATTTCTTCACCAAGATATTAGAACTCAAATTATCAAACTTACAAAGACAAAATTAACTTATAAACTAGGTAATTTTTAAAACATGAGTTTATTTTTTTAGTTTTTGCATTTTAAAAAGTTTTTATTTTTTATAAATTTTCTTCAAAAACTGCATTTTCTCACATGTTATGATGTATTCATAAAATTTTCACCCCTGAATTAACATTCAATAGATATAATGCCAGAGGTTATAATATTTCATTTTCCATAATTTTATTTCATTTTTATTTCATTTTATTCTTTTAGGTTGGAATCACATCACCTAGTAGTGAGCTTAGTCCCCCAACAAGATGGTTAATGTAGTATGTTCATCCCCACATAAATGGTAAGTAATGCTTGTCCATGTTTTGATTTGTTAGTATATATTTTTATTATAAAACTATAATTGATTTCAATTTTTTTCTTATAGGTCATAAAAGGTGTCTTTATCAGATTCATTGTGCCACATAGGTAAGTGACTTGAGTTTTGTAGTCCTCATTTTCCTTCTAATGCACCACTACTTAGGAAAAACACCCTAACCAACTCATGGAAAGGTGTCTCCTTAAGGGAGAAATATGTATGCACCCAAATTTTTCATGGTGTAATTTTTTTGAATTCTAATGATAATGTAGGGATCTATGTAATTTAAAAACAAATCATGCTCAGACCTAGTCCTCTTCCTTCTTTGCATCTTTTATGTACTTTGTCTATTTCAAAATTTTGATTTATGACTAATTGACCTTTAATTTTAAATCTCTCATGGAATGGTGAAACCATTTTGGTAATTATGAAAATATATTTTTGGTTTATAAAACTTGCCTAGTGGATATGCAAACTATCATTATAGTTCATAGAAATGTCATGACAATTTTGTCATTGTAGATGTCTTTTTAAAACTGACTCCTGATACTTGAGTTTTCATGCATTTTTTATTATTTCAATCACAGTCTTTATATTTTTATCTTGTTTTAACATTATTTATCCCATTTTAAACTCTTTGTCATGATTAATTCAATATGAATTACTTCTTATTTAGCTCCAACAAGCCCCCAATCAAGCTTCAATTAAGTCCTACACACAACTTATTCTACCTTATAAGTTTGTTATTTTCATTTGAATTTTAGATCCAAAAAATTACATTAGATTTGATCTTACCACTTTTATAGATCCACATTATGCATTATGCTACTTTGAATAACTAAACATTGGTTTATAGTAATCTTAAAGTCATTCATAAAATTTGGAGATATATACCCACAAATTTATAGTCATTACTCAATCATTCATGAGAAACTAGCCACCATTGAGTTGTTTTCTTCCTTAAATTTTTTCTTTCCTCTTTATTTTTCCTCTTGTGGTAGAGTTCCATCGTTACCATTTGAGTAGCACATATGAAGCTAGCTACCTAAGGATCAAATATTTACATCTTCTTATTCTTCTATATCTGATCTCTACTTTGGTCAAGTTGGATGATTCATTTTATTATTTGCTAAATAGTTTGTTTATTAAATTATATATATATTTTAATTATATTATCTTACATTATAAAAAAATTGTTTAGAAAATCTTTAAAAAAATAATTTCTTCTTATTCTCTTTGCATTGGCAAATATATTTTATTATCATAGTTACATTCATACATTGTTGATCTCAAAGAATAGTATTTTAAAAATTAGATAAAATACAAATAGGTTATATTTAAATTTATATACATCTATCTAAAAAAATATCAATTTTTAAAGCATACAATCTCTCTCACACATAAGTACAAACAACCAATTTCCATACACAAAATTAGAAAACCAAAGAGAAAACTTTCATCTAGAATTGTTTTAATTTATTTTATGAAAAATAGGTTCATTATAACTCATAGATCATAATAATACATAAAAATAAATTCAATGACATATCAATTTATATTCCCATAAATTTCACATAGTAATAAAACATCAAAAACTTCTATACACTAACTAGATCTTAAAATTTTAAAAATTGCATTGCATTTACAAAACCTAAGTTGTAGATCTAGTTTCCCATTTGCATATTTATGATTCAAAATAAATATTATATTATCATTTCATCCATACCAAAAATATAAAAATAAAATCATTCATTTTATCACACAAAAGCAAATTTTTGCATTTTAAAATTAGGAAAAAGATAAAAAATCAATATTTGCATTATTTAATATTTCTTTTTCATTAAGCATTACATTATTGAAGTCTCAAGTAAAAAAGATAAAATAATTCATTTCCTTTATTCCCGAGAAATTTTATTTTAGCATTAGTATATCTTTATTTCAATTTAAAAATCCTTATTGTAAACTCAAAATTATCCTACTCAAAGCCTTGTCAAAATGAGAATAAGCCAAAACATTGTTAAAACAAAAAATTCAAATTTGAAAATAGAAAATACACTCTTCAAAAATAAAATTAAAAATTGATTTTATGCTTCCAAATAAATGTTACCTCACTCTTTGATAAAGCTTTTTTAATAAGCTCATATCCACAGAGTAGGAACATTTCCTAGAGTGCCCTCTCCTTTATAGGAAAAAAACATTTAGAGTGATAGTAACTGAGAGCTTAGGATACAATTATTTTATTACACTCCCCTTAACAACTCATTATCAACCAACTAAATACTCTTAACAACTAAGTGCATCCAATAGAAGCCCAAATAATGAGACCAATATGTATTTTATCCATTTTAGCCAATAACCTACATATTTGATTAGTTTCATGTTATCCTTAGGTATAACCTCATCATACCTGATTCAACTTAAAATAAGATTGATTAGGCACAACTACCCTATAGATAAAACTAAATCCTAATAGTCATTAAACCCAACTTCACCCAACTCCTAGATCTTAGTGTAGATCAATAGCTCTACTACATTAAATTTGTCCATTCTAATGGTTTGTGGAATTGTATAACATCACAATTCACTACCTTGAATAATTAATATAACACAATTGAACTATTTTTATATCTCTATGAACATTCTTTGTTGCATGTTTCTAAAAAATCTACTTCCATAGCTCAACTTAACCAACTAAACATTTTATCCCTTCCTATTTAAATCATTTGACTAAACTAAACAAACCATCCAAACCACTAGATCGATCACACCATTATACTTTCAGTAGCTATGTTGGATAGATATTAATAAGTCAAGTACATGAATGTTAATGTGATACTTTCCTATTGGAGACTGGAGTTAATTTCTCCACTCCTCATGCATGCAGTTGTTAACAATCAGTTAAAGATCAGTCAGTTATCAAACAGTTAGTTAAACTGTTAGAGAAGTAGTTCACATTTAGTTAGTTGACTGACAGTTAGATATCAGTTAGTTTAAGCTATTAACAATTAGTTTGTTTAAGAAGTTAGATGATTAGTTAAGGATTAGTTAATCAATTAGTTATTTTTGGATTCAAATCTATTTAAAGATGCCTTAGGCACAGCATTTTAAGAAAGGAAAATAGAAGATCAATAAAATCTTATTCTTCAAGAAATTGTAGTAGCAATTGGGTTCAGTTCTTGTTTATTTGTTTAAGTTCTTGTTTTTGCATGTGAGAACAAAAGGAAGAGCTTAAAGAGAACAAGAAAAAATATGCAAAAGCTTTATTTCTCATCCAATAGGCATTGGATGAATCTATTTTTTCCAGAGTTACAGCAACAACGAAATTCAGAGAGGCATGGAAAATCTTGGAGACTACCTATAAAGGTAATACAAAGGTAAAACTTGCTAAATTGCAATCTCTTAGGAGAAGTTTTGAAAATTTGCAAATGAATGATTCAGATTCAATAGACCAGTTTATGGGTCAAGTTTTTAATATAGTGAATCAAATTAGATCTAATGGAGATCACAGATCAGAAGATTATAGAAAAAATACTCAGATGTTTACCCAATAAATTTGATGCAATAGTTGTAGCTATTGAGGAAACCAAGGATTTGAAATAGTTATTAGTAGATGAATTAATGGGTTCTTTGTTAACACATGAATCTAGAATGAATAGGAATAACAATACTTCTCTTGAGAATGCTTTCAAGTCATAGGTATCATTTGGCAGAGGAAGAGGAAGAGCCAGGTCAAACTTTAGAGGAAGAGGTAGAGGTAGATATGGAAGGAACAATCCAGATGAAGGTGAAAACAGTAATCAAAACTACAACAGTAGAGGACGTGGCAACAATCACTTCTAGCAAAGTTCACAGAGGTTTGATAAATCTAATATTCAATGTTATTACTACAAGAAATATGGTCATTATGCAAGTGACTACAGAAGGAAACAAGGATATGTGGACAAGTAGAATGATAATTACACAGGTGAATCTAGTTATAATCTAGGTGAATCTAGTTCTAATCTTGGAAGCTTATTTCTTACTTGTAATGTTACTCAAGTAAAAGCTAGAGATATTTGGTTCTTAGATAGTGGATGCAGTAATCATATGATAGGGAATAAAGAATTTTTTTGCTAGTCTTGATGATGCTATAAAATTAGAAGTGAAATTAGGAAATGATATCATAGTAGATGTCATGGGTAAAGGTGTAATAAATGTTTTGGCAAAAAATGGTGAAAGAAGGTTTATACCTGATGTTTATTTTATACCTAGACTAAATCATAATATTATGAGTGTTGGACAGTTAGTACAGAAAGGTTACAGAGTATCCTTTATGGATAATGTTTGCACAATACTAGACAAGTTTCCAAGTGACAGGTTGATAGGAAAAGTGGAGATGACCAAGAATCGGATGTTCCCTCTTCATATTTAGTGCATCCAAGGAGAAGAGGAAGCCCACTTCAAAACCATGCATCTAGATCAATCATGGTTATGGAACTTAAGGTATGGACATTTACATTTTGGAGGTTTAAATTTGTTACAAAATAAAATTATGGTGAAGGGATTACCACCAATAGAACAGCCAGGAAGTTCATGTGATAGTTGTATTCTGGCAAAATAGAAAACTAAAAAGCCATTTCAGTGTGAGACATGGCAGTGAATAATAGTATTACTTGACCAACCTTGGTAGTATAACTGATGTCAGTGACTGTGTGCTGAAATAACACACCAGAGAGGCCATCAAAAAAATGAATTCGTCGAGCCACCCCTGAAGGAGGAAACACCCGCTATGATGGATGAGCTGATGGCTGAGACCAAAGACTGGACTACCAAGGAGGCCAAAGAAAAAGGGATGATGCCAATCAAGAAAGTCAAAAAAAGTGAAAAAAAAAGAAACAACAGAAAAAGAAGAGCACCCAAGATAGAGGCATATTACACAAAAGATTGTATTTTTATTTTAATTTTTCTATTTTTAATATATTTTTTATATATGCAGTGAAAAGATGAGCTCCATAGAGCTTGTGTTACACAGCAAGTGAAGCTGTGAAAGTGTGTGTGTTGAACAGTGAGTGAAGCTGTGAAAGTGTGTGTATTAAACAGTGAGTGAAGCTATTAAAGTGCCTGAAGATTAGGCTAGTCATTGGCAAATCTAGACCAATGTAGAAATAACCCAGTAGATTTCTTGGAGGAAACCTAAACAGTTAAGCATCAGGTGAAAGAAAGGTAAGCAAGCAAGAAGCTTGCAGTGTTGGACATAAGCATGTCCATTGATAGTCTTTTGACAGGCTACTCTTTAGTCTTAAATGCTGAGTGAACACACATTGAGCAATTGTATTTGTTCATAGCCTCAATATAGACTATATCAAGGTGGTGTAATCCACATATAAGGCAATGTATTTATCAAGGTGGTGTATTCCACATGAGAAGACAAAATTTAGGCATTGTAAATGATAAAGTTGTTAGTGGTATAAATTAAGGGGGAGTGTTGGAGACTGGAGTTAATTTCTCCACTCTTCATGCATGCAGTTGTTAACAATCAGTTAAAGATTAGTTAGTTATCAAACAGTTAGTTAAACTATTAGAGAAGTAGTTCACATTTAGTTAGTTAACTGACAATTAGATATCAGTTACTTTAAGCTGTTAACAATCAGTTTGTTTAAGTAGTTAGATGATTAGTTAAGGATTAGTTAATCAATCAGTTATTTTTGGATTTAAATCTATTTAAAGATGCCTTGGGCACAACATTGTAAGAAAGGAAAATAGAAGATCAATAAAATATTATTCTTCAAGAAATTGCAGTAGTAATTGGGTTCAGTTCTTGTTTATTTGTTTAAGTTCTTGTTTTTGCATGCTCTCTTTATTTTCTACATTTCCCTATGTATAGGTTCCATCACTAGTGAAATATTTGTACTAATATGTTTATTTTATAGATCATTACTTGAGAAAAAATTAGGTTTATTATATAAAGGCTAAATATAAGGTTTTTAATAAGTTTAATTATTTCAAGGCTCTTTTTAAAAATTAGGTAGAGAATAAAAATAAGGGTTTTAGGAGTGACAATGGTGAATAATACTACTAAATGCTTTCAAGCAATTCTATAAGGACTGTGGAATAAAAAGGGAAAAGACAATTCAATATACACCCTAATACAATGGATTTTCAAAACTAATGAACAAGACTATATTAAATGCATTGAGAATCATGTAAGATGTTGTAAGATTCAAAATAATTTTTTTCACAAAAGTAGTCATGAATAATTTCCTTTTGATCCATAGGTCACCCATAGTAACCATGATCGATAAAAAATAACATGAAGAATGGATTAGTAAGAAACCATTTCTAAAGCATCTTAGATTTTTTGGTTTTGATGATTATATGTATATTTCAAATGAAAAAAGGACTAAGATGAAGAGAAAATCATCAAAGTGTATTTTTATTGGATATGGTATTGGTGTGAAGGGATATAAGTTATGGAACCCTGAAATGAAGAATAATATTTACAATCACAATGTTATCTATAGAGAGGTAAAAGGAGTTCCAAAAAAATTAGTGTAATTAAAATATGAACCTAAGTATGTTTAGTTTAAAGAAGAAGAGGAAAATAAGTGTTTGAATTTGAAGCAACTTCAAAAAATGAACTAGGGTAAGAGTTACAAGAGGAAGATTCAAATGAACCTAAGGAGGAGGAACCAGAATATGCAAAATTAAAAACTCCTATATTGAGAAGATAATATTGAGTGAGAATGACACCTAATATGTGTATTCTTTTAGTCATATAAAATTCAAAACTTGGCAACTTGGGTGTGACTAATGACACCCAATCCATAGGTCTATTTTGCTTGCTCTCTTGACCCTCTTAGGTATGTTTTCATAGTTTCCCAATCATCTATAGCCTTCTATACTAAACCCTTGCTAACCCAAGCTTCGATTTCCATGATAAATCCATCCCCCCAAGTCTTCTTCTCCCTAGACAATAGCACCCAAACTTGGACTATAGTGTTGAGACTCAGGGTGCCTTATTTCTAGTGGTATTATCCAAGTGTATTTTGGCTTCTAATGGTCATTTTCTCTTGGATCCTTATCCTAATTCATTTCATCCTAATGTAAATTAATTTAATGCACAATCATTAAATCCCTTATGAATGGCCATTCAAATTCCATTTAGAAGGTTTGGCACTCATTTATAAGAGAGAATCAAGAATACAATAAAGACTACTCAAGCACTCCTCGCTATTCTCTACATACAACCATCCAATAGTATTTCAATCTTATTCAAACCTTTACACTAGTCCCTAGTCATTATAAGTACACCTAGTTTTACATTTAATTTCATTTCATCACACTATTACACTAATCACTTCAATGGGAGAACTACATATATCTTGATCCCTCCTCAGAGTATGGTATGTAGGCAACATACCCACACATAAGGTGTGAAGTACATCCAATGTATCCTTTACACACTAACTAATTTTACCTATTTGCCAAAGTCCCATTTAATTGAATAGAAGATGCAATCACATGAATAATCAAATCTAAAAGGAGTTTTATTGATAATGAGGATCTAAAATTTGGTACATAAGCTCACACAGACACTATGAACAAAACCTAGAAAAATTAGATCTCTATGAGTAGTTTGGACAATAACAGTTAGTCTAGGACTATAACACTAAATAATAAGGTGTCTTATTTTTTGTGGTCTTGTCTAATCATAAAATGAAGTCCAGATCTTATTTTGTGATAGTGTCTCAGTTTTGTTCCTCCAGTATTAGACTTAGTCTTAGCCATAACAACCCAGAATAAGCTGAGTCATATTTTCTCTCACTTATTACTATTTTTAGAAAAGGTAAAAATACTATTTACTTACAGAAATTAGTAGCTTGATTATTTCATATTATTTACTAATTTAGTAATCTCAGACCCATTTATTATTTAGGAATTAAACATCTAATTTTCCAAAAATAATAAATCATTTGGTGAACCTGACTTACTTTGAATTTTTCAATAAAAACCCTAGAAACCTAGGGTAAATTTCAACCTAATTTTTTAAATTATTTATTGAATTATTATTTTTTAAATCAAAATAAAAAATTCCTCTTAAATTTTAAAATTTTGTAGTAAATTTTAAAATAAATTTATTTTCAAACCCTAGTTGCATACACTAGCTCCCAATAATATTCCAATATTAATCCACTAATTTATTAATTTTTTTCTTTCATATATAAATTAGAAATTTGATTCAAATTCTTAAATTCCATAGTAAATTTTCAAAAATATTTTATTTCAAACCCTAGTTACATCAACTAGTTCCCAATAATTTTGTATTAATTTTCTAATCATTTTCTAAATTTTTAGTTGCATATTAAAATAAAAAAATCACTTCAAATTTCAAAAATTCATAGTATTTTACAAAAACATTTTTGAAAAATCCTTAGTTTCATATACTAGCTGCTATTTTGCTTCTTAAGGTATCACCTTACATCCATACTCAAATTACAAAAATGTTGTTCATTTACTTGAAAACTTTTCTTACATTTTTTTCAAATAATAAAGAAACCATATGGGCCCTACCATGTACATAAATAATGGAGTCTATCATATGTTAGTACAAATATTCATTCTTTGCATTTCATGCTTATTTGTCATTATATGTGATGATGTTAAGCACATTATTCTTAAACATGTTAATGCATATTTTACATCACCTCGCTTAGAGCCTCTACCCCATGTCGAGTCATGTTGCATGGTACATTTTTCTCTTTCCTAGGTCACTACCCATCACCAAAGATCCCAATTGACACCCTTTGTCCCTCAATCACCTCAATCTATAAATTATCTTTGTTCTCTTCCCGTAACTACTACTACTCTTATACAGATAGTAGATAATGTGGTTAGAGCTATTACTCGACATGTCACTATGCCTCATCCACCTAACTAGGAACCCTATCATCCTTTTATTCCTACATGTCCTAGGCCTAACCCACCCACACAGGTAGATTTACACAAGGCATATGACATTGTTGATCAAACAAGAAACACTCCAACTAAGATTTCCATGTAAGAATTACTTCAAAAAGCTAATGTATTCAAGGACATTCTTTATCAAGCACTCACTTAGAATTCTACACTAATTAATTTAGAACCTTCTTATCTTACATTAGTGGTCAACACTTTAAAAACTATAAAATATTTAATTTATTTTGATAATGAGGACATGCCTTCTCAGATAGTTATTGATCAAAATTTTCCACTATACATATATGTTTAAGTCAAAACCAATGCAGTCAAGAGAGTTCTTGTTGATAGTGGTTTTAGTTTGAATATATGTAATATCATATTCTTACAATCCTGGGCATAGATTTGGCATCCATGAAAAAATCATATAATAACATTCAAGGGTTTGATGACATACCCTGATAAATATTGGGTACTATTACTTTAGATATCATGGTGAGACCAAAAAATCCTCTCTACATAGTTCAAGGTCATGCCAAGTCCTCTCCACTATAATATTTTACTTAGACAACCCTAAATACATCTTATGAGGGCCATTATTTTTAATCTCCATTAATGTATTAAATTTATCCATGAGGGATATCTATACACATGTCTAGTAGACAACTAGCCATTTAGGTATTATCAAAGTACAAAGTCATCTTCAACTATCTCACTAGATGGGACACCATATCTCATAGTGCAACCACCACCTCATAGCATTTATCTTGATTAGATACATATATATGAGGTTGGAGAGACTATCACTTCTTGCACTTCTCCACTTACAGTGACACCCTCAGCTCCATATATTTCACTAGTCATAATAGCTTCAATTATTCTAGCTACTCATTCAGTCATAATTTTGACACATGTTACACATTTAGCATCATGAATGCTAGTACCAATAGTTATAAATACCTTTATAGTAGTACCATCTTCCACTACTATAGATGATGTGACTCATATATCATAGTTACCCCTTGTGGTAAATTTTGAGTTACCATATGTACATGATGTTGATACAGATTCATAATCTTCTTCAGATGATGATATGACACCCATACTCATAGATTATTATTTGTGTGGATTGAAATTTACACTAGATGGCTTAGGAGAGTATTTTGATGACTCTAGATCTCTCATACCACATCTTACATCACTTTTAACATCTTGCACTACACTCATAGGATATACTCCACACTCATGGCCATACATAGATCACTTGGCACATATAGTTCACATGGTTACCTCTACAAATTTAGATCCAATTATTCATATCTAGGTAAGTAGCACATATCATCAGTCATAGTTTATGTTATAGATATTAATTGATCATGGATTGATCACATTACTTATAATATGACATAAATTTATGAATAAATTATCACTTTAGGATGGTCACCCATTTTGTAATTTTCACGAGATTATAGGACATGATACAAACTCATGTAAAACTTTATATCAAATATTAGATAAAATAAAAGATCAAGTAGTTATTTAGATTACAACACCACTAGTATCACCAACTCCACCACTTCCACTAAAGTTAACTACTAGCAGGACTAAATGCCCTAAAGGAAATTTAGCATCTCCACCAATAGAGCAAACTCTAGTTTACCTATGGCACGATGACACCATAATCACAAAATCTGTATCATATAATGATACTTATGATGATGATCTCAAATAATTTGATGATGATCGTGACCCTTTTCTCCATTTCTCCATCCTTAGATCTTCCCCCTCCCCCCCTCCCCCCCCCCCCCTCTAGCCTAGTCTTATTTATTATCATGCACATACTACCTTCTTTACATGCTTGTACATAATATCTTTTTATCATTACTTTTACATACTTTCTTCTTCTTGATTATACATAGTTCAAAATTTCAAAAATACAAAAAAAATATAAAATATCAAAACACAAAAACATTTCAATTTTATGTATCATCCATGTTTTACATTGCTATTACTATGTTAGACTTACATTTTTTGTTCTATGCTATTGTTTGTTAATTTATCTACATTACCATGCTCCACTTGATCTTCTTTGAGTGTGTGTAGTAACATCTAGATCCTTGACTACTTCACTCCACACATTGAGGGGGCATCTTACTTCTACATTTGAGACACACATCGATATATATACCCACTGGGGACATCTTCTACATGACTAAACCATCCAGGTTATGTCATTCCTACACTACACACTTTAAGTCATCATGATAATGTACATTAATTACTAGATTACATAGATTACTATATCAACATTTCAATAGTATCTAGCACTTGCATCTCTTAGCATATACCTAGTCTTGTACTAACATGTCTTTCATGCTTTCACTCTTACTTTGATTATTTAGATGTGATTCTATCTTTCCAATTATTACATTCTTTCTCTTCTTGCTTAGCATAGCTTATTGGATTGCATTTCTAGTTCCTACTTGTCTCATGTATGTGCCTTAGGACATTTGACAATGTCCTTTGCTTCTATTTGTGTGTGTGTACCTTTGGACATTTTCTAATGTCCCTTGCTTGTACTCTTCTATGTGTCTATGGCCCTCATGTCAATCTTGCATGTTTCTATGGTATGTGTTTGTAACATTTTAGCATTCCTTGTATGTTTACTTTCTATTATGAGTGATATGTACCCATGTCCTTTATTTGCTTGGCCCCTTAGCCACCCTTATATGCTTCTTGTTTCTTGCTTTGTGGGCTTCTTGCTTGATTTTTTTTACTTATTTTCAATGCCATGGTCCATATCATGCATTTCCTTGCTTTCTCGAATACCATGATGGACATCATGCTCCATCCCTCCTTGACAATTAACAACTAACACTTTTGATTCTAGTTCAGTACATTGCATGTGTTTTTACATTATTATATCTATCTATGTATACCCTTATTTATCTAACACATTCTCAATACAAATATTGTTATATCTTGAGATATCTTGTCAACATATCATTGCTATATCATATATCCATGAAACATAACACACTTGTAGGGCTATCTCTTTTGAGGACAGTAATTTAAAGGTCTTCATTCCTCCCCTCAAAAGAGGGGGTAACAAATAAGGGTTTTGTCATAGAGATCAGAGATCCTAGTGGTCAAAATAACAATTTTTAGAACACTCAGAATAGAATTCAGACATTAGACCAAGTAGAACAAACCAAGCAGACAATAGAGAATCTAAAACAGTCATTAGATTGGCCTTGGATAATAATACCAAAGTTATACCACAGCATTAGATATTAGGGTGTCTTATTTTTAGTTCTCCTATCCAGATAATAGATAAATAATTTTTTCTAGAAACAAATAGAAAGGTGAGTTTAGTCAGAGGTTTGTGAATACAACATAGTCTAGATTCAATATGTTTTAGTATATTTTTTGCTCAGAGAATCTAGATATAAGATGGCATCATGCATGACATGATGGCTCTCACTTCTAGCTTTAGTTTAGGTAGTTGATATAACTTCTAGATCATAATCCATGTTCTAGACACTAGTGATTAGGGGCAATATGTGCAACACATTAATCCTCCCCTTTTTTCCAAGTTTAGTTTATTTCCTAATCATTTCTCAGTAGTTGTGTGCCTTAATCCATCTACATGTGGTTGGTATCCTTTTTCAATTTTGGCTTTCACACAAGCTTAACTTCCTGAGTACTTGAGTTCCCAATTTGGCTTCCACATAAGCCTATTACACTTTTTGAAGCAGTTTTCATACAAGCCTAATCTCCATCTTTCAAAATGGCTAAGAGTGGCTTAGTTTCCATCATACATTTAGATATCCATACCAACATTATCAGATTATAGTAATTTCATGGGATTTAGGATCTATATCATATGACATTTATTCCATATTTATATTACTTCATAGCTTCACTTCATGGGGAAATAATGGATCCAAAGGACTAGCTAGCCTTTATATTCTTGAGCCACCTATACAGAGGGATTAGACACATAGTCCAAACATTGATTGACATATGTATGATTTGTTATCTTCACTTAGTAGGTGATGATGGAGCCAAATGTCTAGCCTTTACATTCTTGAGCCACTTTATAAGGAATTGAGTACTCAGCTTTATTCATGATATTGCTTTTGGTACAACACACACCTTGCATAATCTAGCATCATAATTGGTTTTGTATTGGTTCACATTCTCAGTGAGGTGTATTCATTCCTTTCTCTTCCTCTCCCTCTTATCCAACTTTTGTATATTCTTATTTTAGATATAGCATATCTAGTAAGGACTGATCTACTCTATGTTTTTCATTACAAATTCACACTTCACACTATGCTCTCTCTATGCACATCCAACATAACATAGCTTCATGAGCTTCACCTTTACAGGTAAGTTCAGGTATGCTTTATATTTTTCCTTTATCTTAGTATTTCACTTTTTTTCATCACTATAATAAAGGGGGGGTAAATTTAGTCATATAAAATATGAAATTTGGTAACTTGATTGTGAATAATGACACCCAATTCATAGATCCATTTTGCTTGCTCTCTTGACCCTCTTAGACATGTTTTCATAGTTTCCCAGTCATATATAACCTTCCAAACTGAACCCTTTTTTACCCTAGATCCTCTTTCTAGGATAAATCCATCCCCCTAGGTCTCCTACTCCCTAGACAATAGTGCCCAAACTTGGACTACAATGTTGAGACTTAGAGTGTCATATTTTTAGCACTGTTGTCCAAATATATTTTGGCTTCTAATGATCATTTTATTATGGATCCTTATCTTAATTAATTTCATCCTAATGTAAATTTATTTAACTTGTGATCATTAAATCCCCTATAAAATTCCATTCAAAGTCCATTTAGAAGGGTTGGCACTGATTTATAGGAGAGAAGTAAGAATACAAGCAAGACTACTCAAGCACTCTTCCCTATTATCTAAATACAACCATCAAATAATATTTCAATCTTATTCAAACCTTTACACCAGTCCCTATTCATTCCAAGTATAGTCAATTTCTCATTTGCTTACATTTTCATCACACTATTAAACCAAGCACTTCAATAGGAGAAATACATATAACTTGATCGGTACTAGGAGTATTGTTATGTAGGCACCATACCCACATAGAGGGTGTGAAGTGCATCTAGCATATCCTTTACACACTAACCCCTTTTCTCTATTTTCCAAAGTCCCATTTAATTACATAGAAGACACAAGCACATGAAGAATTAGCTCTACAAAGAGTTCTATTGGTAGCAAGGATCTAAAATTTGGTACATAAGCGCACATAGATGTTGTGAATAAAACCAAAAAAAATCAAATCTCTATGAGTAGTTTGGACAAAAATGGCAAGACCAGGACTATAACACCAGATAGCAAGGTGTCCTATTTTTAGTGATCCTATCCAATCACAAAATAATGTCTAGATCTTAGTTTATGATAGTGTCTCAATCTTTTTCCTCTAATTTGAGACTCAGTCTCAATCATAACAACCCAGAATAAGCTAAGTCATATTTTTTCTCACTTATTATTATTTTTATAAAAGGTAAAAATATTATTTATTTACACAAATTAGTGCTTAATTATTGCATATTATTTATTAATTTATTAATCTCAAACTCATTTATTATTTAGAAATTAAACATCTAATTCTCCAAAAATAATAAATCAATTCCTCATGATTTCTATTTTTTATTCTTTTTATCATTTTTTTATATTAATGATAAAGACCCAAATACTATAAAGGAAGATTTTGCCTCAAAATAAACTATGTCTTGGAAGAATTATATTAATGAACAAATAGAGTCCTTCAGATAAAAATTAGACTTTTAACTTGCTGAAATTATCTCTTATAAGAAAAATTATTAGCTACAAATTGGTATTCTAGAAGAAGTAAAAGGTAGATGAGAGAATGGAGAAGTATAAATCTCACCTAGTATCAAAGGGATTCTCTCAGTTAAATTGAATTTATTTTGGTGAGTTTTTTTTCTCTTGTTTCTATATTACATTCAATTATATTTCTTCTATTTATTATTTTTATTTTGATCTGGAAATAGAATCGATGGATGTAAAGATATATTTTTTACATGGTGAGCTTGAGGAGAAAATATCCATGATCCAACTAGAAAGATTTATGATAAAGGGAAAGGAGGATTTGGTGTGTAGGACAAAAAATTCTATGTATGGCTCTAAGTAATCACCAAGAATGTGGAACTATAAATTTAATAGGTATGTGTTAGGACTTGGTATTAGAATAAAAAAACAAGATCCATGTGTTTATTTTAAACATGAAAGTGAAAAAATAATTATCACATTATTGTATGTGGATGAAATGTTGTTAATTGGGAATAATAAGTATATGATTAGCCAAGTTAAGTCTCAATTATCATCTCAATCTAATATGAAATATCTCCTTGGCACAAAATATATTTTGAGCATGGAAATAGAAAGGGATCGTATAACCAAGAAAATGTGGTTAAATCAAATTAAGGACATTGAGATGATACTAAAAAAGGTTTAATATGTAATAAAATAATCTTATTGGTACTCCCTTTAATTTTAGTCAAAATTTATCTACTTAATAGTATCCTCAAATATAAGAAGAATTGAGGACATACCCCTAGTTCCATATGTTAGTTTTATTGGTAGTGTGATGTATTTAGTGGTTTGTACTAGAACTATGATTTCTCATGTAGTAGGAGTATTGAGAATATTTTTGTCAAATTTTGGAAAGGAACATTAGATTATGGTGAAGAGGATCTTTAGGCATTTACATAGGATATCAAACTATGCAATTTATTATCAGGATAATCTGGGTGAAACCAAACATTTAATCTACATGGATTTGTGGATTTATAACGGGTTGGAGATCTTGATTTCCAAATATATACTAATTGGTATGTGTTTCAATTTATTTGGTGGATTAATAATTTGGATGAGAAAATGACAAGTTAGTTTTATGATATCCACTAAAGGGGTTGAGTATATGCCAACTACTTAGGCAATCAAGGAGTTGGTTTGGATTCAAATGTTATTTTCTATTGTTGGGTTTGTTCAAAAGGATGTAAGGAGATGATTTAACTCTCAAAGAATAATTTTTTTATCAAGGAACCCTGAGTATTAGTGTATAATGAAATACTTTGATGTGTAATATAATTTTGTAATGGAAATGGTGGAGAAGAAAATACTATTATATAAGGTGGACACCAGTGTAAAATTATTGATTTTCTAATGAAGGATATCAATGGTCATAGCTACCATAGTGAATTAATATATGGCCATGTATCCCCTTATTGAAAGTATTTAAAAAGTGAGAGATCACTAGAAAAAAATTATATTTTCTATGATTTACACTCTAACATACTATAGATCCATAATAGATGTAGAAAAATTTGGGTTTGGGATAGTAACCCATAATTTTTTGGAACCATATTGGCATGTAATTGGGTGATTTTATTCTATTTTGAATATAACCCATATTTAAGTACACATGGTATTTTGATAATTATCTAATGGTCACCTATTGGTTTAACTATAGATATTCACACATAAATAAGGGTAAAATAAGAACTTTGTAGTACATTATTATATTTTAAATAGTTGAGTTAATAAAATAAAAGAGTTATTTTTATACTTTTTTACTCATAAGGGTTTTCCCAAGTTAAATTGTGTGTATTATGTAATCTTGTTTGTATTCCATTTTTTTATTTTGTTAGATTAAAGATTCTATCGGTATTAATTCTCTCATTTTATTTTATCAAGTATATTTTTCTCTTCAAAGTTTTAGAAAGCCATTTTCCTTGGTTTTAGATAATGAACCAGCTTTTAAATCTTTAGAATTTACTAGGTGAGTCTATGATAATAATACTACACTAAATTACATGGTGATAATAGCCTAGCGGTGAGTGAGATGAGTGTTAAAAGTAGTAGGTATCAAGGTCTATTCCCTGGGATGACCACTCTCTATCATCATTCATACACTAAGCTACAATGGGTTATTTGTGAAAAGTATCCATAATGTAGTGGGCTACCAGTTTGGTGTTCAATATGATAGGGGTTGGCATGTGGATTGAAACCTATGTTCAATGCAATAAGGCAAGCCCACAATCTATGGATAGGGTTACTATTCACCATTATTTTTGGAATTATGTTTGCAAAAATTATTGTACCTAACTTTACTCATTAATGGGGCATTAGTAAGCTTAGGTAGAAGTGTTAGAAAGGATTAGATTGCCTACATTCCTCCTCCTTTGATGTAGTTTAAACTAAATTTTGATGGTGCCTCAAGGGGAAATCTAGGTCCTTTCAAAGTAGGATGTATCAGAAGGGACTATAGTGGTTCTTTGATCAGATCAATTTTGATAAAATTAATGGGCGGCATGAACAATGAAGATGAGGCTCATGCTCTTTCAACTGGGATTGATCTAACTTTATCGTGTAAAATTGGCAATCTTGTAATTGAAGGTGACTCTTAAATCTTGATCTCTGCTCTTAATAAAAAGTCATCCATGTCTTGAAATTTTGAAAATACTTTGTTTAATATTTGGGATCACTTGGATAATTTTTCTTCTTGGGTGTACAAATACTACTATAGAGAAGCCAACTCAACAGCTGATTTTTTAGCCAATTACAGGATTGATCAAAGGGAGGAAGTATATGTGGACAATCATAGGTCTTTTTGGGAAGATACTTGGGTTTGTTTCCATTATTTTGGGCATTTATAAAAAATAAAATAAATCAAAAGTTATTGATTTTTTTCAATTATGATTGGTAATGGCCTTAATTATTTTTATTTTCCACCATTGGTTTTTGGGTTGCATCATTTATTCATAATGTCCTAACCCATATAAACCAAGGTGGTAGTTATTTTCATTAATGATGTCAGGGGTGAGATGACATTCCTTAGCCTTATTTACACATTTTAATTACATCTTGGGTGGATATTTTGCAATAATTTGTGCCTAGTTTTTTGACACCATGGAGCATGAGATGAAATTGGATCTTGGGACTTGGGTGGTCTACGGTAGCATTTATATTAAGGTAAATGGTATTTGATGGCATCCTTTCTAGGGATCAAATCAAACACATATTTTGGGTCACCGCCAAATATATTTTTTAGGCCATCTTGGAAGTCCTAAGATATTATTACATGGTGCACATCATGCACAATAAAGTCAATTATGTAGTGACTACCATGTTTGTGATAAATATTATGGCTCTAATGGTAGACATCGATGTGGTTTTCAAAATCATGGCATTTTTTGTGATGCTTGAACATAATCTTGGAATCTTGGAGGAGCTTAGAAGGTTGGTTTTGGGCCCTTTCCCCAAATTACCTTTTTCTAGCTCAGACGGTAATGAGTTGGTGCCACTTTAGGCTTTTAAAGCATCAGAAACTAGGTTTATGATTTTGGTTGGTTTTATGGAGGAAATATATAAGAAGTTTTGTGATAGTGATTATACATATGGTTATTTATTAACCATGATAACTATGGCTCAATTCAAGATCCCCATCCTGTAATTGACATGGTGAAATCTTCTAGACACAATCAAGATCCTATGGATGCCATGAAGCTTCTAAAAAAATGGTTATTTGGGGCATGACTACAAATTCTCCTTGGTTGGTTGTGACTCATAGATGGGAAGTTATAATGGCTATGCAGGGATGCCTAAAAATAAATCATGTGGTAACTTTAGTGGGTGGTATCAAAATTAGGATTCAGGGGTTGAGGAAGAAAGCAGTTGAGATTTATACAATGGCTAAAGATCCCAATGAGGAAGTGTTAGTGATGGATGACAAGGAATACATAATCTAATCATTGTTCATATTTTTGTTTTTTGGTAAACTTTACAGGTTTTTCATTTTGTCTCAATTAGCAAGATTTTGGCCTTTTTGAACATTTTCAAGTTTTTTAGTGTGTTTGTTTTTGGTATCTAGTTGTTGTTTGGCATACCAGCTAGACTAGCCTTACCTTGGTTCAGGTCAACAACTTTGATTAGTAAAAACTATTAATCAATCTAACCACTTTTTGTGATTATTTTTATCTATGGGTAGGGAACCCAAACCTGTTCAACCCCAGTGTCTATCCAAAAACATAATACTATAGTAAATTTCTCATCTAATTAATATCCATGAGGGAATTATTTTGTTGAGTCTAGAAACAAGAATTTGATCAATGCAATAAAGAATTTTGATAACAATAACCCTATGGAATTGAATTTTTTTGAAATATGTGCTTTGGATAGACATAACATAATACAAATAAGCACTTAAAGCTTCATCGTTTGTGCTATTTTATGGTCAAGAACCTATGTTCCCAATCAAACTAAGAATCTTAACTTACCAATTTATGCAAGAATATATGGAAGAAGATGATTGAGTATAATCAATACTTTTGAATATTATCCAAATGAAAGATATACATAAATAATCTATTTAAAATTTAAATAAACACTAGGATATTTCTAAAATATGGTTTTAAAAAAGATTTTGTTATTTCTTGTACAACTCACCCTAATTTCATCATTGAAATCATGGAACCTATTTTTGCTTTGGATTATGGTCTTATAGTTTAATCAAGTTTGGGCCTATTTTATTTATTGATATGACTTGAAAACATTCTTCGGATGCTGCAATCTAGATAGTAATCTTGCCTTTCTATTATAACCAAGTCTAAAACTTCAAATGTCCATTATATATGCTTAGTCTAAAAAAATTTACAGTTGGGACCTCATTGATGCAACTTTATGAATCTACCTAAGTATGATAAGTCTTGGTTTATTTCAAGTTAGGTTCCAAAATGCATTGAAATTTTTATTTTTAGATCATTTTACCTCAGATTTGTGCAAGTTATCCAAAAAATTTAGGGTTCTCATGAACTTTACTTATGCAACACGGTCCATATTTAGTCCTTTCCAAAGTAAAGTGGCTAAAATTTTATATGGTATTTATTTTCAAACTTACCCATTTTGTTAATGTTTGACCAATTACCTTGAAATTTTGAAAATGTCTCTCTTTACTTGTTAATCTTACTACATATTATATTTGGTTTGGTTTATTGCCTTCTTAATTATTTTAAAAGTTTAAATTCAAAATATAACAACTTTTATCCTTTAATTATGCTAATGATCACTTTATTTCTCTTGTGATTCCCTAGATAAGCCTAGAGCTGCAAAGTGTCAGTTGCTTACTTCCTTAGTCCTTTTCAAGACAGTCATTTTTCACTAAGTCTTATAGACCCCAAGAAGGTGAGATGTTGCCAAATATCTAAATATCACTTTGTTTCTTCCTTTGGTTATTTAAAAATTCAAAGTAACGTTTCAACATTTTGGATGCCTAGGATGCTAACAGGTATCATGATCCATGATTTTTGCTTCATCATAGCTTTTATATCTATGAACCTAGGCCTTCAACCTAAAAGATGCATGGGATCACACCACATGACATGATCCTACTTAAGCATGACCCTAGGACTCTCTTTATACTTCAAACTAATATCTGATCTCTTAAATGACTAATATAATTCCATATGGAAAGATATTATTCCACCCACTCCTCGAGAGAGTCCATATGTTTCCAAGCCTATATAGAGACACTAAATAAGTGAAACCTTGACAAGTGTCAAGTTATCAATTCACCAAGGTTATAGATGAACATAATTATTTGAACACATAATTAGGCCCCAAATGATCAAATGGTTTCTATTTAGAATTAACCTTCCATCTGTAAGACATGCTAATATCCATGTTAACATTTCATGAGCTTAAATTTGATAGTCTTCTATCCTATAGAGATAGTTAAAGACCATGATGCTTTTTCACTAGGTTAATTGTTTAATTTTTATTAAATATATTAATTTTGGGTCCATTTATTCCCTTAAATAACTTAAAATTGACTATGTTTATGATGTTTATTCTTTATACTTAGTCATTTTATCTTTTAAATGGATCATGTTGTCTATTTTTTTGTAAAAAAGCCCCTCTTTAATCACTAATTTTATGATTTTTTCACTCTTACTTTTAAACTCTTATACTTAGTCATTTTCGGTTAAAATTGGGTGAATTGAAGTCTAAAAACTATTTTTTGGTTTTAATTCTAATGGTTATTTCTATATCTCATTTGCACATAATGAATGTAGAGGTGCCACCTATCAGCTTTTCACTTCCTTATGACTTGATTGGACTTAGTTGATTTTTAAAGATCTATTCTCCACATTCTTGGGATGATGCCACATGGCATAATCCTATTTCTCTAGGCCCTTAAGGTAATTAGAAAAAGGAAAGTATATAGTGTAATCTCTAGATGAATAAGATGATGTCACATGGAAATAACCCATATAACCATGTTTTTGGATCAATCATAACATGTAGGTAGAGAGAGTATAAATAAAGTCCTAAGATGAGGCCACATGTTAGGATATTGGGACTCCAGGTAAATCAAGACACATATAGCATTGACCTAAGACCTACATGCTTTGGGTGAGCAATATCTTTCCACTTCTCAATATCTCATTACAACTTAGCTAAGGAAAAATAAAAAGGGTGTGGGGCCCTCAGTCAAGATGCAGAGTCCCAAAAACCTACCACATAACATTTTAATTACAACATTATCTTACTACATGTATCCCAACTAATGAGGGAATTTCAAATAGTATGAGGATAACATGATGGAAACTGACTGGTAAGTATCTGAACAAGTCATCCTAAGTAACTCAAAAACCCAAAATTGAGAATTTTATATGCTTTTCAAATCACCATAAGCTCAAAAATGGATTTTGAGTATAATATGAGTTGAAAAACTAAATTATAGAGGTGTCTTAATGATAATATTGATCATAAAGGATAGAATCCAAGGATAATTGGGTGGTGGCATTAAACTAGGACTTGGCATGTATGTTGGGATTAAGTCATAAGGAACATAAAAGACAAATCATATACTTAATTTGGCATGGTTATAGTTATGTTGAAGGTGGTTGGTTGTTTTCTCAAGATATTTCAATAACATCTAACCACCTAGATGTCAATTCAAATCTAATTATGTATGGGTATTTATGTGTAAAAGAATGATCGATTTGTCATGCTAAGAAAAAATTGAGAACCTTCATCCACCCAAAATTAAATTAAAATTCAATTAATCAAGGCCTATGATATTAATTATCTTATGATTGAGTAGGTTATTATTCAAATTCGACCTTAAGTGGCTTGACCTTATTGTATTCTTGTAACCACTAGTCAATGGGATGATTAATGACATCATGGGTTTCCATTGCCTATAAAAGACCAAATTTTTTATTGATTAGAGTATGAAACATTAATAAAAAAAATATGTTAGAATATTTATACATGTAATTAAATATCTTTGCCTATTTCCTTACGTATTTTTTTCTATAGGTAGTTTTATTCTTCACATGAGCTAAGATTTTTTGAAATTTAGATTTAGATTCACTTTAAGTATAAGATGGATCTTATTTTTGGAATAAAAATAAATAATAGGGGGGTTAATAAGTGTTTAAAACTTTATATCACATGTTTTTTAACATTCCTTGAACCATTAAATCAATACAAAGATATGAAATGCATAAAGAGTCAGTCACAAGAGCATAACATAAGAAAACACATATATGACTGGGAAACACTCAAGGGGAAGAAAAACCATTGTGATCCCTAAAAATGGAATAAATTATTATAAAAAAAAGAGATGAAATTATGTTGAAAACCAACTCAACTTGGATCACCAAACCCAATGATGTCAAACACCCACTTGATTAAGCTTTAACAAGCACCTACTTGCAAGGAAGCACCAACTCCCTTAGTGACTCAACACCAACTCATCCACCTCATGAATTTTGATCACCACACCTATAATATAATTTTATGGTCTCATTTAAATACATATTTATAATCTACCAATAAATATTTTATTTTATTATTGTTTACTTTTTAAATAGGCCTAAACTTCATTGTATATATACAAGTCTCATGGTCACATACCACTTGGTCAGCCACACACCTTAAAAATATTAGGTTGTCCATATAATATGTCTTATAACATATTATTAATATTATTAAAATGAAATTTTTACCCCTTTTGGTTTGTAACAACTCAATTAGGCCTCATGTAGACCTAATTACATTAGGTCTATCTTCTTAACGTCAAAGATTGATTTTGTTGGGTCCAAATGGCCTTATACAATAAATTAAAACCATTAAATCAATTATAAATACATATATTAACCTCCTCCATGATTTATTATACCTATATCCTTAATTCATACTATGAAATCTCCTTTAGGACCAACTACCCTATTAGGCCTATGTACCACAAAAATGTGTTTTGCAAAAAATGAAGTTTAAAAAACCTTAAGATATTGAACTATGAAAAGTGAAAAATTTATAAATATTATCCATGAAATCATGGTCATCACTAAATTATTTAAACACTTTTACTCAAGAGGTAATGGCTCAAAAACATCTATGTAACTCACTCACTCAAAACTACCAATTTACCTTAAAGACCAGTCATGATGACTTGGACCTCCAACACCTAGGTAGACATTTTTCATGACTCATGATAAATGTAAATATCCATATGATATCTATAAACCATTCTCAAATTAAAAAATCATATAATATAATGCCAAATATTGGTCTTGTAAACTAATTTCTTAACCTTATATCACATAGTCTTATCTAAACCAAACAAGTTATTTTGTGTATAACTTTTCACCTTATTCACTAACCTAAAAAACTCATTTCAACAATAAAAATTGATTAAAAGTCATAAATAAAATCTTCATGTACTTTTTGGCATGAATTTAACATTCTTATACCTTCAAATCCATCTTCTCATCTCTACCTAGGTTTTTCATTGTTCACACCATTAGGTTTGTCTACGAGTGGCTAACTTGGATGACCAAATTATTACACTTGAAGGATATAACCTATTCATAAACCATCACGGAAATTTAGTATGATTATCTAGCTTATTATCCCATTCATTTTATTTTATTTACCAATGAAACTTTTGAGAGATAATAACTTCTTGATAAACAAGCTTATATCTATGCATTTTCTCTCATTTGACTAACCACCACCACCTAGAGGTACCTATGAGATTTTAATACATGATACAATAGTTTTTATAGTCATTTGAGACTATTATGCGATATTTTTAATAATATATTTCACATTGATTACTTATTAGGGTTGTAGGGAGGTTTAACATAGGTTTTGGTGTTAATGATTGTTCATAAAGGACTACCCCTTAAATCCAAAACCAATGCCTAGAGATCTTAGTTAGGACCCTTAACCATATCTTCTTAATATCTTATGTTCCCATTCATAGGTTAAACATGATAACAAATGTTTAAAAGTGCTTATTAGGTCTTGAGAGCTCATTCTTTGAACTCAAGTAGGCCTAAAATAGTGTTTTATGAAATTTCCTTCAAATCATGGCCTAAATTATTTTTAACATACTTAAAATAGCATATCTTACTTTTGTGATCACATATGCATAATTTACTTAAAATATAATATTCATACCTCATTAGGTTAGGTAGGGTATAAGAGAGGTCTAGGTGTAGACTTAGACTAAAGGTCCTACCCTTGTAGGCTCACCTTTAAATTCTCATGAATACCTCAATTCCTTTCATTCATGCTCAAATAGTGTTATAAATCCTTCATATTCTTATGTTCATCCATTTTCATGAACATACCTCTTAATTTCATGACTAGGCTTCCTATATAACTTGACATCAATGACTTGTAGCTTCATGTAAATATAAGACATTAGTTTACTTCAAATTATCTATTAGTTGCCTTAAAATTCCCTCTTTCTCTCTATATCAAGACATCATTCTCTCAAGACAATACTCTCTTATACATCTTATCACATCACACACTACCAAACAGGTTTACTCACCTTTGACATTAACATCATGCAACATGCACCTTTGACATCAATGCTAATACTCAATAATATCCCCATTTATCATTGATGGAAATCACTCTCAAAAAATTCTCTCAACAAGCAACTTTTTCCTAATTTTTAACTTTCTCCCCCTTTGATATGAATGACAAAGAGACAACTGTAAATTCTTGTGTCACATTCATTGAAACAAAAATTCTCAACACACAGGACTTATGAGTTTATGATCCATCATACAAACATGCTCCCCCTTATCTCCATGCATACCTTCTTGGCAATAATCACCTTATAATAGAGCTAATGAACCACTTGATTAGCTATCCCTAAACACTTGACTTCCTTAATGACATTTAGGGGTAAAATTTACACCCAATTCCTATCTTATATGTTTAAAAGTTGCCTTTGGAAGTGGTTTGGTCAAAATGTATATAATCTAATCTTTTGTAGAAACATATTCAAGTTTAACACTTTTTTCACTTACCTATTCTCTTAGGAAATGATATCTGATGGGAATGTGCTTAGTCCTTGATTGTATGATAGGATTATTTGAGATGCTTATGACACTTGTATTATCACAATATATATGGATAGGACTATCATACTTTACCTTGTAGTCTTTTAAGGTAGGTCTCATCCATAAGACTTAAGTGAAAAATGAGTAAGATTCGATTTATTTAGCCTCACAAGTGGATAATTCCACTAATGGTTGTTTCTTTCTTATCCATGAAACTAGGAACTCACCTAAGAAGAAATCTCCTCCATTAGTACTCTTCCTATCATCTAGACACCCTACCCAATATGAATTTATATAGGCTATCAAATATAAATACTTGATTCTTGGACAATAACCCAAACTCCATAGTACCCTTGAGATACCTAAGTATCATTTTTACCACTTGAAGATGATTTTAATTTGGGTCTACTTGAAACCTTCCCACAATACCTACTAATTGCATGATGTTAGGTATAGAAGTAGTCATGTACAAAAAACTTCCAATCATTGACTTGTATGATGTCTGATTGGCCTTTAGAGATTCATCTTCCTTGCTCAACATATACCCTATGATCATAGGTGTACTAAAAACCTTGAAATATTCCATCTCAAATTTATTCAACATCTCTCTTATGTACTTGGCTTGTGAAATGAATATACCCTTTTAAAATTGAATAATTTTCAACCCAATAAAGAATGATAGTTATCCTAGCATGGACATCTCAAACTCCTTCTTCATCACCTCTACAAAGGCCTTAGTCATGGTTTCATTATTTCCACCAAATATTACATCATCCACATAGACAAATACAATCAAATGATGGTCATATTTTTTATTTATGTATAGATTAATATATGTAGCTCCTCTTTTGAATCCTTAGTCCAATAGATACATGTCCAATATGGCATACCAAGCTCTAAGAGCTTACTTTAGACCATAAAGAGTCATTTTAAATCTACAAACCCTTGTTAATTTATAGTGAGAAACCCTTAGGTTGATCTATGTAGACCTCCCCTTATAAGTTCCCATTTAAAAAGGTAGATTTGACATCCATCTGGTACACCTTGAACCCTTTGAATCTTGCATATTCTACAAATAATATGATGGCTTCCAATCTTGCTACTCGAGTAAAGGTTTCATTAAAGTGTACCCATTCTACTTGGGCATACCCCTTGCATACTAATTTATACTTGTTCTTAGTGACATCTCCATCTTCATTTAACTTGTTCCTAAACACCCATTTAGTGTGAATGAAATTCTTATCTTTAGGCCTAGGAACTAGTTTCCAAGTTTCATTATTTTCTATTTAGTCTAACTCCTCATTCATGGAACCTATCCAAAACTTGTCTTTTCTTGATTATAAAAGGTTTTTAGGTTCAATTTTAGATAATAGATCAAAATTCTCTTGATTTAGGTTACTTACCATCCTTCTTCTTGTTTGTATACCCACATCCTTGTTACCAATGATTTGTGATTCAGGATGATCTATTTGAATCTATCTTGAAGGGCCTTTTGAGTCTTATCTTTCCTCAAATTCCCCTTATTCCTCATAAATATCTATTTTTTCCTCTTTATTATTAAATTCTATATTATCTGATGTATCCTTTGACTATGACTATGATCTCTATCTCATCAATCTTCACAATGGTGCATTCCACTATCTTCTATGACCTCTTGTCATAACATCTATATGTTGAGCTTATTGATGAATACACCAATAATATACCATCATTAGACCTATAATAAAACTTATGTAAGTCTTCCTCATCTCTTTTGATGAAGAATTTACTTCTAAACACTCTAAAGTGTTCCACATTAACAGTTCTTCCTCTCCACAGTTTATAAGGGGTCTTATTTCCATTAGTTCTTATTTGTCCTCTATTCAATATGTAGATTGTAGTGCTCAATACCTCTCTCTAGTATCCATTAGATAATATAGACTCATTTAACATAGTTCTTTCCATTTATTTAACTATCCTATTATTTATTTCTACTACCCCATTCTACTAAGGTTTCTTAACTACTAATAACTGTCTCCTTATTCCATGAACCTCATAAAAGTCATTAAACTCATTGGACCAAAACTCTCCTCTATCAGATCTTGGGCACTTGATATTACCATTATTATCATTCTTAACAAGAACCTTAAATGCATTTGAACTTGTTAATATATTCTAATTTTATTTCAAGAATGCTACCCAAATCATTCTTGTGTAGTCATCTATGAATAACATGAAGTAACTATCTCCTTGAATACTTAAAATTCTTGTAAGCCCATAAATATCAGTGTGTATTAACTACAAAGGTCTTATAATAGAGTAATCCTTATAATTTAACCTTATTATAGTCTACTTACCATGTTGACATGCCTTGCAAAGTATGTTTATTGGTTTGGTGATATTAGGCATGTTCTTCAAGACTTCTTAGTGCTTATCTTGACTAGATTGTCAAAGTTTAGGTGGCCTAACTTTTTATGCCACATCTAAATTTCATCCATATTTTTCATAAATCATCTTTCCTTCTTGACATCAATCAAGGCATATAGATTATTCTTAGTCCTCTTAGCAATGCCAATTAGCCTTCCTAATTTGGCTCTCTTTATATCATACCCTCTATCATGAGAAGCTAATGTGTGTCCTTGGTTGAACATTTGACTTACACTAAGAAAATTATGTTTCAAACCTTCCATATAAAACATATTATCTTTCTTGTTCTTCCCATTATCAAAACTCAAGACACCCTTTCTAACTATATTGGTAGTTGTGTTATCTCCAAATCTCATTCTTCCTGCAACATTCTTCTTTAATGAGATGAATTTTCTCTTGTCCCCTATCATGTGGCTTGAGAAACCACCATCTATATACTATTACATGCCTTAATATTTAATTTGAAAGGAATTCTAAGTTATCATATATTATTCATCTTTAGTCTTATGATCCTCCATCACCTTGTCCACAAAGTCTAACTTCTTGATCCACTAATCCATGGAATGACTGTATACCCTTTTATCTTTATTGACCTTCCTGATATGCCTCATCTTGAAATCCCTTGAAATATGTCCTCTTTTATCACACTTAAAACATTTAATTATAATTCTATTGTAGAGATGTGTATTCATCCTATTCCTCCATGAGGAATTGATTCTATCATGATTTCTACAATCCATAGCCCTATGTCTATATTGATTGCATGAGAAATAGTAACTATTAAATAGATTCACATACCTTATCTATTTGAG
The DNA here is from genome assembly GCA_037957365.1 of Torreya grandis. Classification (NCBI taxonomy): domain Eukaryota; kingdom Viridiplantae; phylum Streptophyta; class Pinopsida; order Cupressales; family Taxaceae; genus Torreya; species Torreya grandis. Next base: position 219,949 of record JARHVA010007660.1, on the reverse strand, counting down.
TTTGAATGATACACCTCTACTTTTATTGTATCTTGAAGTATGTAGGTTCTTAATTTGTTAATGATCAACTCAAGTCTAAAATTTGAGCGATACTACATAGGTCTTTGAGGTCTGACTCTCCTTGTTCTCTTTTTGTTATTATTTGAACCCAAGCCCTGTCTTGTCATGTGGAGACCTTTGGCTATTCAAAATATCACCAAGAAATTTAGTAATATTTTCTATTTTTTCTAATGTGTTTTCAACTTTATTTTTTCTTTATCCAATTCTACCTTAAAGGACTCCATTTCAATTCCAAATTTGATGCATTTTCCCTCCTTGGTCTTAATACCTGTAGTGAAAATCTCAATCTAAGTTTATAACTATTTGATGATCTCCTCATGTTCATTAGTGTTTTTTCTTAGTCTCTATTCAAAGATATTTATTTTTTCCTCATAAATCTTAACCAATGATCTTAGTTTTTAACTATTCCTTCTTTGAAACTTCAACTCCTCTAGATCAATCACCAATTCTTTCTCAATATTTAATTTAGCATCTTCTTCATCATCCATAAAATTTTTCCCTTTTGAAAAAATTTCATTGTTTATTTCTATATCCATGAATAAGGTTTCATTATTATCATGATCATTACTATCATCATCACTATCAGATGTACTTTTGTCACTTACATTAAAGGAGATACTATCTTATTTTGTATAGAAACTTCTCTTGTTCTTGAATGAACCTTTCTTGCCTTCATACTTCTTGAAACCCCTTTTAATTTTTTTAGGCTTATAGACCTTATTATCATCACCATGATTTTCATCCTATTTTCCATCATGCTCAGTCTTATCCTTTTTGGGATATTTAGAGGCAAAGTGACCAATCTTACCATAGTTAAATCATTTGAAAGGTAAATTTCCCTTATACTTACCTGATCCTTTGCTTAGTTTTCTAAAAAACATGGCTTCTATATTTTCATCATCAATGTCTATGTCAAAATATTATTTAGCCTTCTTACCATGTGACTTCTTCTCAATTTTTAATGTAGATTCATTTTTAAAAGGTCTTCCATCACTTATTCTCATTTCATAAGCAGTCAAGATGCCATGAAGCTCATATATTTGTAATATATTAAGATCTTTGATCTCTTCCACAACATACACCTTTGAGTCAAACTTAGATGTTAAATATATCAAAACCTTTTTTACTACTATTGATTCTTCCAAATTCTCTCATAGACCTCTGATAACATTTAACACTTCATCTAGTCTTTAATAGATATGATGCAATTTTTTCATTTTAGACATTAAAACTCCCTTTAGTGAGTTTGCAATTTTTCCAACTTAACTTTGGTGTCTCCTTCATATATGATCTACAAGTTTTATCAAATTAATTTTATTGTATCATAATTAATGACATTTATAAATTATACTTATAAAATACCACATAGGATGGCATTAATTGCCTTAGTGTTGTTCTCACTTTCCTGTTTTCTTGTTACATCAGTTGGTGGTGTAGAACATGGAGTGAATCCATCAATAATAGATTGCCATATGTCATAGTCTAAGGACATTAGAAAATTATTCATTATGATGCTCTAAAATTCATATTTAGTTCCACTAAATAGAGGATCCTTATTTATTGAGAAACCTCCTTCTAACTAATGACTAGACATGTTTGTGCTTTTTGAATCTCCTTTAAGCTGTTAGGCTTAGTTCAAAGGACCAGTCTCTAATACCAATTGTTGGAAGAAAAATCACTGAGAGGGGGTTGAATAAATGTTTAAAACTTCCAATAAAATTTTCTTTTAACATTCCTTAAACCATTAAATCATTACAAAGATATATCAATGCATAATGAGTCATTCACAAGAGCATAACACAAGAAAAAATAGATATGAGTGGTAAAACATCAAGGGGAAGAAAACCCATTATGATCCATAAAAATGGAATACATTCCTATAAAATAAGAGATCAAATTATATTTATCACCAACTTAACTTGGAGCACCAATCCTAATGAAGTTAAGCACCCACTTGACTAGGATTTAGCAAGCACCTACTTGCAAGAAAGTACCAACTCCCTAAGTGACTTAACACCAACTCAGCCACCTCATGAATTTTTATCACCACACGTCTTCTATATTTGTATGTTCTCATTTCAAGACCTCATTATTCTCTACCAATAAATATTTTATTTGCTTATATTTCCTACTTTTTAAATAGGCATAAACCGCCTTGTATATATACAAGTCTCATGGTGACATACCACTTGGTTGACCACACACCTTCAACCTCTTATTTTTGACATATAATAGGTCTTGTACTATCTTATTAACATGATTCAAATGAACTTTGGAACCCTTTTGGTCTGTAACAACTCAATTAGGCCTTATTTTTATTTTAAGGCTCATGGAGACCTAATTGCATTAGGTTTATCTTCTTAGTGTTAAAGTTTGATTCTCTTTGGCCTAAATGGGATTGTCGAATAACATAAAACCATTCAATCACTTATAAAAATACCTTTACTAACCTCATTCATGATTTATTAAACATTTATATTTTTTTCATACCATGAAAGCTCTTTTAGGACCAACTACCCTATGTAATCATGTAAGATGTGAAATTGTACAACTTCAGTATGGCTAAGACACCTAATCCATAGGTCCTCTTGTTGGCTCACACAACCCTTCTAGGATAATTATTTTATTGATTCTTAATCATCTATAGCTTCCCAAACTTAGATTTTTGAGACCCAAGTAACCTTCTCATGCACAGATCCATCCCCCCCAAGTCTCATCCCCTTAGGATAACAGTGCCCAAATAGGACAAGAGCATTGAAATTTAGGGTGTCCTATTTTCAATGTTATTGTCCAAGCTAATCTTTGCCTCAAATGGTCATATTTTCTTAGATCTTTATCTTTTTTCCTATCAGCTTCCTATGAATTCATTTAACCCATGACCATTAATTTCCATATAAAATGCCATTCAAAGTCTATTTAGAAGGGTTGACACACATTTACAAGAGAGCTGCAAGAATAAAAACTTGTACACTCAAGCACTCCTCTCCATTCTTTGCATACAACCTTTCAATATTATACAAAGCCTGCTCAAGTCATTGCACTAGTCCCTAGCCAACTAAATCACATCAAATTTTACATTCTAGTTGCATTGACCATACACAAATTACACCAAGCACTTCAATGGGAGAACTGCATTAGCTTGATCCCTCTTCACAGTATTGGTATGTAGGAAGTGTGCCCACACATAGAGTGTGAAGTGCATCCAACATATATTATACATGCTAACCCCTTCTCTCTCTTTCCAAAGTTTTCATTCTAGTTTAAGCACCAGAAGCTCCTAAGAGTTTTGAATATTAAAATAGGCACACAATAAGCTCTATGAGGTCCCAAAACCCAAAATTTTAGTGATAGGGTAACATAGCCATCCCAAATAAAACCCAAAAAGATTTCAACCTCAGGATAATAACACTAAATATTAGGGTGTCCTATTTTTGGCACTCTTTTCCAACCTAGAGATGAAGTCCAGGGATCTATTTTTGACTATTTTTAGTCTTGATTATTTGATATCAGACCTTGTCTCAATCCAGATCAGTCAGAATAAGTTAAGTTCTAATCTCTCTCATTTCTTACTATATTTAGAAAAGGTAAAAGTACAATTTATTTACAAAAATTAGTAGGTTAATTATTATGTATTTATTTATTGATTTACATTGCTCAACCCCTTTATTATTTAGGAATATAACTCTAATATTTTAAAAACAATAAAACATTTAGTGAACCCGACTTCAAATTTTTGCATAAAAAACCTAGAAACGTTAGCGCTAATTATTTGTAATTTTTTAAATATTTTATTGATTTTTAAAACTAAAAATTAATTGAAGTATTTTTAATAAATTCACCCAAAACCCTAGTTTGTACATATTAGGCCCTATTTGTATGCAAACACTTTCAAACCACTAAGAAAAATATATTGCTAATTTTAGAAATATTTTTAGATTTTATTTTTCAAGCTAAATTCTAAAAATTCATAGATTTTTTTAAAATTATTATACTAATTTTGAAAAAAAATAAATTAAATCCCTAGTTGCATCAAATACATTCTCAATTATTTGTAGTACTTTCTGCATCATTTTCTAAAAAATTAGTTGCATATCTAACTCAGAAAATCAAATTCAAATTCAAAATTTCATAGTAGTTTCAAAATAATATGTCTAAAAAAACTATAGTTACATATATTATCTCATTTTTACTTATTGAGGTACCACCTTACATGTTTTGAAGTCCTATATCTTTTTCATTCATATTTTAGTTCCTTGTTTAGATTATATCAGCTTAATCTTTTCTATTATTATCCATGTTGTTTTCTTTATGCCACCTAAATTCATTGCATCTTTTCCTTCATGATGAAGTGCAAAACTTAGTGGCAATCTTATTTAACTCACCTAGATTACTATAACTCGACCATATACCATGGATAAACAACATTTCAGGTTCTAGTCATAGATTCTACACATTTAGATTACACCAATTTCAATGAGGATAATTTCAACAAAGAGGAGTATGAAAATAAAAATGATGTTATACACAATAATGCTCGTGTTCCACCACATTTGACTACTGATCCACTTCCACCCATTGTCGGTAATGAAGTCATATTGAATAAATATTTGGTTTCATAAAATTTTAGAGAAATACTTAAGGAACAGCCTAAAGATCATACACTAATTTGACAATCTATCATGGAAATAAGAAAGGATAATCAAGTTGAGTATTCTAGTCATTCAGAGAAGCCAGTTGAAAATGACACTATGGGGGTAACTATGTCTCAGCCACCCCCTATAGTAGCCCAACCTTATTTTATGCCACCAATTGTAGCTAGTACATCCATATCTCTTGAGGTGGTAGTCCTTGTGTAAGAGATATGATTTATTTAATCCAAGGTGCGACATCTTGAGAAAGGTATTACTAGACCTATGTAGGATTTGGATTATTTTGCTCTTTTGCATACACCATTAGCACATTGGCACAGCATATTGCTTTGATACCTTTACCATAAATATTTTTTCAACCCAAGTTTACTATTTATGATGGTAAGGGTGATCTAGAGACACATTTGAGATATTTTCATGAATCATGTTTGGATTATGTACCCAATTATTGGCTACTTAACAAAAATTTTCTATGGAGCCTAAAATATTATGTTTTAAAATGGTTTTATAGTCTACCAAATCAGTTGATCATGGCATTCAATCCTTTAGCAAACATGTTCCTATCACATTTCAGTATCAACATTGGCAATGAGGTCTCATATGCACAAATTTCACAATAGAAAAAAAGGTCAAATGAGCCTCTCACAGATTATGTTATTAAATAAAAGACCATTCTATCTTAAGTTAACTAGCCCCTTGGATGATAAAGATTTATAACACATATTTAAATAGAGCCTTCTACCAGCATTACATGAATATATTTTATTCAAAAGATTTTCTTCCTTCACTTAATTGTGTCATACACTCAAAGGAAGAGAAGTCAAGATAATTTCAATGGACAAACTCAAGTATTCAAGTATCCCATACATAACTAATAAGATTAAAAACAAAGTCTGATACAAGGTCAAAATAAATGATAATAAGAATTAGAATCAACTAATAGTTAATATGGGTTTTGAGCCCCCTCAGTGTATGGTTCTATTGACACCTCCTTGTTGGGATTTACCAATCTACCAATTCCTCCAACTAGGGTTTTATAATAGTTATTAGAATGAAAACTCATTACTCTCCCTCTTATTTAGAAAGTAGATCCACCAAAGCCTCTTCTATGGGGATATGATCAACATGCATTTTGTGAATTTCATAAGGCACTAGGCCACACCATATATAGATGCATTAATTTTTGACATAAGATACAAGGCTTGATAGAATGATAATCTACTTGATTTGGGCACTTTATTTAAGCCTCCAAAGATAAATCCAACAAAATATAAAGCTTTTAAAATCTTTTTAGATCCATTTTCATATCACTCAAAACAAGAGAAAGAGGACACACTAGGTGTTCATCATACATACCATACACATCCTCCACTAGTTACATACTAGGCACCTTCAGTTGAGGCACATCCTTTGAGAGGTATGATAGGTGTGTATGATTCTAGAGTTATAGCCAATAATTTGATATATTTTTTAGATCAAGAGATTATGGAGGATAATATAAGCTATAACGTACTTTTTATCAGAGCACATATTCATAATCAGCCTATTCATAGTATACTCATTGATAATGGTTCCAATCTTAACATGTACACCTTCACACTAATTTAGCATTTGGGATATTCAAAGTAGGATATCACTCTAACAAATATAGTTATCAATGGTTTTAGTGGGCATATTTAGAGTTTATTGGGTGAGATAGTACTTCTACTATAGGTTGGTCCTACATGTGGCCACCCCATTCATTATAGTTCATAGCATAGGAGTTTTTAACATATTATTTGGTCGACCATGGATTCAAAAACTTAGGGTAGCACCATCTATAGTTCATGGATGCATGAATTTTATTCACACTAATCAAATTATTATGAGTCACCACTCCCCACTTCATAACCATCTACCAGCTTCTAGTCACCAACTCTAGTTCTCCCACTAGTTTTAGCTTCTCCTCTAGTTTCAATATAGCTTACACTTATGATCCATCCATCATTATAGCATCCATCTCTATTATATAGGTTTCATACATCCCCATAGTTTCAAAATTCTAGATAGCTTCCAGCTATAGTGTTCAAAGCTAGAGTAGTTACATTGATGTCTCATAGAGCTACATAAAGAGCACCTATTCATAGAGGTTCTCCTCTTACTTTTAGATGGGTCCCTAAGAGCCCTATAGTTTCATCCACTTCTTAGAGTCATAGGGGGACCCCACATTCAATTTCCACTTTAGATATTTTAAAATAATTACAACATACATAGATTTAAGTTTGCATAATCTCAGACACTCCATCGTGCCTCATGATCATGCATGATCCTATTATTTGATATAGGACACCATGATAGGGAGTCTCATCTAAGACTCATTGGTTAGTATCATTTATTTCCATCACTAATTATACATAAAATCTCTTTCTTGATTGTATATAGTTTAAATAAATTTCAAAATACAAAAACAATATAAAATTTACAAAAACACCCAAAACATTTTTGATTATATGCATCATCCATGTTTACATTAGTACTATAATTATAGGACTTACATTCATTATTTCATTTTATTGTATGTTGATTTATCTACATTACCATATGTCACTTGATCTTCTTTGAGCATGTGCAGTAATATCTAACTATTTGATTGCTTCATTCTACCCATTGAGGAAGCATTTCTTCTTATACATTTGAGACACACATCGATATACATACCCACTAGGGTCATATTCTACATGACTACACCATCCAGGTTATGTCATTCCTACACTACACACTCTAAGTTATCATATTGATGCACATATCTTATTATACTACAGAGATAGCTACATCAACATTTCACTAGTACTTAGCACTTGTGTATTTCTTAGCATATACCTAATCTTGTACTACACATGTTTTGCATACTTTCATATTTACTTTGGTTAGTTAGATATTTTTGTATCTTCTAGTTCTTAATTCTGATTTCATTCCTTGCTTAGCATAGTTTGTATGATTGAAATTTCCAGATAGTGTTTATCTCCTTATTATGCCTTAGGACATTTGCCAATGTCCTTTGATTCTATTCATTTGTATGGCTTAGGACATATTCCAATGTCCTCTATTTATACTCTTTCATATGCTTATGGCCCTTGTGCCAACTTTGCTTCTTCTATTTTTATGTGTATGTGGCATTTGAACATGCCTTCCATGCTTATCTTCCAATTTGAGTGATATGTGTCCATGTCCTTTGTTTGCATGGCCTCTTAGCCACCCTTATATGCTTCTTTCTTCTTTCTTTGTATGCTTGTTTTCTTATTTTATACTCATTGTGTGTAATGTCATGAATCCAATCATGCATTTATCTTGCTTCTTGGATGCCATGATGGACATCATGTTCCATCTCTCCATGCAAACTAACAACTAATATCTAACATTATCAGTCTAGTTCAATATCATGCACATACTCTTACATTGTTATATCTATCTATGCATACCCTTATTGATCTAAAAAATTATCAATTCAAAATTAATATATCTTAAAATATCTTGTCAAATATTAAATGTTATATCTTGCATCTATACAGCTTAGCACACTTGTAAGACTTCTTTTCTTTTGAGGTTAGTCATGGTAGGTTCACCATTCCTACCCTCAAAAGAGGGGACATCAAATAGGGATTTTTCACAAAGATAAAACCTCATAAAAATAAAATTATTAGTATTTAGATAACCTAATTCAGACTCTAGACATCAGACCAGGTAGAATAGACTAGGTAGACAACATATAATCTAGAATAGTCATCAAATTTAGCTCTGGAAAATAGCAGCAAAGTAGGATATAGTTCCAAATAAAAGGGTGTCCACTTTGCGTCACTCTTATCCAAGCAAGAAAAAACTTAGAGTTTCCAAAAATAGGTAAAAAATTTAGTTTAGGGATAATTTTTTACACTTCTAGATCATTCAGATTTAATAGTTTTAGTATATTTTTCTTAGATACAGTGGGTTATCATGCACAACATGATGGTTCTTACTTTCAATTTACATTAGGTAGTTATCATAACTTTCAAATCAAAATCCATGTTTTGGACATTACTGATTAGCGGTAATGTGTGTGGCACATTAATCTTCTTTTCTTTCTGAGTTCAGTTTATACCCAGGCATTCTCATCAGTTGCATGCCTTACTCCATCTATAGGTGGTTGGAATCATAGTTAAGTTAAAATTTCATACAAGTTTATATTTTTGATTACTTGAGTTCCTAATTTGGCTTTCATATAATCATTTTGCATTAGTTTTATAGAGGCTTTCATACAATCCTAATCTCCATCTTTTGAAATGGCCAGAGTGGCCTAGTTTACAGCATCTATTTAGGCTATCCATGCCACATTATCAAATTTATATCACATTCATGGGATTAAAGATCCATCTCACATGAAATTAATTCCATAATGTCATTACTTCATAGCTTCACTTCATGGGGCAATGATGGAGTCACAGTCTAGCTAACCTTTTGTATTCTTGAGCCACCTATTCAGAGGGATTGGACACATAGTCTAGACATCAATTATCACATGCATGATTAATTAAATTCACTTAGTGGGTGATGATGGAGATAAAGGGATATATTTTGAATTATTAAGCCACCTTTTTATGAAATTGAGCACTCAACTCTCTTCATGATATTACTCTTAATTCAACACACACTTAGCATCATCCAACACATCTAGCATCACATAGCTTCATGAGCTTCACCCTTACAAGTAAGTTTAAGCATGCTTATTATTTTCATTTATCCTATTATTTTTCTTTGTTAAATCACTATAATAAGGGTGGGGTGAGGTGGGGGGGGGGAATGTAGTCACAAAAATGTGAAATTGTACAACTTTAATATGGATAAGACACCTAATCCATAGTTCTTTTTGTTGGCTCACACAACCCTTCTAGGCTAATTATTTCACTAATTACCAATCATCCATAGCTTATTAGACCTAGATTTTTGAGACCCAAGTAACCCTCTCAAGCCAAAATCCATCCCCTAGGTCTCATCCCCTTAAGAAAATAATGCCTAAATAGGATAGGAGAATCAAAATTTAGGGTGTCTTATTTTTAGTGTTGTTATCCAAGCTCATCTTTACCTCAAATAGTCATATTTTTCCAGATCCTTATCTTTTTCTATGTTGGCCTCTCATTAATTAATTTTATTAATGAAAATTAGTTTCCCTATAAAAATCCATTCAAATTCCATTTAGAAGGTTTGACACTAATTTACAAGAGAGATGCAAGAATACAAGCAAGTACACTTAAGCACTCCTCTCCATTATTTACATACAACCTTCCAATATTATTCAAAGCCTACTCAAGTCATTGCACTAGTCCCTAGCTAGATAAAGCACATCCAATTTTACATTCTAATTTAATTAATCATAAAAAAAATTACACCAAGCACTTCAATGGGAAAACTACATTAGCTTGATCCCTCTTCAGAGTATTGGTATGTAGGCAACATGCCAACACATGGGGTGTGAAGCGCATCCAACATATCCTTTACACACTAACCACTTCTCTACAAGGTCTAAACCCCTAAATTTTTAGTGATAAGGTAACATATGCATCCTGAACAGAACCCAGAAAGCTTTCAACCTTAACACAATAGTGCCAAAATAAGACTACAATGCTAGACAATAGGGTGTCCTATTTTTGGTGCTCTTATCCAACCTAGAAATGAAAGTCCAGGGATATATTTTAATTATTTCTCAATCCTTCTCTAGTTTCAGAGCTTGTCTCAATCTAGATCAGTTAGAATAAGTTAAGTTCTAATCTCTCTCATTTCTTATTATATTTAGAAAAGGTAAAAGTACAATTTGTTTAAAAAAATTAGTTGGTTAATTATTGTGTATTTATTTACTAATTTAAATTGATCATCCCATTTATTATTTAGGAATATAACTCCAATATTTTGAACACAATAAAATAAGATTCTTGATTTCCTTACATTGTCATGTCTTAACTAGGTATTTCATTGGCATATACAACTTAGCCTTGATTTTTGTCATAGGATGGATAACATGGTTGTTCTTGAACAATTTTTTTTTTGAGTGGGAATAAGATCTTTGGAAGATGAGGTAGCTTGAGTGATTTGACCTTGTCCTTGAGTATTGCCTTAAAAAGGAGACCTATTGGTTTACCCAAATTGATTATAGGACTGGTATGGCCTATAAATTAGAGTTATTGCATTTTGAGACCAACCAATTCATTAGTGAAACTTTGGAGTAAAATCTTGACTTCATGAATCTCATTTGTGGGGGTAATGGTAGACCTTTCTTGACTAGGTAAAGGAGGCAAGGTAGGTAATGTAACTTGACTAGGTAGCTATAAATCAGGGAATAATGACATTGGTGGTAGGTCTCAAAAGGTTTGGGATCCTATCCCATGTTTTTTAAAATATAGTGTTAAAATATTTCATAAACACTTGTGGTGCCCTCTTGATAGTGGTCAATTGCTCAGCTAGTGATAGATGATCACTCTTCTCTCCAAACCTCTTAGTCAATAGATCTCCTAGTTCATCCCATGAACTAATAAAATTTTTAGGTAGAGTCCCATAATAATCTAAAACTTTACCTTTGAAAGAAAATTCCAATAACCTAATATACACATTCTCTTAGGTAATATTATGGATATTGTATAAGTTTTCTATGTTTCTAGTATGTTTAATGGCAGTAATAGGATGTTCTCCGCTAAAATATGGAACACTCTTAAGGGTTACTCCTAGAATTTGGTCATATTGGAAAAGATTAAAAGAATATGATCTAGTGAAAGGTAAAAGGTTAGTTTTTATCCATCTTGTAATGTGAACTATGAGTATTAGGGGTTGAACTAAACAAGAACTTAGACTTCTTAAATGCCAACTCTCTTGAATAAGGATGGGTATTCACAAACCTAAATATTTTGATAGAAGACAAAGGTTATTTCATAAAATCAAAGGATATATCTTTAGAAGTAGACCTAGTGGTCACCTTTGGCATGGAAATTAAGGACCGGTTAGCAACTAAATATTTGAAACTTTAGTGGAGTCACCAGGTACTAAATGTAGATGTTTTTGTAGCTGCAACTATGCCAAGACCAACAATAATCTTGGACAATCTTCTAGGACTTAAGGTCCCATTGAACATGACAAAAACTATTGTCACTTATATTTTTACCCCTTGAGGAGATGCCTAGATATCCTCATCCAAGTGTTACAATGGAAACATCTCTCTTGTTTTGGGTAATAATTTGTTGAGATGAATCTCTAGAAGGGCTAGTTTCCTTGATGCACTCTTTGAATTACTTTCTTAACTATCAACTTTGTATGAAAATGGTATATAAAAATAACTAAGAAAACTAAAAAGTGATGGACAAATATTTAATTTCCCCCTATTTAGTAAAATTATACTACTTATATCTAAACAAATTTTCCTTCACTCAAGACTCACAACTCAAGTTGAATTGTCACATCAATATTTCATAAGTTAGGTTCAAGAGGTATTTGAATTATTAGGATGGTAATGGTTGATTCCTTTAGTAAATATATTAATAAAACAATTATAAAACACACATAAACATAAGAGAGAACACTAACAAAGATCTGTAATAATTACTCTTCTGCACATTGGAGAACAATCAAGGATAACATGCTAGAAAAGATCATCTTTAACTAGACAAGGCCAACAATGTTTCACAAATACTCAATTGTATAACATGTAAGTATGAAAATTCACTTATCTTATTTCTTCAAGAGATATTCAAATACAAAATTTTCTAGGGTTTCACCATCAACCAACTCAGGCTGCTAAAAAGAGTCAAAAGAGTCAATATTTATAGCCTTTGAGAAAAGAGCAAGGAAAAATAATTACAAAGGTAACTTGGACACTTTTAAATATAATAAAAGAGGTTAAAATTTCATTATAAATATATATGAGATGAACCATTCAATTTTAAGAGGACCAAGTGTCCATACAAGTCATGAAACTTATGAAAAATGGCATGAAACTCCTAGTCTTGACTCAAAAAATTACCTTCATAATTTGAACCTATTTTAACATCCAACCAATAACTATTGGCAGGTCTTATGATTAGGATAATATGGAATGCCTTAAATCATGCATCATTTGCATTCCTACTCATCTAGAAACTCCTAGAAGGAAGCCATCACTATCTGAAGTCTAAAAAATTCCTTTTTTAGTCACCCCTCACACGTGACCTCAAAAATGCCTTTATTTTTCCATGAAAATATATTTTAGGGAGTTAATTACACATTTAAAGACCCTCCATGGCCTTATAGTCATCAGTCATGCTTTAAAAAATCTCACACTTGGAGTTGTCACCCTTCTCACCCATGTGTCCACTATACCTATTTTGACTAGCTAAAAGGAGAGCTGTCGTTTGGAAAATTAAGTTTTTTTACTTGGAATAAAATTTCCATAAGGATTTATTATAATTCCTAATCTTCCACCCAATATTTATTTCATATTTAGACTCCTCATGTATCCTTTACAACATAAAAAACAGTCAATAAAAACATGTTTCTCATGTTGTTTGTATAATTATGTATAACTCATCTTAGGGGGAGATATCCTAAGGGAGTCCTCTACATGTTCGAATAAATTTAATTTCCAAACTATGTCATTAGGATAGCTTTCCAATCTCATTTTATCCATAGAGTCTTAGCTAAGGGTTTAGTAGGGTTTTAGGTAGTTTTAGGTCTTCAACTTTGTTCATAAATATTTGACATTGAATATGATAATAAATGACACAAACTTGAATCCAAGGGAGCTTGATAAATCCTCCAAATTACTCTAGTTCCCATTCATAGTCTTATAAAAGATATGAGCACTTGAAGATACCCATCGAGCTTGTTTTCCCCTTTTCCTACATGTTTGAACTGTGTGAGGTCTAGAAATAGCTTTATTTTAGGTGTAATTTCACTCCAAAATATTATATAGGTCTAATTTCATCCTTTTAACATTTTAAATTCATATATATATATATATATATATATATATATATATATATATATATATATATATATATATATATATATATATATATATATATATATATATATATATATATATATATATATATATATATATATATATATATATATATCCCACCAAGAGTTATAAATGAAGATGGACACCAAATTGGTTATTGGTCCTTTGAAGGCCTAAAGGGTTTAGCAAGTATTTTGCAAGTTTGGACTATCTAATCTGATATTTTATTCTTGGTATATCATATACTACTTATTAATTATTCATTAAAACTTTTAATATCACCACACAACCTCCCAATCACTCCACTTCCTCCTTTTCTCTCATTTACCAACTAAGCTTAGTGAAAGCTTACCTAGTTGGATTATATGCAAGGGAAATTTTGGTTTAGAGAGAGGTTTTAGATTGTTATATTACTTATCATAACATTTTCACCTTCCATTTACCTCAATAAATGTTTCCATTAGGTTCCCAAACCTCCATATCACGTCTTTTTCTCATTTTTCCCTTACTAGCTCACTTTGCCAAACCCTAATTTTCCTAGACTGGCTGACCTATGACACAAAATAATTAGGTATAAACCTCATCCCCATGGAAAATTAAATATTTTTGAATCTATTCCAAGCCATTATTATCATTTTTACCAAAAAAAATTCTTTATTCCATGGTTTAGGTGCTTAACCAACTTTAAATGCCCAAAAAAGACCTCTAAAAAGCATATTTTCTTGCATTTTCCTTAAACCCACCTAAGAGTGACCCTTTCATGATAAAAACATGATTATAGGCTTATTAAACATGTTTATCATATCCAATTAATTATCATTAATATTTTAAATCATCCAAAAACACTCTTTTCCTTAGATTCCACATGTTCATCTATTGGGCCAAAAGGTTCTTGACTTTTGTATAGACTGGTAGCTTTGGCCAAGTAAGGAAAAGTGGATTGAAAATTTTTAAGGGGTATTTGAGTGTTTATATCCATTAATTAATTATTAATGGACCATATTAAGTTTATTCTAAACTTATTTCTTCACCTAAACACCTTCAAGTCTTCCTCTCACCTTCATGTCCAAGACTACAACATAGTGGTTGTAGTTGTACACAGGGGTACAAGAGATCATTTTGACATTTTTTTCATGATGTTTAAATTTCATGTAGTTACCATGAATTTTATTTATATGACCACATTCTTTACTAATCACCCAAACTCCCTCTTGGCTCTCATATACACTTCTTAGTCAAAGTGGGTACCCTATTGTACTTTGACTGGGACACCCTAAATTTTTCCATACCTATAGGTTAATTTAATTTGTCTAGAGATTATGAATCTAATTACATTCATGTATAAAGTTACTATGTTTTTGTTTTCTCATATTACCTTTTCCAATCATTCAATGTATACCTTCAACTCATTAGACTGAGTCCTCTCCAAAATAACTAAGCAATATTTGATGTAGATTGTTGCTTGTAGGTGTTCATGCCTATAATTGTCTTGTTTAGGATTCTAAAATACTCCCTTGAAACCCATTTTACTCAAAAAAATTATAATTAATCATGAACTCACCTTTTTAGGACCTCAAAGCATTAAAAAGGCATTAAGGTTGGGGTCATTATTTCATACCCTATTGGACTGAGACACCCCTACCTATAGGTACATATGGCCTTAACTAAGATGATAATTATTTTCATATACCTATTTTAACTCCCTCTAAAATCACATAAAACCTTTTATTATCTTAGTTCCACTTATATGTTTTATAGAAGCTCAAACTTTACTCTCTTTGGCCTAAGACACATTTGTCCTTAAAACCCTACTATAGGTGTGTGTTCTCTATATATGGGACACCTATAGACATTAATGGAAGTTGTAAGGGAACATCTCAATCCTTTATTATTTACCTTAAAATCATTTTACCTCATCCCATTAGTCTATCCATCCTAGTCATGAGTTTTTTCTCAATGTTTCTCCTTGGGGTGACAAAAGATCATTTGCTCATATAGGCTTGTAGATGTTACTAAAGAATTTTATTGATTTTTTGGGCATGTTTGAGGCCTTCAAAAACCTATCTATCTATACTCTTTAACATTAATTCTTGTTAGAAACCTTTTTTGTGATAGGGGATATACATTCACCTCGTTTTAGGCCTTGAAACATCTTTCAAGTATGTCATAAGGGGTCTACAAAAATCTATTTGGTCTTTTTGTCATTTTAGGGAAAACCTCCCTAAACCTAGTCCTTTGCCTCTTCAACTTGATTTCACACTCATTTTCTCATTTTCCACTTTGTATGATTCTATCATGGCCTAAATATCATACCACAACCTTAAGTAGATGTTTAATTGTTTCATCCTCTCCATGGAAGCACTTTAGTAACCTGCTTAGCCACTTGTAGGTGGATGTCTTGATACACCATAGTGAGCTAAAAAATTAAAAACATGAAACTCCCCATGTAATTAAACTTTTTGTGCTTCCATTAAGAATGTAAATTCACCTATATCAATGTTAAGAGGTTTGAAAACATCTTTTACCCTTCCATACCTTAGTATGACGTCAGTAAGGTCATATAGGTGTACATAAGGGTGTTTTATGTAGGCAGGACATTGAATTGGGCAAGAACATGTTAAAGAATAGACTTAAAACCTCTCAAATGAATTTTTAAACCTTAAATTGAGTTATATACATCAATAAAACTTTGAAACCATATTTGATACACCCTTTCCAACATGAAAATCACTTGTATATACATGGGATGGAGTAATCGAGAACATTAAATGACTGTTTGAGCACAGTGAATATGCTTGGGACCACCTTTGCACATTTTAAAAACCTCTAAATGGGATTTATTAAACTCCTAATGGCTTGTAAAATTGATACACTATGAATACAAATCCATAAATGAGATGAAGAAGCCCATACATGTGATTGCAACTGAAATTAGGCATGAAGTTGATAATGGAGTAAGATAAGCTTGTAAACTACTCAAAGAATGTCATGATGAAATAAAAACATGGGATGAGGTGTTTAAATTAGTCATAATCTTTTTTAAAACCATTTTCCATCTATATGAGACTCTTATAGGAGAAAACACTCAGAAATCAAGAAGCACTTCAGTTGAAACTACACATGGTGACACCTTCTTGCATCATGGACTAACTTGCTCATCCAGACATTATTATATATGAACCTAAGAATGGAGACCATCAAATAAGGAATTAAAAATCCTTTTCATATAACATCACCAACTAGTTTGTACATGTTTGACCAAAATAAATCAAAACATATAGGATGCATGAAATAACTACCAAAAAGGTACATTCAACTTCATGAGGATGGTTTATGAAGCACAAGCCACCATTATTAAAAATATTTATATGAAAATTAATTTCTCTAATTTTAATATAACCTCATAAAATATTTTGACTTGAAACATTTTCATTTGTCTAAACTAAGCAAGAACCTAAAAGTTACTTTTATGTGTCTAAGAAACCAAGAAAGATATAGAACGGGTTTGGACCCAAAATGGCATTTCTAGAGTGAAAAATACATTGGTATTAGTTTTAAGAAGATGAAGAGACCCTCCATGATCTTCTCCCATGTGTCACACTTCCCCATGAGTTGTACAAGTGTCATTTTCTCCCTTTTTCAATTGGTTTCTACAATTTCAATTAGACAACCTGTAATATTTTGATGTAACCAACATCCCTAATAGTTATAGTGACATATTTGAAATTTTAAATGAAAATAGGATACCTATTCACCTTTGTAAATGTGTCACTTGCATTAATGATCTTTAAAGGTACATAAAATGACCCCAAATTGATAAAGTGACTAATATAACTAAGACCAAGGATAGGATGACCCTAAATGACATCAAATAACATTTAATACACCCCATGAAAATAAATTATACCTCCATAAAACATATATAATTTAATTTTTTACCTAGGGGTGCCCCAATTTGACCTAAAAGTCAAATTTGGTCAACAATTTGTACATAAAACCTTGATTATTTCTCAACAAAAACCTTGAAGTCTTGAAAATGCTCAAAAAACTCAAACTTTTGTTTAAGAAAGAACACCCAAGTGTACCTTTTAATTTCATCAATGATGATAATAATATATCTATTCTTGTTAAATTAATGTTATATAAATGGACTAGAAATATCACTTTGAACGGGCTCCAAAATCTATGTAGCTCTTCATGATTTTCCTTTGTCATACTTTTCTTTAGGATGTTTACCACATATGTAACCCTGAAAAACATCATCATAAAAATATACATGAGGTAATCTTTTATCATATCATGTCAACTAATTTTCTCAAAGTAGTGATAGTTGAGATGGCAAAATCAATCATGGCATAACTTACCTCATTTATGTGAGTGAGTAGTGTAGTAGAAGGGTGATTAGGAGAAAAGTGTGAGAAGGTGTACAACTATTATTAGTGATTTTATTTCCCAAATTCCACTATAGAATCATTGTGTAAATACCTAATGACCATAAGATCTAGGGTAAACTAAACTCTCTTGCCTGATCCAATGTGGATGATTTGATAAATACGTAGGAGATTAGTTTATAGTGAAGGAACACATAAAATATCTTTGAATGTTTCATCACTCACTTCAATAGACCCTCTCCCAAAAAATTAAACATAACTATCATCACCCATAAAAATATAAGGCATAAAACATGTTTTTAAGGATGATAAAAGTATCATGATTAAGCCATGTGATACAAAGCACCATAACTAATCACCCTGTAAAAGGCTAAGATTCAACTAAAATAAGGGCCTTGCCATTTAATTTCCCTTTACCAATATATTTTACCTTAGAATACTCTAGGTTTGATTAAATTTGTGTGATTGAATGAGGGACACTTAAATTATTATTCTCAAGAATTTTCATTAAGTGATATATCTATTTCTTCATATATTTATGTTCATCATGCCCAATTCTCTTACAATAAGTACACTTGACCTTTTATATCTTAATTTTTACATCTAAAGATGAGGCCTTAGTTTTTAATTTGGACATAGCCTAAGTTTTTTTTCCCTTCTTTTTCTTATAGTCATTATTTTTCTATTTATTTTCCTTACTAGTTGAAGCCTTCTATTTTTTGTTACTAGAAATTAGGGAATGAGACGTAAATGACTTCAAAGCACCCATCTAAATAAGTTTTTCATGATCCCTAGTCAAGTTTTTAAAAAAATCATCTAAGGACAACATGGTCGATGTAGCTCATAGGTAAATATCAGTAACATGGAAGGTAGAGATAAAAATTGAATAGTCGAGACCTAGCTTGGCAAGAACTGAAAACATCAATTGTTCATCATTTTTATATATGCCACATAATTTTAGCTACAAACTAAGTGACTTAAATTTTTTGAAAAAGTCATGTATTGTGTCAAATTTTCTTATAATAAACTAATGAGATCATTTTCTGTATCATGAATCCTCATTACATCTTTATTCCCAAAGAGTTCTTATAGAATGACCCAAACCTACTATATTTATCTTCTAATTTTAATGTGAAAGAGTAAGTCAGGAGATACAAAAAAACATAGTAGACCATAAGCTCCATCACATCTATTAAGCCACCTAATTTTTTTTCATCTATAGTTTTTTTATATTTAATACCAAAATTTAATCTACGTAAAACTTTACTCCTAAAAAATATTTGTCCTTTAGTTTTCCACTCATGATAATTATATGGAGTGAGAATCATAACTAGATTATAATCCATAGTATAGTGAAAGAAATATATTTATAGAAATGTAAGTGCAAGAAAGAAATCAAGGTAAAATCCAACCCCTTATTTGAAGCATAATCACTGAGAGGGGGGTAAATAAATGTCTTAAAAATATTCATATAATTCCACTTAAGCATACATGAACCATTCATATAAACATGAACATCTAGCAAATCATATACAACCATACAAGATCATGAAACATAACACATTAAATATGTGGGAAACCCTTAGTGGTAAGAAAAACCATTAATTGTAAGAAAAACCACTGATACATATAAATGGACTATATTCCTATATGATAAAAATCATTCTTTAGTGAAGCACCAACTCCACATGGAGCACTAACCCCAACTAATCAACCACCCACTCAACTAGGCTTTAGCAAGAACCAAGTTGCAAGGAGGCACCAACCCCCTAGATGAATTAGCACAAAATTATCCACCTAATTTTTTTTATCATATTCAAAAAACCTTGTTTCTCACACAATAGATTATGATCACCTTCTTTATCTCTTCTCACTCTTCTATCAAACTCAAATTGCCTTATAGGCTTCTTCTCTCAACTAGGTCTCTTTAAGACAGATTACATCATATGTTATTAATATTCATCTAAATTACCCATATTATATATTAATTATAGATTATATACACTAATATGATGGTATAAAATACCTCCTTCTACTCAATAATGTGTTATTTCATTCTCTTGCCCTCTACATATCTTTGACTCTTTAATTAGGCCTAAATGACCTTATTTTTATACAAGGCTCATACTAGCACACCTCTTGGTTGTAAAAAAACCTTTCATAAATTTTATAACTCTTATAAAACATCTTATGACACTTTAAAAATAATAATAAATCTTCAAACTATTCAGTCACACCTTCATTAGCCCTTATCTTTCTTTAGGCCTTAAGGAGACCTGATAGGCCTTCTAAGCAATGTGTTACCTTATGTTCTTATTGAAATAATTTAACTTAATTAATGAAAAAAATAATTTCATAAATTTATAAAATATACAACAATAAACATATTTTAAGTTCCATAACACTTTTTATTACCAACCCCTTCATGAATAATCCTTGTAGCATTGTTCACAATTAGGCCTGTGAACCTACAAGAAGTCTGTCAAACAAAATTGAAGCATGTACAAAATTTAATCACATAATAATGAAAATAAATAAAATTAAAATAAAATAAATTCCTTAAAAACATTACCATGTGATTTATATTTAATAACTCATGGAAAAAGGATTCAAACACTTATCTACAAATAGACCACTCAGAACTACCAAAACACTCCAAAAACTAGTCATGAGCAACTTGATCTTAAACACCTAAAATAACACTTCCCATGACCAATGAAACTTTAAAAATATTATTTTACGTATATATACCAATATTAGATACAAAAATCATAATTTATAATGTCAAATATTGGTCTTACTGACCAATATTTTGACCTCACTATACACAGTCAGACCAGAACTAGACAAGCCATTTTGGCTTCAATGTTTCAACCACTTTCACCGAGTTTAAATATTTAATAAATCATGATAAATAATTTAAATTCACAAAAAACAAAACTAGTTTCATTATATAAATCAAATTAGATCATAAATCCTCAAACTCAACACTGCAACTAGCTTACCCATAACTTCTAGTTCGCCTTAAAGCCTAGTCATGGTGATAATGATCTTCAACAACTGTGTATACATATTCAATGAATTTTTATGCATGTAGATGATACTATGATATAATTATAAAATTATTTTATATAAATATAATATATTCAAATATAAATATTTGTCTTCTAGATCAATCTCATAAACTCACTGTACACAGACCTCATTGAGCTAGATGAGTCAACTTGTGAGCAACTTTTTCACTATAACAACTGACCTCCAAAACTTATATCAAATATGATCATGTATAAAAGTCATTAAAAACATATCCATGCACTTTTTCATCCATATTTCATTATAACCCATCCCTAATCACCTTCTAACTATTGTTTGGCTTTCTCACTGTTTCCACCATTAGGCATGTTAATGACTGGCTAACTTGGATTACCAGATTAACACTCTCAAGGGATTAAAATTGACCCAAAAACTTAATTTACATGAAAAATTATTCTCAAATTTTATCCTCCATTCATTTTCAAACTTTTACTTGGTCAACTCTGACTGCCATGACAAATCTCTAAGAAATGTGCACTTTCTTATAGGGTCTACTCACACACTTAACAACTCAATCATTCCTAGAGGTGACTGGGAGATTTTAATACAAGATAAAATAGTTTTTATAGTCATTTGAGACCATTATATTCTATTTTTATCAATATATTCAACATTGGGTCCTTATTAAGGTTATAGGAAGGTTTAAACACACTTTCACTGTTAAATATTGATCATAAAGCACAACATCTTAATTAAAAAACTAATGCCTATAATTTTGAGCTAGGGCCCTTTCCCATCTACCATGAATATATTAGGTTCCCATGAAAAGTTATGATGAGATAATGAACATAATAAAATACTTATTGGGTTGAGAACCCTCAAGTTTTCACACTTAAAAGAGCTACAAACACATTTTCATGACTTTTACTATAAACCATGACCTAAAACTTGGTCAAAATAATTTAAAAACATGAAATAATTATGAAAAAACTCACCTATCCATACTTAACTTATAAATATAACTTCATACCCCATTAGTCCATATTCTCTCTCTACATCATGGTCTTTATGCCATATTAGACTGGGAAACACACCTTCATGCCACTATTTTTCACTCTACACATAATAAACATGCTCAAGAAACCTGATACAACCTCTCATGTATCTATGCATCCATCTTACCAAGTCATCATACTCATACCTTCTCATAAGGACTTTACATGCCATGACTAGTAGTAGGCTCCTTAAGCACTAGACCTTCATGCATCTTTTCATTCTCTCAGCACCTCACTATCATGATCTACATCTCATTCTCATGCCATATAACCTCTCTCATGATTAAAAACTTTCATACATCCTTCACATGCATTGACAATAGATCATGATAACTCATTAGGCTAGACAAGATCTAGGACTTATCTAGTTGTAGACTTAGAATAAAGGTCTTACCCCTATAGGCTCACCTTAAAATTCACTTTGATGCTTCTACACCTTTCTCACATGCCTTGCATGCTACTCAAACAATGTCATACCTCTACACATACACCTTCAATCTTGCCATGCACATGCCTCTTCATGACATGAGTATGCTTTATATGCATTATACCTTCCATGCTTGACCTATACCAATGATATGAGACATTAATTATCTTCAATTTCTCTCTTTCAAAAATGACTTGGTCACATCACATACTGTGAATATGTACTTGATTAACTTGTCACATTTCACACTACCAACAACACTATTTTATCTCATGACCACACACTTCTCTCTCATGGTAAAACTCATGTAAACACTCTTTCTTTCATGAATGACCTCACTCATGAAAACCCTTCCATATACCTAGTTAATACCAACTATACTCTATCAACTATTTCTATTCACCTTTGACATCCACCTTATGTAAGATGCATCTTCACAAGATGCTCTTTGATATCAATCTTGATCACTCAAAGCTTAATTAACCATGCACCTTCACAAGAACCTTTGACATTAATGACAGCATAAATTCCAAAACTAAAAAATCAATGACAATGCTAAAAAATCTCCCCCTTTGTCATTAATGGCAAAAATACTCAAAAAACTATGGCAACTATTCTTGATAGCAACCATCTCCTAAATATGGCTCTTATATTTGATTTCCCTTTATGATCTTTCTCCCCCTTTGATATTAATGACAAAGGGTCACCTGAAACTACTGAAATCACACTTTATTCCTCTAAGCTAATACTACCTCTCAAAGACACTATATGTCACATAATCGTCAAAAACTATGGTAGCCACTCTCTTGACAAAAACTTAGAGCTATCAAGGTCCCCTTAGACTAAGCATATCTCCTTTAAATGAAATAATAACTCAAGATCACTTACCTTCCTTTACATGACTAAAGAAGATCAAACCCTTGATCACACACTAGGCTATCACACTCTTGACACCAACTATAATAAGTGACTCCTCCTTTGTCTTCATAGCTCAACACATGAGTCAATATGATTATTAAACCATCCTCATATTACTTCAATAATCTTAACACCAATATCCATTCTTAACATAGATCAATCTTAACTACTCACATAAATTGATACCAAAATCTTGCCTCTCATATACCAATTAATTGTACTTTGACCTCAAATACATGATGTCAACCTTAGATCTCTCATCATGATGCATACTACAATTCAAACTTAATGATTCTATTGATAGATGAGTGTATCCATGAAGCTTAATGGACTCACCCATTTTCATAGGACACTAAAACACCATAAACTTAGGAGATTCCCACAACTCCAATACACTCTTCTCAACTATCTTGTAATCTTGAGACTGATAATCTCTCTTTAGAATTTACTTAGGCTTAATTGAAGTAATTTACTCATCCACCTTGTCATCCTTCTTCTCTTTGACTACCTTGTCAATAAATATAGATAAAAAGTATTGATAACAAGTGTTCTTGAAATTAATTCACTTATTATCCTTGCTCTACCACAACAAATAGTCCACCTTGGTTTATGGACTGATCATAACTCACACTGACTATCTTTGTCTTCCATACCTTGGTTTGATCTTTTTCTTGTACTTTAGGAGTTTCAACCCTCATTTTTATTGTATCACTCTTCTTCAATGAGATGAACTTTCTCTTATCTTCTTTGTTATTTTATTCTTGTTCCACCTTCTCCATAGGATCTAACTTCTTGATCCACTTCTTAGTGGCATAACTAGACACCTTCCTATCTTGACTAATCTTCCTCAAATGCCTTATATTGTAGTCCCTTATAATATGATCAGTATTATGACATTTAAAAAAAAAATGATTATACTTACCTCTTGATTTATCACTTCTTCTCTCATGGTCCTATGATAACTCATCCCTTAAGATATTTCTACAATCACTTTCTCTATGACCAAAGATATGATAATAAAAATAATAACTGTTGAAAGAATTGGAATACCTTATAGCATTAGGATTTTTGATTGGTCTCTTCATGTTAACTTTCAAGTTGGTACTCTTTACTTGTTTTGACTTCTCATTCTCTTTCTCAACCTTGATCATCTTGTCTATGAGCTTCTTATACTCAACCTTCAAGGAAACTAGCTTTGTCTTCAACTGATCATACTCAAATTCTTTTGATTTGAACTTTTTATTGACACCTTCTTGTTGATTCTTGATATCCTTGATGATATTTTCATCCCTTTTGGATTCTTTGACCCAGTCACTCTTCAAGGTACATATTTATTCCTTAAGATCCTTGACCATATATCTCAACTCATGCTACCTCTTATTTGTGTGCTTCAAATCATCTAGGGCATTTATGAGTTCATCTTTAATATCTACTTTAGCTTCTCCTTCTTCACTATCATAATAAACTTCTTTATCATACATGTTGTCTTATTCCTTGGAACAACCTGCTTTTTTAGCTAAGAATAGAACTCCATTGCCAACTTGATCGACATAGTCATTATCATCATCGAAACTACTATTATTACTTACCTTAGATGAATTATTCAACCTCTCTCTTAAATAATTAGATTTTAAATTTAAAATATCTTCAATTTTATCATGATGAACACTATCATCATCATAATCCATGTTTGTACTTATTGGGATCATATTCAATCTATTAGGCCTACTCCAAAGGACCAAGATCTGATACCAATTTTTAAAATAAAAATCACTATGGGGGTTAAATCAGTGTCTTCAAAACATTCATTTAATTCCACTTAAGCATACATGATCCATTCATATAGATATGAACATCTAGAAAATCATATGCAACTATACAAGATCATGAAACAAGATAACACATTACATATGTTGAAAACCCTTAAGAAGAATAAAACACAATAATATATATAAATGGAATAAAATCCTATAATTCAAAAACTAATCTTTAGTGAAGCGCCAAATCCACATAGAGCACCAACACCAACTAGTCAACCAACCACTCAACTAAGCTTTAGCAAGCACCAACTTACAATGAGGCACCAACCCCCTAGCTGGCTCAGAACCAACTTAGCCACCTCAAAATTTTGATCACCTTTAAAAAAAAAAATTGTTTCTCACATAATAGATTATGATCACCTTCTTTATCTCTTTTCACTCTTTTATTACTCTCAAACTGCCTCCAAGGATTTTTCACTCAACTAGGTATCTTCAAGATAGATTAAGTCATATGACCTTGATATTCATCTACAGTACCAATTTTATATCTTCATGATAGTTTTATACACCCCTATGATGGTCTATAAGACCTCATCCTACTCAAAAACGTGTTATTTCATTCACTTACACTCTACATATCTTTAACTCTTTAATTAGGCATAAAAGGCATTGTTCTTATACTAGGCTCATACTAACACGCCTCTTGGTCAACCAAAAACCTTTCATAACTTGGATCACCATTAAAAAAAATATTATGAAATTTTACAAATAATAATCAATCTTTAAAACATTTATCCACACCTTCATTATCCCTTATCCTTTTTTAGGCCTTGTGGAAACTTGATAGGCCTTCTTAGAAACACATTACCTTGTGTTATTTTTGAAATAATTGAATTTAATTTATGAAAAATATCCTTTCATAAAATTATAAAATATACCCCAATAAACATTTTATAAGGTCTATATCACTTTTTATCACCAAACCCTTCATGAACACTCCTTGTAGCACTATTCTCAATTAGGCATGTGAACCTACAAAAAGTCTATCAAATAAAATTGAAGCATGTACACAATTTAGTCACATAGTAATGAAAATAAATTAAATTAACATAAACTCCATGAACTTAAAAACATCGCAATGTGATTTATACTTCACAAATTAGGGCAAAAGGACTCAACCACTTCTTTGCAAATAGCCCACTTAGAACTGCGAGAACACTCCAAAAACCAATCATGAAAAACTTGATCTTCAACACCTAAAGGAACAATTAACATTACCAATGACACTTTAAATATTTTATTCTAAATATATATAACACTCTCAAAAACAAAAATCATAAGGTATAATGTCAAATATTAGTCTTACAGACTAATATTTTGGCCTCAATATACACAGTCAGACCAAAACCAAACAAGCCATTTTGGATTCAATGTTTCAACCACTTTCATTTAATTCCAATATTTAAAAAATAATTATCACTACTTTAAAATTCAAAAAAACAACACCATATGCACTATATACATCAAATCATAGCATAGAGCCTCAAACTCAACATTGTAACTTGCTTACCCAAAACTACAAGTTTTCCTTAAAGCATAATCATGGTGACAATGATCTTCAACACCTATGTATAAATATTAAATTAATTATGATGAATATATATGATATTATGAGATAATTATACCATTATTGGATATAAATACAATATGGTAAAATGGAAATATTGGTCTTGTAGACCAATATAATAACCTCACTATACACAAACCTCATTGAGCCAGACAAGTCAACCTGTGAGCAAATTTTTCACTATAATCATTCACCTCAAAAAATTATATCAAATATGATAATGTATTAATATTTATAAAACACATATTTATTCACTTGTTTTCATCCCTATTTCATGATAACACATCACTAATCACCTTCTCACTACTACTTGGATTTTTCACTATTTCCACCATTATACCTATTAGCAATTGCCTAACTTGGATGACTAATTTAGAAAAATTGAGGGATTTAAATTAACCAAAAACCTTAATTTACATGAAACATGGGTCTCAATATTCATCCTCTATTCATTTTAAAACTTTGACTTGGTCAAGTCTGACTGCTATAATAAATCTTTGAGAAATGTGCACTTTCCTATAGGGTCTATTCACACTCCTGACAACTCAATCAAAATTGGAGGTGAATAGGAGAGTTTAATACAAGATAAAATAGTTTTTATAGTCATTTTAGACCATTATAGTCTATTTTTATCAATATCTTCAACATTGAGTCCTTATTAGGGTTTTAGGAGGGTTTAAACACACTTCCACTATTAACGATTGTTCATAAAGCATAACCCCTCAATTCAAAAAATAATGATTGTAATTTTGAGATAATAACATTACAAATATACCATTAATATATTAGGTTCCAATTCATAGTTTTTATGAACTAAAAAACACAAGAAAATCCTTCTTGGGTTGAGAACCCTCCATTCTACACACTCAAGAGACCTCCAAATACATTTTTATGACTTTTAATACAAAATATGACCTAAAAATTGGTCAAAATACTTTAAAAATATGAAAAATTTATGACAATACTCACCTATACATACTTTCCTTGGAAATAGAACCTCATACCCCATTAGGCCATACTCTCTCTATCTCTTTGCATCATGGTCTTTATGCTACATTAGACCTAGAAACACACCTTCTTACCACTATTAGGGTAATTTACACATCATAAAAATGCTCAATAAACCTCATAAAACCTCTCATTCCTCTATGCATCCATATTAACAAATCATAATACTCATAACTTCTCATAAAGACTTTACATGCCATAACTAGTCTTAGGCTACTTAAGCACTTGACCTCTATGCCTCTTTTCATGATCTCAACACCTCACTATCATGATCAAAATATAAGTCTCATTCCATACAGCCTTTTTCATGCTTAAACACTACCATACATCCTTCACATGCCTTGACAATAGATCATGATACCATATTAGGCCAAACAAGGTCTAAGACTTATCTAGTTATAGGCTTGGATTGAAGGTCTTACCTCTATAGGATCACCTTGAAACTATCTTTGATGCCTCTACACATTTCTCACATTCCTTACATTATCTTCAAATAATGTCATACCTATGCACATACATCTTCATGCTCACCATGGACATTCCTCTACATGACATGACTATGTTTGTTATGCATTATACCTTCCATGCTTGACCTATTCCAATGATCTGAGACATTATTTGTCTTCAAATTATATCTTTAAAAAATTACCTAGTCACATCACATACTATAAATATGTATTTCATCACCTTTTCACATTTCACACTACCAACAACACTCTTTTCTCTCATAACCACACACTTCTCTCTTGTTATGTTGTGGAGCATATTTCCAAATTATAATGTATTTCAAATATTGAACATTTGAAATGTAATATACACTCTTTATGTATTCTCACTAGGGTTTTGGTACCCATTATTTTGTAAAACTGTTATGTGGTTACCTATTGATGTATTATAGATGTAGTAGGTAATACTTCAGATTTGGAACTGGGTTTGAGAAGGAAGAACAGAGTGTGTGAATTTAGATGCAAATTCAAGAGACTTTATAGACAATAGATCTAAATAATATTTGTGTATTGTAGTTTTGAGAAGACTCATATGAGAGTGGATTGTAATGTTGTGGCTTGTAATAAAATCTAAGCAAGTGTTTTTTAGTGGATGTAGCCCACATTGGGTGAACCACATTAAATTTTATCTTCTTGTTGTGTATTTTTATTTCTATTCTTTATGAATCTCTATTCATAGATATTATTACTACGATTATATGAAAATTTCTTGCATTAATTTCTTATTTATTCCTAACATCTCTCATGGAAAAACTCATGGAAACACTCTTTCTTTCATGAATGACCTCACTCATGATAACTATTCCATGTACCTAGTTACTACCAACTGTACTCTACCAATTGTCTCTATTCACCTTTGACATCTACCTTATGAAATATGCATCTTCACAAGATGCTCCTTGATATCATTCTTGATCACTCAAAGCTTACTTAATTTAGTCCTACAAAAAATCTTTCAAATAAAATTGAAGTATGTATATAATTTAGTCACATAGTCATGAAAATAAATCGAATGAACAAAAAACTCCATGAAATAAAAAACATCACAATGTGATTTATACTTCATAACTTAAGGTAAAAGGACTCAACCACTTCTTTGCAAATAGCCCACTCATAACTGTGAGAACACTCCAAAAACCAATCTTGAAAAACTTGATCTTCAACACCTAAAGGAACAATTACCATGACCAATGACACTTTAAAAAATTTATTTTACATCTATATACCACTCTCAAAAACAAAAATCATAAGGTATAATGTCAAATATTGGTCTTGTAGACCAATATTTTGGCCTCATTATACACAGTCAAACTAGAACCAAACAAGCCATTTTGGCTTCAATGTTTCAACCACTTTCACTAAATTCTAATATTTAAAAAATAATGAGAACTAATTTAAAGTAAAAAAAAAAAAACCCACACCATATTCACTATATACATCAACTCATAGCATAGAGCCTCAAACTCAACATTACAACTAACGTACCCAAAACTACCAGTTTTCCCTAGAGGATAATCATGGTGACAATGATCTTCAACACCTATGTAAAAATATTCAATGACTTATGATGCATATATATGACCTTATGAGATAATTATACCATTATTGGATATAAATATAATATGGTAAAATGGAAATATTGTTCTTGTAGACCAATATCATAACCTCACTATACACAAACCTCATTGAGCCAGACAAGTTAACCTCTGAGCAACTTTTTCACTAAAATCACTCACCTCAAAAAATTATATGAAATATGAGAATGTATTACAAGTATTAAAAAATATATTTATGCACTTGTTTTCATCCCTATTTCATGATAACACATCATTAATCACCTTCTCACTACTGCCTGGATTTTTCACTATTTCCACCATTATACCTATTAGTAATTGGCTAACTTGGATGACTAATTTAGAAATCTTGAGGGATTTAAATTAGAAAAAAAACCTTCATTTACATGAAACATGGGTCTCAATATTCATCCTCCATTCATTTTAAAACTTTGACTTGGTCAAGTCTAACTGCTACAATAAATCTTTAAGAAATGTGCACTTCCCTATAGGGTCTACTCACACCCCTGACAACTCAATCACACTTGGAGGTGAATATTAGAGTTTAATACAATATATAATAGTTTTTATAGTCATTTTAGACCATTATAGTCTATTTTTATCAATATCTTCAACATTGAGTCTTTATTATGGTTTTATGAGGGTTTAAACACACTTCCACTATTAATGATTGTTCATAAAGCATAGCCCCTCAATTCAAAAAATAATGAATATAATTTTGATATAAGACCCTTCTATATGTACCATTAATATATTAGGTTCCCATTCATAGGTTTGATGAACTACAAAACACAAGAAAATCCTTCTTGGGTTGAGAACCCTCCATTCTACACACTCGAGAGACCTCCAAATACATTTTCATGACTTTTCCTACAAACCATGACCTAAAACTTGGTCAACATACTTTAAAAATATGAAACACTTATGAAAAAACTCACCAATACATACTTGCCTTGGAAATAGAACCTCATGCCCCATTAGGCCATACTCTCTCTCTCTCTCTCTCTCTCTCTCTCTCTCTCTCTCTCTCTCTCTCTCTCTCTCTCTCTCTCTCTCTCTCTCTCTCTCTCTCTCTCTCTCTCTCTCTCTCTCTCTCTCTCTCTGTGTGTGTGTGTGTGTGTGTGTGTGCATCATGTCTTTATGATACATTAGACCTAAAAACACACCTTACTACCACTATTAGTGTACTCTACACCTCATAAACATGCTAAATAAACCTCAAAAAACCTCTCATGCCTCTGCGCATCCATATTAACAAGTCATAATACTCATACCTTCTCATAAGGACTTTACATGCCATAACTAGTCTTAGGCTACTTAAGCACTTGACCTCTATGCCTCTTTTCATGCTCTCAACACCTCACTATCATGATCAACATATCACTCTCATCCCATAAAACCTATCTCATGCTTAAACACTATCATACATCCTTCACATGCTTTGACAATAGATCATGATACCTCATTAGGCCAGACAAGGTCTAGGACTTATCTAGTTACAGGCTTGGATTGAAGGTTTTACCTCTATAGGATCACCTTAAAATTATACTTGATGCCTATACACCTTGATTTCATTCCTTAAATTATCCTCAAACAATGTCATACCTATGCACATACATCTTCATGCTCACCATGTACATGCCTCTTCATGACATGACTATGTTTGATATGCATTGTACGTTCCATACTTGACCTATTCCAATGATCTAAGACATTAGTTGTATTCAAATTATATATTTTTAAAATTAACTAGTCACATCACATACTATAAATATGTATTTCGTCACCTTTTCACATTTCACACTACCAACAACACTCTTTTCTCTCATGATCACACACTTCTCTCTTGTTATGTTGTGGAGCCTATTTACAAATTATATTGTATTTCAAATATTGTACATTTAAAATGTATTGTTCACTCTTTATGTATTCTCACTAAGGTTTTGGTACCCATTATTTTGTAAAACTGATATGTGGTTACCTATTGATGTATTATAGATGTAGTAGGTAATACGTCAAATTTGGAACTAGATTTGAGAAGGAAGAATAGAGTGTGTGAATTTAGATGCAAATTCAGGAGACTTTATAGAGCATAGCTCCAAATAATATTTGTGTATTTTAATTGTGAGAAGATTTATTTGAGAGTGTATTGTAATAATGTGGCTTGTAATAAAATCTAAGTGTTTTTTAGTGGATGTAGCCCACATTGGGTGAACCACATTAAATCTTGTCTTCTTGTTGTGCATTTTTATTTCTATTCTTTATGCATCTCTATTCATAGATCTTATTACTATGATTCTTTGAAATTATTCTGCATTAATTTTTGATTTATTCCTAACATCTCTCATAGCAACACTCATGGAAACACTCTTTCTTTCATGAATGACCTCACTCATGATAACTATTCCATGTACCTAGTTACTACCAACTGTACTCTACCAATTGTCTCTATTCACCTTTGACATCTACCTTATGCAAGATGCATCTTCACAATATGTTCTTTGATATCATTCTTGATCACTCAAATCTTACTTGACCATGCACCTTCACAAGAACCTTTGACATCAGTGACAACATCAATGCCAAAACTAAACAATCAATACCAATGCCCAACACCCCCTTGAAACTATCTTTAATAACCCCTTGTAAAAATATAGAGGTTTGGAAAAAGTGATAATGCAAGATCAAAAAATGGACATCAAACTTAGCTAAAAAAACATCCACAAATAAGATAAATTTGTACAATAGTGGCAGAATTGAAAATGAAGTGTTGGGAATAGTTTTTAAAAATAATGTGCCAAAAAAGTCTCTTTCATGAACAATTTGCTTGAAATTAAGGAAAATCAACTCTAAATTAGGAAAGTTAATAAAAATACATAGTTTTAAAAAAAATGACACCTAAAACAATGTTTGGATGAGCAAGAATGGGCCTTTAAAGTTAGGTCATGAATTAGCAGTCTAGATCATGGATTAGTAGGGCCAAGTTGTAAATTGAAGTGATTCTAGGATGTAGATTATCAGTTCAGGCCACATATCAATGATCTATGAAATTAAACTTACACAAATGATAATTGACCTATAAAACCATTTATACAAAGATATTTTCCTCATTATTTTTTAATACTCCTAATCATTCATGGATGCATAAGAAGACAATACTCAGATTAGAGGAGCTATGACAAGCCTAAATACTCAATATTTCAAACTGCATTACAACAAAAAAGGGGTTCATTTTTCCATAACTCATTCTAATACCATGTCAAAATGTGTGGTTTTAGTTCAAAATGAGCCATGATCGAGAATTGATGGATTAGATCACACTAAAATATTAACATTCAATTTAGAAATGCATAAAGAGAGTTCTGTTTAAAAAAATTAAAACCAAACATGAGCAGAATAACATCTTGTATTCTCATTAATCGAAAAATAGATTGAGGAGAGCTACATATATAAGAATATGAGATGGAGTGTGCACCAAGCCATATTGAAGTGGTGACACCACTCATTCATAGTGTATTTTGCACCCACTCATAGTGAGGTGTGCACCCATTCATATTGGATAGATGACCTCACCCACACATAGTGGAGTGTGCACCCACTCATTATTGGAGTAATGACCTCACATAATTATATTGAAGTGATTACCTCATTATTACCCCTAAATGATCTCATTATTACACATAAGAAATATAAATACATGTATAGGAAAAACCATAAAAAAATAAAAAACATACACACTAGCAATTTCCTCATTTAAACTTGATGACACTATTCGACATCGGTCTTAATCATAATTTTGAAATGTTTATGAAAATTTCATTACATGAGTAGTATTATAGCATGAGCATAGTCTCCAATACCATTGAGAATGCAACATATAAAATTTTATATTTTGTCAATGAGTCAGACCTATTCTCCTCATATAAACAACTTGTTTTTCTTGTAGAATTTACTCTCTAGTTGGTTAAATTCATGAAACATTTCAAGGGGAGAGTTTTAGAGGCAAGTCATGGGAGAATAATTGAAGTTATTGATCTAGTTGGTTATCCCAAGGATAAAATTTAACATGCCATTAAAATGAAGGGAACTCTACACACTTTGCTTGTTAACCATGCATAACTCATGGGAAATAATGAGTCATTATTTAGATATTTAATTATAAATTTGACAAGAACATATGAATATTATCAAGCATGCATAGTTGCATTCCAAAGCCAATAATATTTTTATTCCAAATCACATGAAAATTCCAAGTGATCTGATTAAAATATATATATTTTGGTTGGATATTGCTTTTAGAAACACATTATAAAATTTTTGTATGTTTTTAGCTTTTTTATAATATTAAGAAAGCTACTTTAGGTTCTTCATGTAAGCTTATTTATATATATGGTAGTTACCATCTAAAATTATATATAATTTTTCAGTTTATCTCAAGGAGAGGAAAATCTATACAAAATTAAATTAGAAATTCATCAAAAAATTTAGTGATTCATGTTATTGGTTTTTATCAATTTATAGGTAATGCATGAGATATTAGAATAGACTCGATTGTATATGAGATTTATATGTTTGAAATTTAGATTAGTTAACTTGAGTGATAATTGATTTGATTATTTTATGACTGAAATTTATATTATAAATTTGTTTTGTGACTGAATGTGCATGTTATATATAATAAATAATTTTTTAAAGTAAATGTCACGAAAATTTATTTTTAATAATTAATCTCTTAGACTCATTTTTTTTCCATTTAAGTCTAAATAACAACTAAAATGAAGTGAATACTTGTTTAAATTTCATAGGTGAATTCAAAAAACTACTCTATTTAAGATAATATCTTTGTTAATTCAAGAAATCTTATTTTCTTCTTTCCCCTTATTTTTCTTCATGTTTATTTCAGTGAAAACAGATATTTTATAATAGTATTATTGTGAATATCCATAATTATCGTAGTTTAATTAATTAGCTTGAGGTTAAATGAACATATTCTAGAAGATATTATGTAACAAATTAAAAACCATTTGGCTCAACTGATATTCCACCACGTGATTATCTATAAAAATAAATACTTGCAACTCGTACTTTAAATTACATCATGTTATCTTAAAATGAGAGAGAATTATCCCATCAACTTATTAAATGGATCACAAATCAATA
The DNA here is from genome assembly GCA_037957365.1 of Torreya grandis. Classification (NCBI taxonomy): domain Eukaryota; kingdom Viridiplantae; phylum Streptophyta; class Pinopsida; order Cupressales; family Taxaceae; genus Torreya; species Torreya grandis. The sequence goes on along the minus strand of JARHVA010007660.1, from coordinate 184,789 downwards.
TCAACATCCTACATATCTATTATTAAATAATCAAAGATTATATGATTCTCTTATTATACAAAATACACACATATGTTAAATATCAATATATATTTAACAAGTATTAATTGAATATATATACATATGTGTGCATATATATATATATATAAATATAACACATGATATCCATATATTACAACACAATATATATATTTATAAATCAATTCATATATACATTTATATCATTCTATTAATAATACTTTAAAATCATATATAATCACATATACATATACACAGAAAATATACAAATATTTAAACATTTAATATAATTATGTCTAATATATTCATTTCATTATAATTTAACTTATTTATACAAATATTTTATTACTCATTTATACACATGTTTAATTATCAAATAAATAACATTTTAAAAACCTATTCTATTTTATTATACTAAATCGCTTAAATTATTTATAATTTTTATTTCCTACGCCATAGAGAGTCTTTAGTAGCCTACATTAAGTAAAACAATTGAAAATCCTCCATCATTGGAATTAAAAATTGTCCGTCCCATACACTTTTCATAGCTTTAGGTGGGAGGGAAATTTGAGATTAAGTCGAATAAATTTTTGAAATTACCTTCCAAAAATACTATCCCACACATTTACATCATTTTAAACTTTTGAAATTCATTCAAATTTTGTAAATTCCCCCCTCACATTTATTTATGATCAAATTTGATAATTTTTCCTACCCGTTAAATTCTATAAACATATAATAGTTTTCAATATTGGGATTATTGCACCTTAGGTATTATCCCCAAAGTTGTTTTTTTAAGCCTACACTATTTTTAGGTTTTTGAATTATATTGTCTTTTATCAATTACCTTGTCAAAAGTTTATATTATTTTAAAATTTTAAATTTATCTCATCTTAATAATTATTTTATTTTTTATTTTTTATTTTTAAAATTATTAGTAGATTATAGATTTTAAAATGAATATTTATAGAATTTCAGTTACATATATTTGATAAATATCAATCAAGGTTTATTTTTTAATTTTAAATCTTTTTATTATTGAAAGGTTCATATTCACCATTTTATTGTGCCTAAATGTTTATCTCTTTCTTCGATCTATAGATCATTATATGCACTACACAAAAACCTTAAAACATGATAGACATCATTCACTATCAATTTCAGATCCATACCTATTTACTAACCTTCTAGACACTATCGGCCATAGAGGGATACTACCACCGATGGTAGTGCCCAAATCTTTATCTAGTGTCTAGTTATTAAAATTCATCTAAATTACAAATATTTTGAAACCTATGGGTTGGCCTATTTTTCTTATTGAATCATACCATGAAATATTTTTAAAATGTATGGTATAAATACAAGTATAAGCCTTCTCATTCCACATATAGGAAATACAAGGTGATCACTTATTAAAGTTTAATCAATCAACTACACGACTAAAATATTAGACCTTGTTCATCCCTATTTTCATATCAACCACAAGGGCGGTCATATGACAGGGGTGAAACATTCAAAGAGAAATCCATGAACAATAATTTTCAAGTTAAAACTTAGATCATTGCATGCACCTTCATATAGTATATTGCACCCTTGTGCACATACATTCCGACACATAAAGGAGAACTATGTAAGTCTGAGGTCCTCCTTAGAATATTGACTATGTAGGTAGTATTCAATGATAGAGGGGTCATTGAGGTTAGCTCCACACTATGAGTTGACTAATTTATTTTTATCAAACACATTTTAAGGGTGAAGAAATGTGAAAAGTGAGGGTTTGATCAAATTGGTAAAGAGGGACAACCTATATTCCAAATAAACACATCAGTAGAAATGCAATAGAAAATCCAAAATAATGAAGTTGGTAATATCGAGATCCAATCATTATTCTGTACTACACACATGTATCATAGTCAAACACTCACGTCGATGCTAGTGTCTAGATCTAATAGTAGTGTCAACGACCAAAAAAAAATGTATTTTAAAATTTGACAACTAATTTAGAATATTGATACTACATATTATCCACATGTTTCCAATCTATATCTACTTGTGCATAATAAACTAAGCTAAATATCATTTCTCTTTGGTATTGCAATCAATTGAACATCTTTCAAATTCATTACTTTCTATATTTAGCGTATCTGAATATTATAATTGAAAATATTTATTTATCTATATTTGCAAGTTAATTGGCCTAATATAGACTAATTTATTACCCTTGTACTTGAACTATTTATATATTTTTAACTCTATCCTACATACTATTTAAATTTAAGGCTAAACATTTGGTAAACCTAAACTTTAGTCTCCACAACCTAGGTTGATCTAGGGTTTCTTGATTTACTATTTTTTTGATCTCTTATTTCAAACTATTCAAAACTTAAAAATCAGAGTTTTTTTTCTCTAAAATCATGTTTAAAATGGATACATCTAACATTTATTTCATGACAAAATATATGATGGTAGAACTTGCTTTTTATTTCTCATACATTGTTAAATCAATCAAAATGAATAAGAAAATTGGTCAATATAAAGAGAGAGTTTTAAACCAAGATCAATTTTTAAAAGAAAATTGGTCAATATAAAGAGAGAGTTTTAAACCAAGATCAATTTTTAATCTTTTTAAAACTCATTTTTCATTAATATAGATCCGGTTTCAAATGATAACATATTTGTTCAAAACCCTTTGTTCTTATTAAATCTTATTCTAGTGATAGTGACCATCCTGCTTCCATTATTTTCTCATGGTTTAGATTCCTCTATCCATGTAGTTGCTGGACAAAAAGATAAGGGTGCTCAACATGTCCCACCACCTATTAATATACATAGGTTCCTTCACTTTACAAAATAAAAATGCAAATGCACTTGCAGATGTAAGGTTTATGAAGAGTTGTGTATGGTGACTTTCCTCACTTTACAAATGAGGAAGATATTGTGTGGATTGCATCCTTGAAAAATTAGGCACTTTGTTTCATTTACCTCTATGTTTTATATAGTTTGCATTCTCACATTGTACATGCCATGTCACCTAAGAAAGCTTAGAACATTATTTCAATATTTTTTTGAGGTCACTTTGCCCCCATTTATTCCTCTTTCTTCTCCTCCCTCTCAGAGTGAGGATTTTTCTATTGATGTCATTATTGTTGTTACTCCACAATCTTCTCCTATTTGTGAGGATGTGATTCTTGATGGTGATATGCATAATGAACCTTTGTAATATCCCTCTTCTATTAGTTCTTGTCCTCCTTCATTTGTTAGCAATGAATCATTTTTTGAGGATCAGACACTTGTACCACCTCTTCTTACTGCTCATTCTACTAATTTGTTTATTGGTGGTCACTTAGATGAGGTATACACACATCATCCAAATACTAATGCACATTCTAATTACAAGATTGTTGCTCCTATTCTTGATTCTGGTTTGATTATTGATAGTACCACAATAAACCCTAAGCAACCCATTGATCATGTGATCTCTTTCTTAGCACTTCAACAAGCACATAGTAAATTAATGAAACATAATTCCATTTTATGCTACTTGATTCATGAAAAAGATGCCCTCATATGCTCTCTACAGAACAAACTTATCGGTATACAACATTAGATTGATATGTTGGATACTCATACCAGTGATCCTAGTCCACCATGTACTATTACTAAATTTGGTACACATGCACTTGAAGCACTTTTACAGTGTGATTTACCATATATTGAGCAACCAATTTTTGTTGTTCCTCTTATTGTAGATGATAATTTTATGCCTACTATTGCTGCACATTCTACACATCCCATTCCAATTCCACCTACATATATGCATGCTTCTTTTGAGAAACATACTAATGATTTTAGATCTTGCATGCTTCGTTCCATGGGTCACACTACTATACTTGTGGGCATTGGTAAACGTCTATAGGGTATTGATTTCCTACACCTATTTATCCAGTTATGTAGATTTATCGACAAGGCATTAATTATGATGCAAATGTTTCTTCAAGATATTTTAATAGATTTCCATCCTTTGTTCACTCCATATTTCATGAAGGTAGTGAGCTATATATGGGTTTTTCTACACTCAGGCTTGAGAAACCTAAGACTACATCGGTCAAACATGATCCACCTAACACTTTTTTGGGTGCTACCTCACACTATTATATTATGGAATTTTCACCCACTCATATATAGGTATCTTTATCCACCATTTATATTCATTTTAGATGGATTTACGATCATTATTGGTGGTGTTGACAGCATTTCTTGCAAAGAATCTACAAGTGAGGTTCCTCCACCACTCAGCTTCTTCAACCGCACATTGCTCCTCCTACCTTTTGATGCTCATTTGTTGTATGATCTATTTTTAGGTAGATTTGTTTTATAGCATGCATCTCTCATTTCACATATCACATCTTTGACAGAATATGTAGTTTCATGCATCAGTTGGTGATATATTTTGTTGGCTGGTCACACTGAGAGTCATGGACTTTTGTCCTTCATGTGTGTATGTTCCATGTTGAGCATTTTTTTATTTAATTTATTGACTATCCCACAACCACCAAGGACATATCATTGAGATATATGTATCTATATCTTTGATATTGATAGTCTCCTTTAAATTTTTTATGGAGATTGATCTCTTTTTGAAGAGTAGTTAGTCTAGCGAATCCCAGTGTCAATAATTCAATGTTTGAATAGTGGGAATGACCCACTCATATAATGTTTTGAGTCATTACACCCACTTCAGTATTAAAGGGGTGTGTGTGAACATATTGTTTAATGTGTCATGTTCCTTACTAGTCCTTGGTGTACCACATTTTATTTTGGAGGTAATTGATTGAGTGTACTTTTGTTTGATAGGATTTACTCCATTGAGTGCACCTACTACAACATTGTGTTGAGATATTGAGTCTTGATTCTTGTGATGCCTTGAATAATAAGTCATATTCTCTACTTTAACTATAGTTCTACTCATTTTTTGGGTAACTTATGGTGACACATTTCATTCATGGTAACTTCTTTTTCTAGTTTTGTGATCAATGTTTTTTCCAGAGTAAGCCTTGTAAAGATTACCAGTTCCTATTTGACTTGGTGGTTATATATACTCTACATCCATGTATTTTTATAAGATAGATTGTACATTTGTATTTCACTATGATTTTTTACATGGGTACTTGAACAGGCTTAGTTTCTAAGATCCATTCAGTCTCTATGTTTTCTCTTTTCTATTTGACTTGGTGGTTATATATACTCTACATCCATGTCTTTTTATAAGATAGATTGTACATTTGTATTTCACTATGATTTTTTACATGGGTACTTGAACAGGCTTAGTTTCTAAGATTCATTCAGTCTCTATGTTTTCTCTTTTTTCACTCCCTATTATGCGCCTTAAGAGAGGGTGTTGGAGTGATAATTCACACTCACTCATAGAGTTAAGCTTAATTGAGATTTAATTTATTTATTATTGAATTGAAACTAGTTGTGCATGTACAATTTGTGTAGTGTACAAATATAGTAGATTCTCTTATTTATAAGGTGATCACAATAATCAATTGGTTATTATGAAAAAAACTCACAAACCTATTTATTAGGCACTCTTTGTTCTTCTCATTAGTTGTAGGAAGAGAGATGCAAATTTCATATTCACCTTGAGACAATAATGAAGAGACTTTATTGTGCATAAGTATTTGTTTTGTACATAATGCCTATGATGGATTCGTTGTGGTTGTGGTAATGGCATGCAGGAAAGATCCCAAATCGATGAGAAATATTCTCAATTCTGATAGAATTTTTCACTATCTAAAATTATATATCATATGAATCCTTACATGAAACAAAAGTACCGAGTGATATACAACTAGATTAATTTGCATATATTATAAAAGATCTCAAAAATAATGCAAATCTCATTATTTTTTATCCAAAATATTTACCATCAAAAGATATTATTAACCAAGACTTGTCTCTATTCATACAAGTTAGTATGCATAAAAAGGAATAAAAAGAGTGCTAGTTGACAATGGGTCTAGCCTAAGCATTTGTAGCATGGAATTCTTGACAATAATGGGTATTAATACCAATCTTCTCCAAAAATAAGATGCACATATCAAAAGATTTGATAACTCACGTAGCCCTCAAATTGGTCAAATCACATTAGATGTGATAGTAAGACCAAAAACAATATCAACTACATTCTAAGTAATGTCTCAATCATTGCATTATAACTTACTCTTGGATAGACCTTGGATACATGTGATGAATTATATTCTATATACATTACATAGATGTGTCAAATTTATATATGATGGAGCATTATGGATAATTCATGTCGATTATTAACCCTTAAATTTTTTTTGAATGTTACATTATGACATGAAAGGGGTTCCTAAACTCATATCACCAAAGTAATATACTCCGTTTGAAAGCATACCAAATTATGAGACAAGAAGATAAATCCATCATTTACCTTAATATTATTATAAGTCGTTAGCTACCATGGTGCACATGGATAGACACTTAGAATAAGAACCATTACTAAAAGAGATAATAACATTAAAACAATAGGAAAATATAGCATTTGAGCTTCTATTATTGGTTAATACCAATAAATAAAATGGTAAAGTTTCATACTACTATGATAGTGATGATGAACGTACTCATAATATAATCAATGAATAAATGCAAAAAACTAAGTTTTGATCCACTTGAACATCTTTCACATTACCTATTCACAACTATAGGTCCTAGTACATACAAGTTAAAATAATCGCTAGAGAATAAAAAAGAACATTGAGATAAGGGAAAGGCAAAATTATCAAATGAACATGTAAATTATTTTTATTTAATCCATCCCTCTTGGCTACAAACATTAATTCAACCTTACAAGGATAAAATATAGATAAATCATGTAAATAATGTGGATTTTGTTGTTATGAGTTTTATACATAGAAAAAAATATTTACGAGGTAAACTATACAATTTTAGGATCTCAATGAAGATTGACTTCACTCTATGGCATGATATGTAGGTATTGGGTCTTACAATGACCAGTAATGGAATGGTAGTGAGTGAAACAACTATCAACTTAGATGGTTTGGATGTGGATATGGATCCAAGATGCACTTGGGTTGAATGGAGTGGTGATGAAGATGTATTTATGCTAAGGTGATCACAGTTAAAATAAACCACAAAAAGAAGGGGAGGGTAAGGTGGAAAAGAAGGTCTGCAAATAAGGAACATGAATTCTTTATAACCATATCGAGAACAAGGATAAATGCCAAGGAACTAATGCTTGCAAATTGCTATTTTATCACATAGAATTGAAAAACATAGTGAGAGGTTTGAGGATACGATGAAATTAAATACCAATTATTAACTAAAGGTTACTTGTTATCAAGACTACTATATCATTTATTAACACATGATTATAGTTAATACAAAGAACATCTTAGACTAGCTATGGATCGGTATAAGAAGTTGCATCAGATGGCATTTATACACAAATTTTAAAGAGTAACTTCATTAGCTTGTTAAAAAAAAGGATCCATCAACATAAAATTGATGTTCCACATTTCAATTGATAACACCTTACTAATCAACTACAAGCTACTTGAAACTATTATTGCATATATCAATAAAGACTAATTTACAAGTTAGATCAAAATATATAAACACTATGACATAGACATGAAAGAGAAAGAGTGATTCATGCAACACAATTTCTTTAGAATAACCAAAAGGTATCTATCCGTATTGAAGATAAAAAATTATCCTCCTTTTGGAATGTGGGAGATACATGTATATATAGGCTTGGGATGGTGACACCTAATGTCTCAATCCATGTTCAAAGTTTTTATTACCCTTAGGATAACTCATGAAGAGTCATGCATAACATACATGGCCACAACATATCCAACTATCCCCAAGAGATAAAAAATGTTACAACAAATTTTTTTTACAAATGACTAGTGCAATTACAAAAGAAATTTCCTCTAAGGAGGTAGTTGTCATTGTTGACACTTGTGTTCTAGTAGTCATTACAGTTGTACCCAGAGTTATAGCTATGGTTATCAATGCCATTTGATAAGTGGTTTCAATTAATGTAGCTAGTAGAGCCCACTTTCTCACCTAATTTTGTAAGTAGAGGGTGTGGCTCAAATAAAAATATATCTCAGTTTTATTAAAGTTAAATATGGGTCTTTTGAAGAGCTAGGGGAGTCTATCCATTAATTTTCTATGTGATTTCAATGCAGCCCCAATCTCCACATAAAGACTCTTTGTGTTAAGGACCCTGCTTAAATTTTTTTTATATCAAATGTTTCAAGTCATCATAGGTCTTATATATTGTGCCCTCGACCTTTGATTTAAAACTATTTGCTGCTATCTAGAAGATGTATTCAAAGATGGATCTAAGGACCAATTCTCCACTTTAGCTAACTACACCAATAATTCTCATTTCCCCTAAAATTGTAATGCCTTTCCCTTCATGGTTGATGAGTTGTTTCACTATATTTTGCATCTCTTTATGCCATTCCATCAATCCATCTATTCTAGTTGCTACATAATTTTGGGCCCATGCTACATCCATATTAGTTATTAAGTTTAGGTGACTATATGCCTTATCCCTAGATGCTTGATATATAAAATAAATTTTGGCCTCCATCTTCTTCATATATTTTGCAAAGGAGGAGGCATCTATCCATTTTGGTTGTGACTCCCTCTTTGCATATCTTATTTATTAGAGGGTATCATACAAATTTTGAGATACTCCTTGTACATTGCCTATGAATTGTCTCAAAGGCTATATGATATTTCTTTCTTGTAAAGAATATGTAGACTGATCGTAGCCTCTAAACATTTCCTTTATTACTCCCCCTACAGAGTCTATAAAGGTGTATGGGTCTTCTTTGTGACCACCCATGTCAGAGGGGAGAGTTATTCTTTTCTTAATCAAACATAACACATCTTCTCTTTGTTTCAGTTCTGCCTACTCTCCTTCAACCATTATGGTTTTCATTTTGATCTTCCTTTCATTTTGATCTTCCTCATAGTCTTAGTTTATTTATAAAAATGGAATTATACTATTGACTAATCTCCTACCTATCTTCTTCTACTTATTATATTTTCTATATCCATTCTAAGACATTTAAGGTGACTGGTTATGGTGAGGGATACACCTGTGTTGTAGGGTTAGAAGATAGAAATTTCCCAAGGGGAAGCATGGGCTTAGGAGAGGATATTCCTAGTTAGGGAAATGGGGGAATAACTCTTCTCCATCCATTGAACTTCTTGGAATCCACTATGTCAATTATTAACTTCCCTTTCTCATATATGTTGGCTATTTTTGGCCCATAAAGTTTGATCAACTAAAACTATGTGAGTGACAATTGTCCTCCAAGTATCTTGATATTTTTGTGATCCATGTCACAAAATCTAGTCCAAATTACTTCTTTAGCATCAGGAAAGTTCCTGTAGGCATTAACCAAGAAATATTTTGACAAAATCTTTTCAATAACAAGCCCAAAAAATTATTTGATTCGGGTCTCTGTAGGGATAAGAAGCCATTCTTTTATTATTTCTATTTCTTATGGAGTAAGATTTTTTGGAAAAATATCATAATCAAAATTATTAGATCCTTCATCACCCTAAAACATCAAAACATGATTAGTACAAAACTTATGAGAATACCACTTCAATCCTTCTCTAGATATCAAATCAGTTAAATAATTAGCAGTTCCTTTCTTGTATTGAATATCAAACTCAAATTTAGAAATCCATATTTCCCATCTAATCATTATATAATTTCCAACTTGTTGGGTGTGGGGTTTTCTAATGATATATTCAAACTGTAACAGATCTATCCTTAAGAGGAATTTCTTTGGGAGCAAAAAGATCCTTAGTTTGAACATGCATAGTTTGGTTGCAAACAGTTCTTTCTTAGTGGAGTGGTAATTCTTTTGAGTTGGGTTCCATGTTCCACTACAATAATAGCAGACTTATTCTCTACCATATTTAGTTTTTCCCAGAAGTATTCTACCATATGCTTCATTTGAAGCATCTATTTCCAAAATCATTAAACCTTCTCCTGGTAGTTTGAGATTTGTTAGTCCTTTAACTTTTTCCTTGATTATTTTGATTGCCTATGTCATTTCAGTAGTTCATGGGCTTGAGACTTTTCTTAACCTTTTCTATAGTATTTTCCTATCTTTGGCCTGATCTTTATAGAATGGAGAGCAATAATTTAGAGATCCAAGGAATCTCTATAATTGGGTTTTGTCTTTTATTTCATCTAGGAATCTCTCTAAAGACTATAAAATATGGGGTTGTAATGCAATCTTATTTTGACATATATTTAACCCAAGAAATTCAATCTCTATTTTGCCTATCTCCATTTTCTTATCACTTAAAACCAACCCATTCTGGTTACAAAGATCAGCAAATTCTTTCAAATGTATAAGATGACTATTTAAATCTTTTGAAAGAACTAATATATCATCAATATAGATAACAAAATGCTTAACATGGCCAAATATTCCATCCATCCTTTTTTTAAATTTAGAGGGAGCATTTTTTAGGCTGAAAGGCATAACCTTCCACTCATAATTCCTATCTAAGACTGGTAAGACAAATGCAATTTTATAAGTATCTTTAGGTTCTATTAAAATTTGCCAAAATCCACTTTTAAAATCAAACTTAGAAAAAACACAACATTCCTTTAGCTTGTTGATAAGAATAGTCTTGTTATGAATTGGATGTCTAACAGGTATAAGCCAATCATTGAGCTTTTTATAATTTATTACCAGTCTCATTTTTTCTCTTTTTTGTTCTAAGTGTTTATTCACATAGAATGCAGGAGAAACCCATTCACTATGGATTTTTTGTATCAAATCCATCTACAATAATTCTTTGATCTCTTCTTCTCCTATTTTAACTTGAGAAGGGGAGAAAGGGATAGTGTTAGATTTGATACCTTGGGTATGATCAATTTCAGGTTTTAGATCAAGAGAAACAATATATTTAAACTTATCCCAAAACCTTCCAGGATCATTATCACAAAATCCTTTGATATTTGTTATGATAGTATTCAAGATATCTTTTCTCTTTTCAAAATCTTGTACTATCCTGTAAATATTCATTTGCAGTTTTCTATCTTCTTCTTCATGGGGTCTTGTGGTAATTCTTACAGTTGCATGGGGTTTTCAAGGAATTTGGTGTTCATTACCAAAAAATCTCAAAGACAAGTATTTGTTGTGAATAGTATAAGGCATGAAATGATTCAAGAAGTTTATTCCTAAAATAATAGCTGTCAACATCTTATTGAACATCCATAATTTTACATATACCTTAATGCCCTTCACTTCAAGTAGTACTCTAGGAGAAACTTTATTTAAAGTAGTCCTTGACCCATTGACAACAAAAAAATTTAATGAAGCATCTTCCCATATGTACTCTGGGATAGCTCGATGCTTTGAAATATTCATATTTGCTCTAGTATTGATTACATAATCTTAGGTTAATAAGCCATTATTTGAATCAATGATGTTTACTAAGATAATGATCTATTTTTGTTATCTGGCATAGAAACATCCTTGATTAAGAGGAACTTCTTCAGGGATATTTTCTTTTATAGAATCTTCAGAACATTTTATTAATCATTAATATCTTAAGAAGCAGATTCTATTTTTGATTTTATAGCTCTAAGGATTTCGATAGGAGGCTTTTCGTATTTTATCAGGTTCTTTATGCTTGGATTCTTAGCCTTATTTTTTTGTTTTCTATTCCCTTCTTATTGTGCATATAACATTGGGTTATCATGAAATTTAACCTATTGTATTGTTTTTCCATTAGGGTCACCATGTGTGCTGTGTAATTGGGTAAGCTCATCTTAATAGATAAGGATGAGATGAAGAGGGAGCTTATGATTCTAGAGTATATATTCTAGATGTTTCATTCGAGCTTCAGGATCATATCTAGACATCATATTACAATAGTAGAGTTTAGTCTCAGAGTTATCAAAAGAAGACAGCTATTTAAATTGATTTACTTGATTTTCCTTTTCACTAGAAGAAATATCATTTTCAATGGGTATTGAATATACATCATCATTTGAGTTGAATTCAAAAATAACTTGCATTTCTTCATTAGGAAGTATAGCTCTAATATTTTTCATCTTTTTAGGATAAATTTTCTTATTTGGTCACTTAGGAGCTATATGACCTTCTTGACCACATATATAACATTTTATAGGTCATTTTCTTGAGATGGTTCTTTTTGGCTTAACATAAGTTTTTATTTTAGAGAACCTCCTCTTATACTTGGGCTTGTCTCCAGTTTTCCGTTTTTGGGATTTGCTCTTTTCTTTATGGCATTTACAATGAGAATTATCATAACCACAATATCCTAGTGCACTATATCCACTATTTTTGTAGATACTATTATCAATGGTTTTCATTTGTTTTTTAAGAAATTTGGCCGTAGCTTTATCCTTACATTTACTGTAAAGATATTCTTCTATAGACTAGATAATTTGACCTAAGGTCATTTTTGCAATTGTGGTTATTTCTCCAATTGTGGCTTCTTTTTTGGTTGCAATGCAAGCTAATACTCCATCTGAGATTTTTATAGGAAGTGCATTAATAAACATGTGTTCAGTTTCAGTCTTTTGGCTATGTTTTGTTTTTCTTGGCAAAAGAGCAAAATCACACTTGAATTTGTCCCAGTATTTCATGTAATAAAGCTTCATTCTAAATAATTTATTGTATTCAATAGCATCAACATTTACCATGTCTCTAGCATACTCATGGATAACTAATTTAGCAAATTCAACTACCATGGATCCTGCCACAACCCTTTGGTCTTTTGTAAGGGATAACCACCATCCTTTTATGATTCTATCTAGGTTAGAAATTATAAGTCCATGCATTCTTCCTTAGTCTTCCCAAATATAAGTTGTTGAGTTTTTTCCCATCTATGGAACCTTTCAGTTAGACTCTGGATTCTATATCTTATATCATTACCTACTCCACACGAACCATCAATATTGAGTGAATATGGAAGTATAGGAAACTGAGTTAGATCATCTAGCTATCTTATTTGATTTTTTGGATGTCCTGATCAAGGGCTTTAACACTACCAAAATTTCCTTGGGGAACTATTTCTCTAATCCTAGGTGTGACTATAGACAAGCTGGATGACTCAATGTTGGAGGATTATACTTCTTCCAACCATCTAGGTGTACCAATAAGTACAACCTTTTCCTCTTACACACCTTCTGAGCTAGTGAGTAGGGATTCAGTCTAATCCTTTGAAGCATCCAAGTGATCTAAGACATCAAGATTATTAGGGTTCCAATCTAATTCACTACATTCATTGAAATATAGGTAGGTGGTAGTGATATTTTCATCAATGTTATTTTTTTGGTTTATATCTTTAAATAGCTTGACCAATTCTTTGAAAATTTTAGTATTTTTACTAGGCCTTTCAATCCTTTTGTAGGTATCATCAATTTTTTTATAAAATCACTTATGCTTAATGACTCAATGTTTATAAAAGATCTTAATTATCTGATTTGTTTATCATGATTAGATACTTGCTCTGTAGTAGGTTGTCTTAATGGGATGATCTTAGAAGGGGTGCCTTCTCCTATGTTTACCATACTTAGAGGGTTTGTTTTATAAGGCCTTCTCATGTTTTCCTGCAATTCATGTATTTGAGTAGAAATAAGTGAGGATGATCGTACCAAGGTATCAAACTTTTCTTGAAGTTCTTGAATTTTCTTTTCAGTTTCCTCTACTCTAACACTCTATTGGTCATTTATTTTTATGACAACTTTTTTATATTTATTTAAGGCTAATGTACATTTTTCTAGTTTGCAAATTTTTACTAGTATCAACACTTAAAAGGTCCACCATTCTTGTGTGGATTACTTTAAGCATATCATAGCCTTGTGTATTTGTCATAATCAACTTCTTCAGATATTCTTTTATTTCTTCAAGCTTTGTAGCCTCACGAGAGAGGTCTAGATTTTCTACTCTAAAAGGACTTCTTCCAGATGTTTTACTATGCTAGTGGCTTCATATAACATTACTATTTGTTTATCTTGACCTTTATTTAACTCAACCAGGCCAGCTTTGGCTACATTTATCTCACCTTGAATCTTGTCACTAGTATTGACTAGTAAAGCTAGGTCCTATGTTTGGGCCAATGATTTCTTAACCAGTGTTCCCAAATTTTGATCTAGAAAGTTTCTCATTTGAGAAATTTCCACATAAAGTTCATCAATATTTTTTTTTCCAACTTAGTTAAAGCTAAATTACACAAGTTTATTTGCCTTCCTATAGTAGATTTATGTTTCCCCCTACCTATTACTTTTACTGGGTCATGTTGCATAACAAATTAGCCATTAGATGTGAATTTTACATAGAATTTCCTTGGGAGAAATCTTCCCATATTTTATAGAACATTGTATTTGACATCTACCCCATTTACTTCTTTTTCTAAAGTAGTTGAGATTTTCAACTCATCTTCTCTTGGAAGAGATTTTCTTTCTTCAGTTGGCTCTCCTATAAACATATTAATATGCAAATCATTTTGCATTCTCTGGGTATAAGCTATACAGGCATCATAGTTAGGATGGTTGCCAAAATGATTTTCAGCTAGGTTTACATAAGAATTGTGTTCCTTAGGCAAACTATTGTATTCTAACCAATTTGATTCAGAAGCATCAGATTTTTGGGACTCCCATAAGGGCTTTCAATAGACATGTCAATGCTTATATCATCTAAATCTTCATAACTATGATAAGTGTCATGGACATAGTCATCCCATGAGTATGCATGAGATTCATGAAGATCAAGGATTAATCTTTCAATTTTATTAGGGTGCCTGGGGTTTTTTGTAAGAAATTCATTGCTCAATATGGTATCAACATCTTCTAGAAGTTCACAAAACTTTCTTTGAAATGTATATCATATTTTCTTATTCTCATGGTTATATACACAATATTTGAAACAAAAATTAAATTCTATTTCATCATACACGTGATCTCTAGTAAATTTGAACAACATATTAGTATCATAAAAACCTAATTCTTCATGAATGACAAGAATCTTGAACTAGGGGCTTAAAGTGGTTGGTGCATATTCTTCAAGCCATTTATCTAAAGTTAACCTTTCCCATTGAGCATATAGTACATCAACTAGTCTATCATGAAATATCCTTGTAATCATATTGGTGTTCATACAGATATAGACTTCTCCATAGAAAATTGCCTTTGCTTTGATTAGTCAAAACTCTATGAGTGACAATTTTCCTCCAAGTATCTTGATATTTTTGTGATCCATGTCATAGAATCTAGTCCAACTTCTTTCATCAACATCAGGGTTCCAATCTAATTCACTAAGTTCATTGAAATATAATAGTATCTACAAACATAGTGGATATAGTGCACCAGGATATTATGGTTCTGATAATTCTCATTGTAAATGCCACAAAGAAAAGAGCAGATCCCAAAAATAGAAAACTAGAGATAAGCCAAAGCATAAGAGGAGGTTTTCTAAAAGAAAAACTTATGTTAAGACAAAAAGAACCATCTCAAGAAAATGACCTATAAAATGTTATATATGTGGTCAAGGTCATATAACTCCTAAGTTCCAAAATAAGAAAAGGTATCCTAAGAAGATGAAAATTATTAGAGCTATACTTCCTAATGAAGAAATGCAAGTTATTTATGGATTTAGCTCAGATGATGATGTCTATTCAATACCCACTAAAAATGATATTTCTTCTAGTGAAAATTAAAATCAAGTAAATCAATTTGAAGAACTATCTTCTTCTGATAACTCTGAGAATGAGCTCTACTATTATAATATGATGTCTAGATTTGATCCTAAATCCTGAATGCAACATCTAGAATATATACTCAAGAAATGTAAGCTCCCTCTTCATCTCATCCCTATCTATCAAGATGGGCTTACCTAATTATACAACATGCATGGTGACCCTAAGGGTAAAACATTACAATAGGTTGACTTTCATGACAACCCAATATTATATGCACAATAGGAATGAAATAGAAAACAAAAAGCTAAGCCTAAGAATACAAGCATAAAGAGCCTGATAAAATACCAAAAACCTCTTGTTGAAATCCTCAGAGTTATAAAATCAAAAATAGAATCTGTTTCTCAAGATATTAATGATTTAATAAAATGTTCTAAAGATTCTATAGAAGAAAATAGCCCTGAATAAGTTCCTCCTAACCAAGGATGTTTCTATGTCAGAGAACAAAAAGAAATCATTATCTTATTAAAAATCATTGATTCAAACAATGGCTTATTAACTTGAGATTATTTAATTGATACTGGAGCTATCCCAGAGTACCTATGGTAAGATGCTTCATTAGATTTTGTTGATGTCAATGGGTCAAGGACTACTATAAATAAATTTTATCCTAGGGTACTACTTGAAGCAAATGGCATTAAGGTATATGTAAAATTATGGATGTTTGATAAGATGTTGATAGATATTATTTTAGGAATGAAGTTCTTGAATCAATTCATGCCTCACACTATTCACAACAAATACTTATGTTTGAGCTTCTTTGGTAATGAACACCAAATTATTAAAAAACCCCATGCAACTATAAGAATTGCCACAAGACCCCATGAAGAAGAAGAAGACAAAAAACTACAAATGAATATTTACAGGACAATACAATATTTTGAAAAGAGAAAAGATATGCTGAATACTATCATAACAAAGATGAAAGGATTTTGTGATAATGATCCCAAAAGGTTTTCATATAAGTTTAAATATATTATTTCTCTTAACCTAAAACCTAGCATTGATCATACCTAATGTATCAAATCTAACACTATCCCTTTCTCCCCTTCTCAAGTTAAAAAAAGAGAAGGAGAGATCAAAGAATTATTGTAGAAGGATTTGATACGAAAAAGCAATAGTGAATAGGCTTCTCATGCATTCTATATGAATAAACACTTAGAACAAAAAAGAGGGAAAATGAGACTGGTAATAAATTATAAAAAGCTCAATGATTGGCTTATACTTGTCAAACATCTAATTCCTAAAAAGACTATTCTTATCAACAACTTAAAAGAATGTTGTGTTTTTTCTAATTTTGATTTGAAAAGTGGATTTTGGAAAGTTACAGTAGAACCTAAAGATACTTATAAAATTGCATTTTTCTTACCAGTCTTAGATAGGCATTATGAGTGGAAGGTTATGCCTTTTAGCCTGAAAAATACTCCCTCTAAATTTAAAAAAAGGATGGATGGAATCTTTGGCCATGCTAAGCATTTTTTTGTCTATATTGATGATATATTAGTTCTTTCAAAAGATTTAAATAGTCATCTTATACATTTTAAATAATTTACTAATCTTCGTAACCAAAATGGGTTGGTTTTAAGTGATAATAAAATGGAGATAGGCAAAATAGAGATTGAGTTTCTTAGGTTAAATATATGTCAAAATAAGATTGCATTACAACCCCATATTTTGTAATCTTTAGAAATATTCCTAGATGAAATAAAATATAAAACCCAATTACAGAGATTCCTTAGATCTCTGAATTGCTATTCTCCATTCTATAAAGATCAGGCCAAAGATAGGAAAATACTACAGAAAAGGTTATGAAATGACTCAAGCCCATGGACTATTGAAATGACATAGTAATCAAAAGAATAAAAGAAAAAGTTAAAGGACTACCAAATCTCAAATTTCAAGGAGAAGGTTTAGTGATTTTGGAAACAAATGATTCAGATGAAGCATATGATAGAATACTTCTAGGAAAAAACTAAAGATGGTAGAGAAGAAGTCTAATATTATTATAGTAAAACATGGAACCAAACTCAAAATAATTACCATTCCAATAAGAAATAACTATTAGTAGCAAAACTATGCATGTTCAAGCTAAGGATATTTTTTCTCCAAAAGTAATTCCTCTTAAGGGTAGATCTGCTATAGTTTGAATCTATCATTAGAAAACTCCACACCTAGTAAGTTGGAAACTAGATAATGACTAGATGGGCAATATGGTTTTCTAACTTTGAGTTTGATGTTAAATACAGGAAAGGAACTGCTAATTGTTTAGCTAATTTGATGTCCAAAGGAGGATCAAAGTGGTATTCTCATAAGTTTTGTACTAATCATGTTTTGATGTTTCAGGGTGATGAAGGATCTAATAATTTTGATTACGATACTATTCTAAAAATTCTTACTCAGCAATAAATAGAAAGAATGAAAGAATGGCTTCTTATCCCCATAGAGACTTGAATAAAATAACTTCCTGGGCTTGTTATCAAAAAAGATTTTGTCAAAATATTTCTTAGTTAATGCCTTTAAGAACTTTCCTAATGCTGATGGAAGAAGTTAGACTAGATTCTGTGACATGGATCATAGATATATCAGGATACTTGGAGGACAATTGTCA
Organism: Torreya grandis; assembly: GCA_037957365.1. Lineage (NCBI taxonomy): Eukaryota > Viridiplantae > Streptophyta > Pinopsida > Cupressales > Taxaceae > Torreya > Torreya grandis. The sequence continues at coordinate 166,329 of JARHVA010007660.1, read as the reverse complement.
CTCGTAGAGTTTCAGTTGATCAAAACAAAGGAAATTTTTTATGGAGAAGTCTATATCTGTATGAGCACCAATTTGCTTACAAGGAGCTTTCATGATAGACTAGTTGATGTATAACATGATCAATGGGAAAAGATAACTTGGGATAAATGGCTTGAAAAATATTCACTAACTAATTTAAGCCCATGGTTCAAGATTCTTGTCATTCATGAAGAATTAGGTGTTTATGATACTAATATGTTGTTCAAATTTACTAGAGATCACTTATATGATGAAATAGAATTTGTGTTCTATTTCAAAGATTATATATATAACAATGAGATCAAGAAAATTATATATACATTTCAAAGAATGTTTTTTAAACTTCCATAAGATGTTGATACCATATTGAGCAATGAATTTCTTATATCAAATTCTAGGCACCCTGATAAAATTAAAAGATTAATCCCTGATCTTCATGAATCACATGCATACTCATGGGATGACTATTTCCATGAAACTTATCATAGGTATGAATTTCAGATGGCATAAGCATTGACATGTCAATTAAAATCCCTTATGTGATTCCCTAGCAAGAAGCATGGATGGGCCCTTTCAAGGTTTAATCATTTTCCCTTTAATATGGCCATGTAGATGATTTAACTATGTAAGCAAATCCAGGAGTGTGGTCCAGGTATATCACACCATGTGACCCATGGTAAGGTCTCATCTTGGCAGTAGAGTGGGTCTATCCTTTACCATTTACAGCTATGAGATGCTATTTGATTTTTATAAACATTTTGATTTGACAGGAGCATGTGCTCATATTACTCCATGATTCGAGTAGGGAATCCCAATAAAGTAGGAAGTAACACATGTGGTGGGGTTGGCCTATCATCCTCTTTACTTTTATTAGATGCTCCTTCAGTAGTATTCCTTTTGGTGTGACATGACCAAATCATCTTTGATTTTGTCACTTTGTCTAGTTGGATGGGGCTATCATCCAACAAACCTAGGTTTTTAGTTGTTTCTTACTGGTTACTCCTTGAACCAGTGGAAAATCTCTCCCAATTCTTTATTTAAGATGAGTTTGGAGTTCATTCACTACCATCGAGTGATAGGAGTAGAAAGGAGAGAGATCTTCAAGTCTTTGAGCTCTACAAGTCTTAGGATAGGTCTGTTAAGTATTAGTTCAGATAGCTACTTGACTCAGGGTCAAATAGTTTTCAAAATTATTTGGCCTTCTATGTTATGTATAGCCTATGAAACCAATGTATGTTAGTTTTTTTTATTGTTGATCCTAAAGAGTCAGTAGGATTATGACTATGTATGGTTAGAATGTTTTTGGACTTCACCTATTATGTAATGTTTTTCTATGTTATATAAATATTTTTTTTTCAATGTCTTGTTGGTATCAGAGCCTAGTTTGCTTATTTAATATATATTGTTGGTCATCTTATCATCTTTATTATTTATTCTAGCTTGTAGGGAAATCATACCTCTCTTTTGACAATATATTTAATGTTGATTGGAATACCAACTTTCTTTATTCATAATCTCAAGGAACCTACTATGTTTGAAGTTCCTCGAGACTTTTTTGGCGCAAAAATATATCAGATCTAGTTCTTGAATGTATGTGGAATACCTAGAGTTAAGGCCTTGAGACAAGGTGTCATTTAATCCATTTTTCCTAATAAACCCTATTTGAAGAATTATCTGTTAGAGGAGGACTTGGAAGTTACCAATCAAATGAGCACTAGGTGAAAACAAGGATAAGTTCTCCTGAGAAGAGCTACATATTCTAAGCGTTATGGACTAAGTAAGTGAAATTTCTATTACTTTTTAAGATTTGATGGAGAAATTAGAATTTATAAATATACAAGAGGATGAACATGATCTAAGCCAATATATTTCTCTTGAATCCATAAATGAAAATTGGGAACTCCCTAGATTAGATTTATCTAAAGTCGATAAGATGGATTTATTCAAATAAAAGTTTCAGACTAAAGTCTCATTCAAACAATTTACTCTTAAAGGTTTGATGTTAGGAAATATTGAGGGTAATTAGTTCAATATACTAGCTAAGGAACATTTTAAGACATTTTATAAAAAAGGCTATCATTTTGTACACATCAACCAGTTAGAATGGGCAATAGTACCTCTTTTTAGGCAAGGTTTGGATGTTCCTATTTTGTCTGATCTTATTGATAGTAGGTTGTAAAACATTTCCTAAGCTATGTTTGGTTTAATCAATGATAATGTCCATGATGGCAAAGTTACTTGTTAGGTTTATCTTAATTTTATGGCTGACCTAGAGGATCCTCCTATTCTTAAAATACTTAAATGTAATTTATAATTTAAGAACCTTGACATGGATCCTAGATCTATTCCCTTTAGTATAGTTACCCGATGGGTCTTCCAATACTATAAGTATCCTTTGGTACCCTCCAATTATAATAAAAAATACCTAGCCAGTGTGGTGATGGTACCTAGAACAAAGACCACAAGAGACCAGGTCAATATGAATAAGATAAACTTTGAGATAATGTCCTTACCCAAAGAATGGGTGACTAGTTATAGTAAGTGTATCTATAGACCACCTAAGAAAAAAAACCAAGTACACTCCTAGGCTAACTTCTCTTCCTACAAAAGAAGATCTTGGAAGATATAAAATCTCCCTAGTGGAAGAAGAAAAACAAGAGACCCAACAAGGAGAATGCCCTAAATAGAAAAAACTCAAAAGGTCTCAGTCCATGAAGAAACCTTCTATAACTAATTTAGAGACACTCCAAATCATAATATTCCCAAGCTAAAAATTTGATGCTTCTAAATTAGATTTTTCAAAATACCATAGTTTGCTTGATGAACACAATTATTATGTAAACCTAGCTAAAAATCATTTTGGCAACCATCGTGATTGTGATGCTTGTATAACTTATACCTAGAGAATGTAGAATTCTCTGCATATTAATATGTTTAGAGGAGAGCCAATTGAAGAAAGAAAATCTCTTCCAAGAGAAGATGAGTTGAAAATCTCAACTACTTTAGAAAAAGAAGCAAATGGGGTAGATTTCAAATACAGTGTCCTAGAAAATATGGAAAGATTTCTCCCAAGGCAATTCTATGTAAAATTCACATTTGATGGCCAATTTGGTATGCATCATGACCCATTATAAGTAGTAGGTAGGGGAAAACATAAATATACTATAGGAAGGCAACTAAACTAGTGTAATTCAGCTTTAACTAAGTTGGGAAAAAATATTGATGAAATTTATGTGTAAATTGCTCAAATAAGAAGCTTTCTAGATCAAAATTTAAGAACACTGGTTAAGAAACTATTGGTCCAAACACAAGACCTAGCTTCACTAGTCAATACTAGTGATAGGATTCAAGGTGAGATAAATACAACTAAAGCTAGCCTGGTTGAGTTAAATAAAGGTCAAGATAAACAAATAGTAATGTTAGATGAAGCCATTGGCATAGTAAAACATCTAGAAGAAGTCCTTCAGAGAAAAATCTATACCTCTCTCTTGAGGCTACAAAGCTTGAAGAAATAAAAGAAGATCTGAAGAAGCTGATTATGAAAAATACACAAGGCTATGATATGATTAAAGTAATCCACACAAGAATGGTGGACCTTTTAAGTGTTAATACTAGTACAAATTTTCAAACTAGAAAAATGGACATCAGCCTTGAACAAATAGAAAATGTTGTCATAAAAGAAAATTTATGACAACATTTAAGAACTTGAAGAAAAGGTTGATACCTTTGTTTGATCATCCTCACTTATTTTGACTCATATACATGAATTTCAAAAAAATATGAGAAGGCGTTATAAAACAAACCCTCTAAGTATGGTAAAAATAGGAAAAGGCACCCCTTCTAAGATCAGCCATTAAGACAACCTACTACATAGCAAACGTCTGATCATGCTAAACAAATTAGACAATTAAGATCCTTTATAAACATTGAGTCACTAAGAATAAGTGATTTGATAATTTTTTTTGATGATACCTACAAAAGGCTTAATAAAAATACTAAAATTTTCAAAGAACTAGTCAAGCTGTCTAAAGATATAAACTAGAAAAAGAACATTGAAGAAAATCTCACTGCCACTTGCCTATATTTCAATGAACTTACTGAATTAGATTGGAACCTTCATAATCTAAAAGTCTTAGATCTCTTGGATGCTTTACAAGATTGTACTGAGTCCTTGCTCCCCAACTCAAAAGGTGTGCAAGAGGAAAAGGTTGTACTTATTGGTACACCCAGATGGTTGGAAGAAGTATACTCCTCCAACATTGAGTCATCCAGATTGTCTATAGTCACACCTAAGATTAGAGCAATATTTCCCCAAGGAAATTTTGGTTGTGTTGAAGCCCTTGATCAGGATTTATAATGAAATCAAGGAAGATACCTAGATGATCTAACCCAAGTTCCTATACTTCCATATTCACTCAATATTGATGGTTGGTGTGGAGTAGGTAATTCTATAAGATATATAATATATAGTCTAATTGAAAGGCTCCATGGATGGGAAAAAAAATCAACAACTTGTATTTAAGAAGACTGAGGAAGAAGGCATGGACCTTATAATTGCTAACCTAGATGGTAGTATAAAAATATGGTGGTTATCCCTTATAAAAGAGCAAAGGGTTGTGGTAGGATCCACAGTAGCAAAATTTATTGAAGTTGTTATCTATGAGTATGTTTTATGCATGGTAAATGATAATGCTATTGAATATAATAATTTGTTTAGGATGAAGCTTTATAAGATGAAATATTGGGACAGATTCAAGTGTGATTTTGCTCTTTTGAAAAAAAAACAAAACAGAGCCAAAAGACTGAAACTAAACACATGTTTATTAATGCACTTCCTAATCAAATTTTAGATGGAGTATTGGCCTACATAAAAACCAAAAAGGAAGCCAACACTGGAGAAACAACCATAGTTGAAAAAATGACCTTAGGTCAAATTATCTAGTTTATAGAAGAATATCTTTAAAATTAATGTAAGGATAAAGTTGTGGCCAAATTGCTTAAAAAACAAATGAAAACCATTGATAATAGTATCTTCAAAAATAGTGGATATAGTGCACCAGGCTATTATGGTTCTAATAATTCTCATTATAAATGCCACAAAGAAAAGAGAAATCCCAAAAATGGAAAACTGGAGACAAGCCCAAGTATAAGAGGAGGTTCTCTCAAAGAAAAACTTATGTTAAGCCAAAAAGAACCATCTCAAGAAAATGACCTTTAAAATGTTATATCTATGGTCAAGGTCATATAGCTCCTAAGTGCCCAAATAAGAAAAGGTATCCTAAAAATATGAAAAATATTAGAGTTATACTTCCTAATGAAGAAATGCAAGTTATTTTTGAATTTAGCTCAGATGATGATGTCTATTCAATACCCCCTAAAAATGATATTTCTTCTAGTGAAAATAAAAATCAAGTAAATTAATTTAAAGAACTATCTTCTTTTGATAACTCTGAGACTTAACTCTACTATTGTAATATGATGTCTGGATTTGATCTCGAAGCCCGAATGCAACATCTAAAATATCTACTCCATAATCATAAGCTCCCTCTTTATCTCATCCCTATCTATAAAGATGAGCTTACCCAATTACACACATGCATGGTGACCATAATAGAAAAACACTACACCAAGTTGAATTTCATGACAACCCAATGTTATATTCACAATAGGAATGGAATAGAAAACACAAATCTAAGCCTAAGAATCCAAGCACAAAGAGCATGATAAAATACCAAAAGCCTCCTGTTGAAATCCTCATAGCTATAAAATCAAAAATAGAATCTACTTCTCTAGATATTAATGAATTAATAAAATGTTCTAAAGATTTTATAAAAGAAAATAGCCCTAAAGAAGTTCCTCCTAACCAAATATGTTTCTATGGTAGAGAACAAAAACAAATCATTATCTCAATAAACATCATTGATTCAAACAATGGCTTATTAACCAGAGATTGTTTAATCGATACTGGAGGAAATATGAGTATTGCAAATCTTGGAGCTATCCCAGATTACTTGTGGTAAGATGATTCAATAGATTTTATTGTTGTCAATGGGTCAAGGACTACTATAAATAAAGTTGCTCCTAGGGTACTACTTGAAGCAAATGCATTAAGGCATATGTAAAATTATAGATGTTTGATAAGATGTTGATAGATATTATTTGAGGAATGAACTTCTTGAATAAATTCATGCCTTATACTATTCACAATAAATACTTATCTTTGAGCTTCTTTGGCAATGAACACCAAATTCCTTGAAAAACCCATGCAACTGTAAAAATTACCACAAGACCCCATGAAGAAGAAGATAGAAAACTATAGATGAAGATTTACAAGATAGTACAAGATTTTGAAAAGAGAAAAGATATCATGAATACTATAATAACAAATATCAAAGGATTTTGTGATAATGATCCCAGAATGTTTTGGGATAAGTGTAAATATACTATTTTTCTTGATCTAAAACCTGACATTGATCATACCTGAGGTATCAAATCTAACACTATCCCTTTCTCCCCTTCTCAAGGTAAAATAGGAGAAGAAGAGATCAAATAATTATTGTAGAAGTATTTGATACATAAAATACATAGTGAATGGGCTTCTCCTACATTCTATGTGAATAAATACTCAAAACAAAAAAGATGGAAAATGAGACCAGTAATAAATTATAAAAAACTCAATGATTGGCTTATGCCTGTTAGACATCCAATTCCTAACAAGACTATTCTCATCAACAAGCTGAAGGAATGTTGTGTTTTTTATAAGTTTTATTTGAAAAGTGGATTTTGGCAAATTGTAATAGAACCTAAAGATACTTATAAAACTACATTTGTCTTACTAGTCTTAGATAGGCATTATGAGTGGAAGGTTATGCCTTTCAGCCTGAAAAATGCTCCCTCTGAATTTTGAAAAAGGATGGATGGAATCTTTGGTCATGCTAAGCATTTTTCTCTCTATATTGATGATATATTAGTTATTTCAAAAGATTTAAATAGTCATCTTATACATTTGAAAGAATTTTCTGATCTTTGTAACTAGAATGGGTTGGTTTTAAGTGATAAGAAAATGGAGATAGGTAAAACATAGATTGAATTTATTGGGTTAAATATATGTCAAAATAATATTGAATTATAACCCCATATTTTTTATTCTTTATAAATATTCCCAAATGAAATAAAAGGCAAAACCTAATTACAGAGATTCCTTGGATCTCTAAATTACTGCTCTTTATTCTATAAAGATCAAGCCAAAGATAGGAAAATACTACAGAAAAGGTTAAGAAAAGACTCAAGTCCATGGACTACTGAAATGACATAGGTAATCAAAAGAATCAAGGAAAAATTTAAAGTACTAAAAAATCTCAAACTACCAGGAGAAGGTTTAATGATTTTGGAAACATATGCTTCAAATGAAGCATATGGCAGAATACTTCTAGAAAAAACTAAAGATGGTAGAGAAGAAGTTTGCTACTATTGCAGTGGAACATGGAAGCCAACTCAAAATAATTACCATTCCACTAAGAAATAACTATTAGAAACCAAAATATGCATGTTCAAACTAAGGATCTTTTGGCTCCCAAAGTAATTCCTCTTAAGGACAGATCTATTACAGTTTGAATCTATCATTAAAAAACCCCACACCTAGTAAGTTGGAAACTAGATAATCACTAGATGGGTAATATGGTTTTCTAACTTTGAGTTTGATGTTAAATACAAGAAAGGAACTACTAATTATTTAGTTGATTTGATGTCCACAAAATGATCAAAGTGGTATTCTCATAAGTTTTGTACTAATCATGTTTTGATGTTTCAGGGTGATGAAGGATTTGATAATTTTGATTATGATACTATTCCAAAAAATATTACTCAGCAAGAAATAGAAAAATTAAAGAATATGCCTATAGAGACCTAAATTAAATAACTTCTTGGGCTTTCTATCAAAAATAATTTGTCAAATTATCTCTTAGTTAATGCTTATAAGAACTTTCCTAATGGTAGTGAATGAACCCCAAACTCTTCTTAAATAAAGAATTGGGAGAGATTTTCCACCGGTTCAAGGAGTAACCTATTAAAAACAATTGAAAACCTATGTTTTTTGGATGATAGCCCCATCTAAATATGCAAAGTGACAAAAGCAAAGATGCTTTGGTCATGTCACACTAAAAGACGTACTACCCAAGGAGCATCTAATAAAAGTTAAGAGGCTAACAGGCCACCACCACCACATGTGCTAATTCCCACTTTATTGTGATTCCCTACCCGAATCATGGAGTAATATGAGCACATACTCCTATCAGATCAAAAACTTTATAAAAGAAAACATCATCTCGTAGTTATAAATAGTAGAGGACAGGCCCACTCTACTAGCCAAGATAAGACCTTACCATGGCTCACATGGTTTGATATAGTTGTATCACACTCTAAGATTTGATTTCATTATTTAATCATCTATGTCACTATATTAAAGGGACAATGAACAAACCTTAAAAGGGCCCATTCATGCTTCCTGCTAGGGACTCCCATAAGGGCTTTCAATAGACATGTCAATGCTTATGTCATCCAAATCTTCATACCTATGATAAGTGTCATGGACATAGTCATCCCATGAGTATGCATGTGATTCATGAAGATCGGGCATTAATCTTTCAATTTTATTAGGGTGCCTAGGATTTTATGTAAGAAATTCATTACTCAATATCGTATTAGCATCTTTTGGAATTTCACAAAACTTTCTTTGAAATGGATATCTAATTTTCTTGTTCTCATGGTTATATATATAATCTTTGAAACATAACTTAAATTCTCTTTCATAATATAGGTGATCTCTAGTAAATTTGAATAACATATTAGTATCATAAACACATAATTATTCATGAATGATAAGGATATTGAACCAAGGGCTTAAAGTGGTTGATGCATATTCTTTAAGCCATTTATCCCAAGTTAACTTTTCCCATTGATCATATGGTACATCAACTGGTCTATCATGAAAGCTCCTTGTAAGTTGATTGGTGCTCATATAGATATATACTTCTTCATATTAAATTGCCTTTGCCTTGATTAACTAAAACTCTATGAGTGATAATTATCCTCCAAGTATCCTGATATTTCTTTGATCCATGTCACAGAATCTAGTCTAACTTCTTTTGTCAGCATTAGGAAAGTTCTTGTAGGCATTAACTAAGAAATATTTTGATAAAATATTTTCGATAGCAAGCCCAAAAAGTTCTTTGATTCAGGCCTCTATAGGGATAAGAAGCCATTGTTTCATTCTTTCTATTTCTTGCTGAGTAAGATTTTCTAGAATAGTATCGTAATCAAAATTATCAAATCCTTCATCACCCTAAAACATCAAAACATGATTAGTAAAAAAATTATGAGAATACCACTTTGATCCTTCTCTAGACATCAAATTAGCTAAATAATTAGTAGTTCCTTTCTTGTATTGAACATCAAACTCAAAGTTAGAAAACCATAATGCCCATGCAGTCATTATCTGGTTTCCAACTTGTTGGATGTGTGGTTTTTTAATGATAGATTCAAACTGTAACAGATCTATTCTTAATAGGAATTTCTTTGGAAGTAAAAATATCCTTAGTTTAAACATGCATAGTTTTGATTCTAATAGTTCTTTCTTATTGTAATGGTAATTCTTTTGAGTTGGGTTCCATGTTCCACTACAATAATATTAGACTTCTTCTCTACCATCTTTAGTTTTTCTATAAGTATTCTACCATATGTTGCATCTAAAGCATCTATTTCCAAAATCATTAAACATTCTCCTAATAGTTTGAGATTTGGTAGTCCTTTAACTTTTTCCTTGATTCTTTTGATTACCTATGTCATTTCAGTAGTCCATGGGCTTGATTCTTTTCTTAACCTTTTTTGTAGCATTTTCCTATCTTTGCCCTAATCTTTATAGAATGGTGAGTAGTAACTCAGAGATCCAATGAATCTTTGTAATTAGAATTTGTCTTTTATTTCATCTGGGAATATTTCTAAAGACTAAAAAATATGTGGTTATAATGAAATCTTATTTTGAAATATATTTAACCCAAGAAATTCAATCTCTATTTTGCATATCTCCATTTTCTTATCACTTAAAACCAACCCATTCTAGGTATAAAGATCAGTAAATTCTTTAAAATGAATAAGATGATTATTTAAATATTTTGAAAGAACTAACATACTATCAATATAGATATAAAAATGCTTAGCATGGCCAAATATTCCATCCATCCTTTTTTGAAATTTAGAGGGAGCATTTTTTAGGCTGAAAGGCATAACTTTCCACTCATAATGCCTATCTAAGACTGGTAAGACAAATGTAGTTTTATAAGTATCTTTAGGTTCTACTGTAATTTTCCACAATCCACTTTTCAAATCAAACTTATAAAAAACACAACATTGCTTCAGCTTGTTGATAAGAACAGTCTTGTTAGGAATTGGATGTCTGACAGGTATAAGCCAATCATTGAGAAGCCCATTCACTATGGATTTTCTATATCAAATCCTTCTGTAATAATTCTTTGATATCTTCTTCTCTTGTTTTAACTTGATAAGGGAAGAAAGGGATAGTGTTAGATTTGATACCTCAGGTATGATCAATGCCAAGTTTTATATCAAGAGAAATAGTATATTTACACTTATCCCAAAACCTTCTGGGATCATTATCATAAAATCCTTTGATATTTTTTATGATAGTATTCAGGATATCTTTTATCTTTTCAAAATCTTATACTATCCTATAAATCTTCATTTGTGGTTTTCTATCTTCTTCTTAATGGGGTCTTGTGGTAATTCTTACTATTGCATGGGTTTTTCTAAGAATTTGGTGTTCATTACAAAAGAAGCTCAAATATAAGTATTTACTATGAACAGTATAAGGCATGAATTTATTTAAGAAAATCAATCCTAAAATAATATATATCAACATCCTATCAAACATATATAATTTTACATATGACTTAATTCCATTTGCTTCAAGTAGTATCCTAGGAGTGACTTTATTTATAGTAGTCCTTGATGCATTAACAATAACAAAATCTAATGAAGCATCTTACCGCATGTACTTTTGGATAGCCTCAAGCTTTGCAATACTCATATTTGATCTAGTATCGATTAAACAATCTTGGGTTTATAAGCCATTATTTGAATCAATGATGTTTACTAAGATAATGATTTCTTCTTATTCTTGTTAAGCACGAAATATACCAAGAGGGGGGGGTGACTCAGTATATTAAATATCTTATAAATATTTCCTTTAACCAAATTCCACTTAATCAAACATTCAAGATATGCAATAAAACTCAAACAATAAACATCACACAAGATAGAGAGAGACACCAGATATAACGTGGAAACCCAATGTGGGAAAAACCACAGAGAATCAATCTCAAATATATTCATGAGAACAAACCCATAGGACCACCTTACCCCTTTGCTAAGTACAAACCCCAACTACAATTCATGAGCACCAACCCACAGGAGCTTCAAACCCCTTTTCCGAGCACCAACCCAGCACCTATTCATGAGTACCAACCCACAGGAGCACCAACCCCTTTGCTGAGCACCAACCCAACAACAATTCATGAGCACCAACCCACAGGAGCACCAACCTCTTTGTGTATACCACACACCTATCTCTCAATGTTGCTATCTCAACAAATGATAGATCAATACAACATCTCCTTCCTCTCTCTCTCACCTTTGCTCTTCTAAGCTAGATATAACAAATATAAATCATATTCATCTCTCACAATTGCTCTTCTAAGCTAGATATTACAATATCAAACCAACCTCTCACTTTCACATTACACATGGCTACTCAAGCCTTTATTTATAGCTTTCCAAATGACCTTTAGCCTTCCCCCTTTGTGACCCTTCAATCCTCATGGAAAATGGCGCCAATCTTGGATGACCCTTCATATTCAAGCATTTGAAAAGTCATGTGGTGACCCTTCATGACCAAAAACATCCTTCCCACTTTTTTCCTTATATTTGGTGACTTTTCATATTCCTTAAAGTGTCCCTTCATGAGAAATTCGCCCTTACTCTTTTGTCTTCACTTGGTGACTCTTGGTATTCCCCAAAATGACTCTTCATGGGAAAATGCATCCCATCCTTCTTTTTTCTTTACCCCGTGGCTCTTCGACTTCTCCATGGGACCTTATTCTATCTCATATGCAACCAAAAATATATTCATTAATATTAAATAAATATTAACTCATATTAGCCAAGAAATATTTATTACCAACAACATTAAATGCAATGGGGCCTTTATCACCAATAATACTAAACCTTTGACATCAATGACAATATTTCCAATAATCTAACCCTTTGTTATTAATGGCAACCTCAATCCTGAAACTACCACATCTTGTCACCTGCACATACTATCATCTGAAAACATACAGTAACTCCCCCTTACTATAGCAACCTGTACATGTTCCCTGTACCTATTTTCTGCACGTGTTATTCTCCCCCTTTGACATCAATGGCAAAGGGCCTACCTGGAGCTAACACTTAGTTCTCCCTCACTTGATGTTGAACATCAATCACAGGAAGTAATAGAAATTACTCCCAACTCCTCTCTCTGATCTTTGAATGTGTCCTTTGATCGTGCCTTTGAGAAGATATCTAACAAAACATATACATTGTTCCCTATCCTTTGAGCATCTGCAATCAACTCATTTGAATCTTTTCTTCTAATCTCACAAGCTTCAGCATGAAACCTTAATGTGTATCCTTGATCACAAATTTGACTAACACTTAACAAATTATGCTTTAGACCTTTTACATACAAAACATTCTTAGTCTTAGTTCTACCATAATCCAAACTCAAAGTATCTTTTCTAGTGATCCTGGCAATGGTTTTATCTTAAATCTCACTGTACCACCATTTATCTTCTTTAGAGAAATGAACTTACTTTTATCACCTATCATATGCCTCGAACATCTGCTATCAATTAACCATGGCTGGTCTTTACCTCTCACATGCAGAGCTGTCTGCACCATCATAGAATCTTTAGGATGTTTCTTCTACCATGAACATGTTTGAACCTTCTCCCTAACGAATGGATCTTTGAAACTCTGATCCTTCTTCTTGATGAATGGAGCTTTAAACCTCTGATCCTTCTTGACTGACTCAAACATGCTTCTGCAATACCGAGCTGTGTCTGAAGTTGTTGCACTTGTAGCATACTATGGTCTCTTCATCAAAGCTTGATAGAGGAGAAAAAAAGTTGTGGCTTCTGCTTGACTCCACTTGACTTTTCTTCTCCTTATTTCTAAAATTGTTAGCTCTTTTTCTACATTCTAATTTCTTGTGACCATATCCATTACAATAAAAATAATAGCCATAAAAATAAGAACTGTCTATATATCTCTAACCTGATTACCTTTTGTAGCTTTGTTCTCTCTAGGCTTCTCTATTTGGAATGTCCTATGTATTCTTCTCTTCTCCCCTTTTTGTTTCCTCTTGTGTAAGAGCTTCAGCATAGCTCTTTTTCTTTTCAAAACCAATCCTAGTCTTATCTGAATATGCTTTTTGACTTTCCAATATCTTATTCAACATGTTAGTGCTATCCTCAAATTTTGAATCACTAACTACTTTATCATTGACTGCTTTCTGAATATCTTCTTGTAAAGAGGCAATTTTAATAACATACCTTTCACAATATTTTCTTGCTATTTCCAACTATGCTTTGAGATCTTCTTCATTCTTCTTGGCTTCTTCAAAGTGTTCTTGTAGATTTTCAATCATTTCCTTTGACTCTTGTTCATTTTTCTCAATCTGGCACTTTAATCTTCGATTCTTCTTTTGAACAACTTCTAACTATTCTAAGGCACAATTGAGTTCTCCTTCCATATCTACTTCAGCTTCCTCTTCTTCTTCTTCTTGATTATCATGTATGGCCATGAATAGAATCTCTTCTTCTTCTGAATTGCTGACTCCACTATCTTCAACTGAGCTAGGATCCTTAGAATACAGGCTCTTCTTCTCGAATCCCTTCTTGGATTTGCCTTTGAAATTCTTCTTGTATGTAGGATTTTCTTCTTCATCATCTTTAACTTTATCTAGGCATCTAGCTGAAAAATGTCCAATCTTTCCACAATTAATACATTTAAAAGGTAATTTTCCTTGATATTTACCTATTCCTCTTTTCGGCCTGCGAATGAAAAGTTCATTGTCATCTTCATCATCACTGGAACTATCACTCGATTCTTGAATCTTAGCTTTCTCCTTCTTTGATGTCTTGAAAGCTTCTTCTCTCTTTGAGGGTTTATCTTGTTCTTTCCACATCTCATATGCCGTGAGAATACCATGAAGCTCATCCATCTTTAGCTTGGCTAAATTCTTCATCTCCTGGATTGTCGAAACATTTGCATCATATCTCATTGGTAGAGATCTCAAAACCTTTTACAGCACCATTGACTCTTCTAATGTTTCTCCAAGACCTTGAATCTAATTTACTATCTGATCAAGTTGCAAAAGATAACTTGCTATATCTTCTTCTTCTTTCATCTTCAAACTTTCAAACTACCTTCTAAAAGTCTGCAACTTAGCTTGCTGAACCTTTCCATCACCTTTGTAAATATTCTCAAGTTTTACCCAAGTTTCATGAGAAAATTTACATTGCATAACTTTAACAAATTTAGATTCACATAAACCACATAAAATAGCATTTAAAGCTTTAACATTACATTCACTTGCCTTCTTTTCTACTGGAGTAAATGTAGATGTCTATGGCTCTTCATATTCTTCCACCACTACTTTCCATATGTCAAATCTAAGGGCCATCAAATAAACCTTCATTCTCATGCTCTAAAAAGTATAATTCATCCCATCAAACAAAGGTGCCTTATTTTTAGAAAACCCTTCTTGTGACCCAGCCATCATGCTTTCCCGATCTACCTTCAAGCTATAAAACTTTTCAAAAAGGAACCTGCTCTAATACCAATTGTTAAGCATAGAATATACTGAGAGGGGTGGCTGAATCAGTATATTATATATCTTATAAATCTTTCTTTTAACCAAACTCCACTTAATCAAACATTCAAGATATGCAATAAAACTCAAACAATAAACATCACACAAGATAGAGAGAGACACTAGATATAACATGGAAACCCAATGTGGGAAAAACCACAGAGAATCAATCTCAAATATAATCATGAGAACAAACCCATAGGAGCACCTTACCCCTTTGCCGAGTGCAAACCTCAGCTAAAATTCATGAGCACCAACCCACAGGAGCTTCAAACCCCTTTGCTGAGCACCAACCCAGCACCTATTCATGAGTACCAACCCATAGGAGCACCAACCCCTTTGCTGAGCACCAATCCAACAACAATTCATGAGCACCAACCCACAGGAGCACCAACCCCTTTGTGTATACCACACACCTATCTCTCAATGTTGTTATCTCAACAAATGATAGATCAATACAACATCTCCTTCCTCTCTCTCTCACCTTTGCTCTTCTAAGCTAGATATAACAAATATAAATCATATTCATCTCTCACAATTGCTCTTCTAAGCTAGATATTACAATATCAAACCAACCTCTCACTTTCACATTACAAATGGCTACTCAAACCTTTATTTATAGCTTTCTAAATGACCTTTAGCCTTCACCCTTTGTGACCCTTCAATCCTCCTAGAAAATGGTGCCAATCTTGGATGGCCCTTCATATCCAAGCATTTGAAAAGTCATGTGGTGACCCTTCATGACCAAAAACATCCTTCCCACTTTTGTCCTTATCTTTGGTGACTTTTCGTATTGCTTAAAGTGTCCCTTCATGAGAAATTCACCCTTACTCTTTTGTCTTCACTTGGTGACTCTTGGTATTCCCCAAAATGACTCTTCATGGGAAAATGCATCCCATCCTTCTTTTGTCTTTACCCCATGGCTCTTCGACTTCTCCATGGGCCCTTATTCTGTCTCATATGCAACCAAAAATATATATTCATTAATATTAAATAAATATTAACTCATATTAGCTAAGATATATTTAGTACCAACAACATTAAATGCAATGGGGCCTTTATCACGAATAATACTAAACCTTTAACATCAATGAAAATATTTCCAAAAATCTCCCCCTTTATCATTAATGGCAACCTCAATCTTGAAATTGCCACATCTTGTCACCTACACATACTATCATCTAAAAACATACAATAACTCCCCCTTACTATAGAAACTTGTACATGTTCCCTATACCTATTTTCTGCACTTGTTATTCTCCCCCTTTGACATCAATGGCAAAGGGCCTACCTAGAGCTAACACTTAGTTCCCCCTCACTTGATGTTGAGCATTAATGGCAGAAAGTAATAGAAATTACTCCCAACTCCTCTCTCTAATCTTTGAATGTGTCCTTTGATTGTGCATTTGAGAAGATATCTGACAAAACATATACATTGTTCCCTATCCTTTGAGCATCTGCAAACAACTCATTTGAATCTTTTCTTCTAATCTCACAACCTTTAGCATGAAACCTTAATGTGTATCCTTGATCACAAATTTGACTAACACTTAATAGATTATGCTTAAGACCTTTTACATACAAAACATTCTTAGTCTTAGTTCTGCCATAATCCAAACTCAAAGTATCTTTTCCAGTGATCCTAGCAATGGTTTTATCTTCAAATCTCACTGTACCACCATTTATATTATTTAGAGAAATGAACTTATTTTTATCACCTATCATATGCCTCGAACATCTGCTATCAATTAACCATGGCTGATCTTTACCTCTCACATGCAGAGATGTCTGCACCATCATAGAATCTTTATGTTGTTTCTTCTGCCATGAACATGTTTGAACCTTCTCCCTAATGAATGGAGCTTTGAAACTCTGATCCTTCTTCTTGATGAATGGAGCTTTAAACCTCTGATCCTTCTTGACTGACTCAAACATGCTTCTGCAATACCGAGCTATGTGTCCGAAGTTGTTGCACTTGTAGCATATTATGGTCTCTTCATCAAAGCTTGATAGAGGAGCAAAAAATTTGTGGCTTCTGCTTGAAACCACTTGACTTTCCTTCTCCTTATTTCTAAAATTGTTAGCTCTTTTTCTACATTCTAATTTCTTATGACCATATCCATTACAATAAAAATAATAGCCATAGAAATAAGACATGTCTGTATATCTCTGACCTGATTGCCTTTTGTAGCTTTGTTCTCTCCAGGCTTCTCTATTTGGAATGTCCTCTGTATTCTTCTCTTTTCCCCTTTTTGTTTCCTCTTGTGTAAGAGCTTCAACATAGCTCTTTTTATTTTCAAAACTGATCCTAGTCTTATCTGAATATGCTTTTTGACTTTCCAATATCTTATTCAACATGTTAGTGCTATCCTCAAATTTTGAATCACTAACTACTTTATCATTGATTGCTTTCTGAATATCTTCTTGTAAAGAGGAAATTTCAATAACATACCTTTCACAATCTTTTCTTGCTATTTCCAACTATGCTTTGAGATTTTCTTCATTCTTCTTGGCTTCTTCAAAGTGTTCTTGTAGATCTTCAATCATTTCCTTTGACTCTTGTTCATTTTTCTCAATCTGGCGCTTTAATCTTTGATTCTTCTTTTGAATAACTTCTAACTCTTCTAAGGCACAATTGTGTTCTCCTTCCATATCTACTTCAGCTTCCTCCTCCTCTTCTTCTTGATTATCATGTATGGCCATGAATAGAATCTCTTCTTCTTCTGAATCGCTGACTCCACTATCTTCAACTGAGTTAGGATCCTTAGAATATAGGCTCTTCTTATTGAATCCCTTCTTTGATTTGCCTTTGAAATTATTCTTGTATGTAGGCTTTTCTTCTTCATCATCTTTAACTTTATCTAGGCATCTAGCTGAAAAATGTCCAATCTTTCCACGATTAAAACATTTAAAAGGTAATTTTCCTTGATATTTACTTGTTCCTCTTTTCGGCCTGCAAATGAAAAGTCCTTCATTGTCATCTTCATCATCACTGAAACTATCACTTGATTCTTGAATCTTAGCTTTCTCCTTCTTTGATGTCTTGAAAGATGCTTCTCTCTTTGAGGGTTTATCTTGTTCTATCCACATCTCATATGCCGTGAGAATACCATGAAGCTCATCCATCTTTAGCTTGGCTAAATTCTTCATCTCCTGGATTGTCGAAACCTTTGCATCATATCTCATTGGTAGAGATCTCAAAACCTTTTTCACCACCATTGACTCTTCCAATGTTTCTCCAAGACCTTGAATCTAATTTACTGTCTGATCAACTTGCAAAATATAACTTGCTATATCTTCTTCTTCTTTCATCTTCAAACTTTCAAACTACCTTCTAAAAGTCTGCAACTTAGCTTGCTGAACCTTTCCATCACCTTTGTAAATATTCTCAAGTTTTACCCAAGTTTCATGAGCAAATTTACATTGCATAACTTTAACAAATTCAGATTCACATAAACCACATAAAATAGCATTTAAAGCTTTAACATTACATTCACTTGCCTTCTTTTCTGTTGGAGTAATTGTAGATGTCTATGGCTCTTCATATTCTTCCACCACTACTTTCCATATGTCAAATCTAAGGGCCATCAAATAAACCTTCATTCTCATGCTCCAAAAAGCATAATTCATCCCATCAAACAAAGGTGCCTTATTTGTAGAAAATCCTTCTTGTGACCCAGCCATCATGCTTTCCCGATCTACCTTCAAGCTGTAAAACTTTTCAAAAAGGAACCTGCTCTAATACCAATTGTTAAGCATAGAATATACTGAGAGGGGGGGCTAAATAAGTATATTATATATCTTATAAATCTTTCCTTTAACCAAATTCCACTTAATCAAACATTCAAGATATGCAATAAAACTCAAAGAATAAACATCACACAAGATAGAGAGAGACACTAGATATAACATGGAAACCCAATGTGGGAAAAACCACAGAGAATCAATCTCAAATATATTCATGAGAATAAAACCATAGGAGCACCATACCCCTTTATCGAGTACAAACCTCAGCTATAATTCATGAGCACCAACGCATAAGAGCTTCAAACCCCTTTGCCGAGCACCAACCCAGCACCTATTCGTGAGCACTAACCCAACAACATTTCATGAGCACCAAACCATAGGAGCACCAACCCCTTTGTGTATACCACACACCTATCTCTCAATGTTTCTATCTCAACAAATGATAGATCAATACATCTCCTTCCTCTCTCTCTCACCTTTTCTCTTCTAAGCCAGATATAACAAATACAAATCATATTCATCTCTCACAATTGCTCTTCTAAGCTAGATATTACAATATCAAACCAACCTCTCACTTTCACATTACAAATGGCTACTCAAGCCTTTATTTATAGCTTTCCAAATGACCTTTGTTCTTCCCCTTTGTGACCCTTCAATCCTCATGGAAAATGGCACCAATCTTGGATGACCCTTCATATCCAAGCATTTGAAAAGTCATGTGGTGACCCTTCATGACCAAAAATGTCCTTCCCACTTTTGTCCTTATCTTTGGTGACTTTTCGTATTCCTTAAAGTGTCCCTTCATGAGAAATTTGCCCTTACTCTTTTGTCTTCACTTGGTGAATCTTGGTATTCCCCAAAATGACTCTTCATGAGAAAATGTGTCCCATCCTTCTTTTATCTTTATCC
This sequence comes from Torreya grandis, assembly GCA_037957365.1. Taxonomy (NCBI): domain Eukaryota; kingdom Viridiplantae; phylum Streptophyta; class Pinopsida; order Cupressales; family Taxaceae; genus Torreya; species Torreya grandis. Next base: position 146,666 of record JARHVA010007660.1, on the reverse strand, counting down.
CGTGGCTCTTCAACTTCTCCATGGGTCTTTATTTTGTCTCATATTCAACCAAAAATATATTCGTTAATATTAAATAAAAATTAACTCATATTAGCCAAGATATATTTATTACCAACAACATTAAATGCAATGGGGCCTTTATCACTAATAATACTAAACCTTTGACATCAATGACAATATTTCCAATAGTTCTCCAGCATAGAAACATCCTTGGTTAAGAGGAACTTCTTTAGGGCTATTTTATTCTATAATCTTTAGAACATTTTATTAATTCATTAATATCTTGAAAATTATATTCTATTTTTGATTTTATAGCTCTGAGGATTTCAACAAGAGGCTTTTGGTATTTTATCAAGTTCTTTGTGCTTGGATTTTTAGGCTTAGCTTTTTGTTTTCTATTCCATTCATGTTATGCATATAACATTGGGTTGCATGAAATTCAACTTGATGTAGTGTTTTTACCTTAGGGTCACCATGTGTGTTACATAATTTGGTAAACTCATCTTGATAAATAGGGATGAGATGAAGAGGGAGCTTACAATTTTAGAGTATATATCCTAGATTTTGCATTTGGGATTTGGGATCAAATCCAAACATCATATTATAATAGTAGAGTTCAGTCTCAGAGTTATCATAAGAAGAGAGTTCTTCAAATTGATTTACTTGATTTTCATTTTCACTAGAAGAAATATCATTTTCAATGGGTATTGAATAGACATCATCATCTGAGCTGAATTCATAAATAACTTGCATTTCTTCATTAAGAAGTATAGCTCGAATCTTTTTCATCTTTTTAAGATACCTTTTCTTATTTGGGAACTTAGGAGCTATATGATCTTTTTGACCACATATACAACATTTTAAAAGTCATTTTCGTGAGATGGTTGTTTTTGGCTTAACATAAGTTTTTATTTTAGAGAACCTCCTCTTATACTTGGGTTTGTCTCTAATTTTTCATTTTTTGGATCTGCTCTTTTCTTTATGGCATTTACAATGAGAATTATCAAAACCATAATATCCTGGTGCACTATATCCACTATTTTTGTAGATACTCTTATCAATGGTTTTCATTTATTTTTAAATCAATTTGGCCACAACTTTATCCTTACATTGATTGTAAAGATATTCTTCTATAGACTGGATAATTTGACCTAAAGTCATTTTTGCAACTATTGCCATTTCTCCAGTCGTGGCTTCCTTTTTGGTTGCTATGTACGCCAATACTCCATCTGAGATTTCTTTAGGAAGTACATTAATAAATATGTTTTTAGTTTCAATATTTTTGGCTTGATTTTGTTTTTATTGCCAAAAGAGCAAAATCACACTTGAATTTATCCTAGTATATCATGTTATAAAGATTCATCCTAAAAAAATTATTTTATTCAATAACATCAACATTTACCATGTCTCTAGCCTACTCATGGATAACTACTTCAACAAAGTCAGCTATTGTGGATCATCAGCATTTACCATGTCTCTAGCATACTCATGGATAACTACTTCAACAAAGTCAGCTACCATGGATCCTGACACAAACTTTAGGTCTTCCATAAGGGATAACCACCATACTTTTATGATACCATCTAGGTTAGCAATTATAAGGTCCATGCCTTCTTCCTCAATCTTTCCAAATATAAGTTGTTTATTTTTTGCCCATCTGTGGAGCCTTTTAGTTAGAATTTGGATTATATATCTTATATCATTACCTACTCCACATCAACCATCAATATTGAGTAAATATGGAAGTATAGGAACCTAAGTTAGATCATCTGGATGTCTTCCTTGATTTTGTTGGATATCTTGATCAAGGGCTTCAACACTATCAAAATTTCCCTGGGGAAATGTTTTGCTAATCCTAGGTGTGACTATAGACAAGCTAAATAACTCAATGTTGGAAGAGTATACTTCTTCCAACCATCTAAGTGTTCCAGTAAGTACAACCTTTTCCTCTTGTACACCTTTTGATCTGGCAAGCAGGGACTTAGTCCAATCCTGTAAAGCATCCAAGGGATCTAATACTTATGGATTATCAGGGTTCTAATCTAATTCACTATGTTCATTGAAATATTGGTAGGTGGCAGTGATATTTTCTTCAATGTTCTTTTTTTTATTTATATCTTTAGACAGCTTGACCAGTTCTTTGAAAATTTTAGTATTTTTATTAAGCCTTTCAATCCTTTTTTAGGTATCATCAAAAAATTTCAAAAAATCAATTATGCTTAATGACTCAATGTTTATAAAGGATCTTAATTATCTAATTTATTTAGCATGATCAAACACTTGCTTTGTAGTAGGTTGTCTTAATGGGATGATCTTAAAAGGGGTTCCTTTTATTTTTACCATACTCAGAGGGTTTGTTAAAAATAGGAGAAAACACCCATTTTAAGATCATCCCATCAAGACAACCTACTACAAAGCAAGTGTCTGATCATGCTAAAAAAATTAAATAATTAAGATTCTTTATAAACATTGAGTCATTAAGCATAAGTGATTTGATAAAAAAAATTGATGATACCTACAAAAGGCTTGAAAGGCTTAATAAAAATACTAAAATTTTCAAGGAACTGGTCAAATTGTCTGAAGATATAAACCAAAAAAAGAACATTGAAGAAAATCTCACTATCACCTACCTATATTTCAATGAACTTAGTGAATTAGATTGGAACCCTGATAATTTAAAAGTCTTAGATCCCTTGGATGCTTCACAGGATTGGACTGAGTCCCTACTCACTAGCTCAAAAGGTGTGCAAGAGGAAAAGGTTATACTTATCAATACACCTAGATCGTTAGAAAAAGTATATTCCTCTAACACTGAGTCATCTAACTTGTCTATAGTCACACCTAAGATTAGAGCAATATTTCCCCAAGTAAATTTTGGTAGTGTTGAATCCCTTGATCTGGATATCTAATGAAATCAAGGAAGATAGCCAAATGATCTAACTCAGGTGCCTATACTTCCATAGTCACTCAATATTGATGGTTGGTGTGGAGTAGGTAATGATAAAAGATATAGAATTTAGATTCTAATTAAAAGGACCCACAGATGGAAAGAAACTTGACAACCTGTATTTGGGAAGATTGAGGAAGAAGGCATGGAGCTTATAATTGCTAACCTAGATGGTAGCATAAAAGGATGGTGGTTATCCCTTACAAAAGACCACAGGGTTGTGGCAGGATCCATAGTATCTGACTTTATTGAAACAGTTGTCCATGAGTATGCTAGAGACATGGTAAATGTTGATGCTATTGAATACCATAAATTTTTTAGGATGAAGCTTTATAACATGAAATATTGGGATAGTTTCAGGTGTGATTTTGCTCTTTTATCAAGAAAAACAAAATAGAGCCAAAAGACTGAAACTAAACACATGTTTATTAATGTACTTCCTAGCAAAATCTTAAATGGATTATTGGCCTACTTATCAACCAAAAAGGAAGCTAGGACTAGAGAAATAGCCATAGTTACAAAAATGACCTTAAGTCAAATTATCTAGTCCATAGAAGAATGTCTTTACAATCAATGCAAGGATAAAGCTTTGGCCAAATTGATTAAGAAACAAATGAAAACCATTGATAATAGTATCTATAAAAATAGTGGATATAGTGTAATAGGATATTATGGTTCTGAGAATTCTCATTGTAAATTCCATAAAGAAAAGAGCAATCCCAAAAATGGAAAATTGGCGATAAGCCCAAGTATAAGAGGAGGTTCTCTAAAATAAAAATTTATGTTAAGCCAAAAAGAACCATCTCAGGAAAATGACCTATAAAATGTTATATCTATGGTCAAGAAGGTCATATAGCTCATAAGTGCCCAAATAAGAAAAGGTATCCTAAAAAGATGAAAAAGATTAGTAATGAAGAAATGCAAGCTATTTATGAATTCAACTCAGATGATGATGTTTATTCAATACCCACTAAAAATGATATTTCTTTTAGTGAAAATGAAAATCAAGTAAATAAATTTGAAGATCTATCTTCTTCTGATAACTTTGAGACTAAAATTTAGTATTGTAATATGATGTCTAGATTTGATCCCAAAGCCTGAATGCAACATCTAGAATATCTACTCCAAAATAGTAAGCTCCCTCTTCATCTCATCCATATCTATCAAGATGAGCTTACCTAATTATGCAACATGCATGGTGACCCTAGGGAAAAACACTGCAATAGGTTGAATTTCATGACAACCTAATGTTATGTGCACAATAGGAATGGAATACAAAATAAAAATTTAAGCCTAAGAATCTAAGCACAAAGACCCTGATAAAATACCAAAAGCCTCCTGTTGAAATCCTTAATAAAAAATAGAATTTGGTTCTCAAGATATTAATGAATTAATAAAATGTTCTAAAGATTCTATAGAAGAAAATATCCCTATAGAAGTTCTTCATAACAAAGGATGTTTCTATTCTAGAGAAAAAACATAAATCATTATCTCAGTAAACATCATTAATTCAAATAATGGCTTATTAACTTCAGATTGTTTAATCGATATTAGAGTAAATATGAGTATTGCAAAGCATGGAGCTATCCTAGAGTACCTATGGCAAGATGCTTCATTATATTTTGTTTTTGTCAATGGGTCAAGGACTAATATAAATAAAGTTTCTCCTAGGGTACTTGAAGCAAATGGTATTAAGGCATATGTAAAAATATGGATGTTTGATAAGATGTTGATAGATATTATTTTGGGAATGAAATTCCTAAATCAATTCATACCTTATACTGTTCACAACAAATATTTTTATTTGAGATTATTTGACAATGAACACCAAATTCCTAGAAAAACCCATGCAACTATAAGAATTGCCACAAGACCCCATGAAGAAGAAGACAAAAAATTACAGATGAAGATTTACAGGATAGTACAATATTTTGAAAAGAGAAAAGATATCCTGAATACTGTCATAACAAAGATCAAAGGATTTTATGATATTGATCATAGAAGGTTTTGGGATAAGTGTAAATATACTATTTCTCTTGAAAACACTCAGAATAAAAAAGAGGGAAAATGAGACTGGTAATAAATTATAAAAAGCTTAATAACTGGCTTATACTTATAAGACATCTAATTCCTAATAAGACTATTCTTATCAAAAAGATGAAGGAATGTTGTGTTTTTTTCTAAGTTTGATTTGAAAAGTATATTTTGGAAAATTTTAGTAGAATCTAAAGATAATTATAAAATTGCATTTTGTCTTACCAGTCTTCAATAGGCATTATGAGTGGAAGATTATGCCTTTCAACCTGAAAAATGCTCCCTCTAAATTTTGAAAAAGGATGGATAGAATCTTTGGCCATGCTGAGCATTTTATTGTCTATATTGATGATATTTTAGTTCTTTCAAAAGATTTAAATAGTCATCTTATATATTTGAAAGAATTTATTGATCTTTGTAACCAGAATGGATTGGTTTTATGTGATAATAAAATGGAGATAAGCAAAACAGAGATTGAATTTCTTGGGATAAATATATGTCAAAATAATATTTCATTACAACCCTATATTTTTTATTCTTTAGAAAGATTCCCAGATGAAATAAAATATAAAACCTAATTATAGAGATTCCATGGATCTCTGAATTACTGCTCTCCATTCTATAAAGATCAGGCCAAAGATAGGAAAATATGACACAAATGTTTATGAAAAAACTCAAGCCCATAGAATATTGAAATGACATAGGCAATCAAAAGGATCAAGGAAAAAGTTAAATGACTACCAAATCTCAAAATTCCAGGAGAAGGTTTAATGATTTTGGAAATAGATGCTTCAGATGAAGCATATGGTAGAATACTTATGGAAAAAACTAAAGATGGCAGAGAAGAAGTCTTTTATTATTGCAGTGAAAAATGAAATCTAGCTCAAAAGATAGAAAAAACTAAAGATGGTAGAGAAAAAGTCTTTTATTATTGTAGTGAAAAATGAAACCCAACTCAAAAGAATTACCATTCCACTAAGTAAGAACTATTAGTAGCCAAACTATGCATGTTCAAACTAAGGATCTTTTTTCTCCCAAAGAAATTCCTCTTAAGGATAGATCCGTTATAGTTTGAATCTATCATTAGAAAACCCCACACCCAACAAGTTGGAAACTAGATAATGACTACATGTGCAATATGGTTTTATAACTTTGAGATTGATGTTCAATACAAGAAAGGAACTGCTAATTATTTAGTTGATTTGATGTCTAGGGAAGGATCAAAGTGGTATTCTCATAATTTTTGTACTAATCATGTTTTAATGTTTCAAGGTGATGAACGATCTGATAATTTTGATTACGATACTATTCAAAAAAATCTTACTCAGTAAGAAATAAAAGGAATGAAAGAATGGCTTCTTATCCCTACAAAGACCTAAATCAAATAAATTCTTTGGCTTGATATCAAAAAGATTTTGTCAAAATATTTCTTAGTTAATGCCTACAAGAATTTTCCTAATGCTGATGGATGAAGTTGGACTAGATTATATGACATGGCTCATAGAAATATCAGGATACTTGGAGGATAATTGTCACTTGCAGAGTTTCAGTTGATCAAAGCAAAGGAAATTTTCTATGGAGAATTCTATATCCACATGAACACCAATTTAATTATAAGGAGATTTCATGATAGACCAATTGATGTAACATATGATCAATGGGAAAATTTAACTTGGGATAAATGGCTTGAAGAGTATGCACCAATCACTTTAAGCCCCTAGTTCAAGATTCTTGTCATTCATTAATAATTAGGTGTTTATGATACTAATATGTTGTTTATATTTACTAGAGATTATCTGTATGATGAAATATAATTTAAGTTCTATTTCAAAGATTGTATATATAAGCATGAGAAGAAGAAAATTAGATAAACATTCAAAGAAATTTTTGTGAACTTCTAGAAGATGCTGATACCATATTGAGCAATGAATTTCTTATGATAAATCTTAGGCACCCTACTAAAATTGAAAGATTAATCCTGAATCTTCATGAATCACATGCATACTCATGGGATGACTATGTCCGTGACACTTATCATAGGTATGAAGATTTAGATGACATAAGCATTGAATGTTTGTTGAAAGCCCTTATGGTAGTCCCTAGCAAGAAGCATGGATGGGCCCTTTCAAGGTTTGTTTGTTGTCCCTTTAAGATGAGGGCATAAATTATTTAAATATGAAATTAAATCTTGGAGTGTTATCCATCTATATCACACCATGTGACCCATGGTAAGGTCTTGTCTTGGCTAGTAGAGTGGCCATGTCCTCTACCATTTACACCTACGAGATGTTGTTTGATTTTTATAATTTTTTTGATCTGATAGGAGAATGTGCTCATATTACTCCTTGATTCAAGTAGAGAATACCAATATACTGAGAAGTATCACATGTGGTGGGGGTGGCCTATCTAAGTGGTTTAATAGTAAACATTAAAGAGAGGCTAGTAGTTTATGAGGAACCCTAGGGTCATCATAATCATCATCATGTTCCCATAGAGATTCCATTTTCCCTTCATGAATACAAAATCAATGTTTATCATATCCCTCAAAAATCCATTCAGACCTTGCCTAACTTTCCTACCTAAAAGTCTATCCAAGAGAGGCCTCAAAATGCTGAATAAGAATGTTTTAAGGAGACTAATCTCCATGTTTCTTAGTAAATCATATAGGAAACTTCATCTTCAATTTTTTAAGGAGACATATCTAACCAATTAGTCCCTGATTTTGAGGCTAACTTAGACAAGAAAATTGAGTTTACAAATCAACGTATACAACATTCAATAACACTTACAAAGGAAACACAAAAACAAATTACTTTTTTCTCACCCATAATAAAAATAAGTGCAGAAGTAGAGGTTTCTAAAACTAAGGTTATGACTTGGAATCAAATTCAACAATCAAGAAAAAAAGAAGAATAATTAGACATAGGCCAAGATGTTGAAGTCAAGATCAAACAAGAGATCATCTAGCCATTAGTCCTTCCTCCTCAAAAGCCCATATCCTTTCCTTCATGGAAACCTATTAAAGAAATAATGTAATAGAGAGAAGACATGAATAAAATCTAAGAGGAGTAGCTCCATGAGAAAAACTAGGTATCTATGGTAACTTTTATGGATCCTTCTCATCTTATTGAGTACTTTTAAGGATATACCAAGCCACTTTTCAAATAAAAACCTATTATTTATGAGGTAAATAAATAATATGTTTTAGGTATGCAAAAATAATTTGTTTATTATGATCCTATTGATCACCTACCAACTGTCTCACATCAAGAAGCTCCTTAAGAGCTTTTAAAATTAACCATTGGTGAATGCAAGCCATCTAAAGAAGATAAGAGTCAAGGTAATTATGATGATTTATGGTAATGATATTTGGATATTTGTGATGAATATCAATATTTTTAGGGTATAAAACTTCCCATGGAAGATCTTAAATACAAATCAACTACTGAATCTATTTATTTTCGCTCACAAGAAGAACACTTTCATGAAGATAAGAAGAATGAACATGTGTTTTCTAATATAGTAGCTTAACTTGTTGTTCCTGAATACCAAGAAAATGAGGAAATTATTCCTCTTAACACTCATTAAGAGGGTAATCATAAATATCTTGCCAATTCACCATCTAATGTGGAGCAGAATCAAGGTACAATGGAAGACATATTAGATCATGATCAACCTATGATTGAGTCAAAATTAGTATCCTTGATGCAAAGAAGAAGAATATAGAAGGAATATGATTAGGTCTTGGATTCATATCTTCAATCCATGTACCTAATAATATAGGTAGGAGGCCTAACTACATCATCGAGAAGACATGAGCATCCAATTGCTCTTAGTTGTAGGAAATATCTATCAAGAAAAGGCAGGCATGCTTCAAAGTTTCAAGGTGCATCAAATAGCTTTCCATTTGACCTTGGAGGGAAGTTTGTCATTATAGATTAGTTGTTGTAGGTTTTATTTTTTTTAGTAATTGATTAGCACAATTAGTAATTTGCTTCCCTTTTGTCTTGTTTTTTCCCTATTTCCTTAGGTTAGTGGTCCTTGCTTTATTTAAGATAGTTTCCCTTATGTTTTGTGTTCCCATTCAATAAGTGCCTTGGGCACTTTGTTTTGTTTTGTTTTGTTACTTTTAGTTTTTATTTGTTTCAAGAGGAGTTATCCAAAGGTTGGCATCTATTTTAAAACTCAAGTCAATATGATTGAATGAGAGAGGAGACTCCATACCCAATGGATCAATAAAGATAAATGGTTTAGGTTCTGAAGCATATCAAGCATGCTTCCCCATAAGTCACCAAACATATTATCCATTTTTGGCCCACATACCAAGAATATTATTGGATAGAGATACTGAGTAGAGTTCCTAAACCATAATTGACCAAAATATGGTTAAAGTAAGCTTTTAAGATCCAAACCATCATCACACGTCATGTAAAAATGAACAAGCGATCTTGATTTTGGATTTAATAAGTTAAAAATCATCTCACGCTAAAATATCATATGGACATGATGTATTTCATGCCTAAATCATCATCTACAAATTTCATAGATTGATGTCTTTTATATCTCAAGATATATAGATTCAAAGTTAAACCAATAGTTTGGGATGTGTGCACAGATGTCAAAATTGGGCTTCAAGAAATAGCCATTTAAAATCAAATATTCCAAGGCTTAATGCAGATCTAATAGGTGAAAATATCATGGGAGCTCAAGTTGAGATCTAATGACATGAGGAAAGTGACAAAGCCAGTGGGTCCAAGGTAGATTGACGGTGCATGATCTATCATACCAAAGTAGATCAATGATGAGCTCATAGTCAACAAGTTAGTGGATCCCAAAAGTAAATGAGAAGATGACAAGTGTAAATATCATAAGATATTAAGTTAAGATCAATAGTGTAATGACTGACAAGGCCACTAGGCCTAAACATATCTATGGTACACATTTAATCATGCGATCAAAGATCAATGATGATCAGTGGGTCAAAAGGTCAATGGAAGTTAAAAGCAAATGTGTGGATGATACGTGTCTTAAGTGCATTAAACTAGTAGAATATCTATGGCTCATATTCTTCATATAATAAAAATATCAATGGTGTGAGCAAGGTCAATAATTTAGTAGGATCCTAAGGAATGAATGAGGATCTGACAGTTGACACAATTTTGGAAGGCCTAGATCAAGATCGATGGTCAATATTAAAATTTGAAAGCTAAGGGACTTCAATGAAGAACAAATGCAACCTAAGGTTGAAACATAAGCAAGTCCTATAAGGATAATCCCATTTCCATTAGAGCTTGATCAAATATCATAGGTATATGCATTCATATAGTCAAGATGGTTAATGCTAAGGTTATGATGCCATTAAAGCTCAAGACCTCTAGTCAAAGATTTAGAACCTATCGAACTCATTTTCCAAAGTTGTAGTATTATTCTATGACTGTATTCACTATTTATTTAAATAAGATCTATGCATATGATGAGTTATTGAATTCTTTAGGGTTTAGAGGTAGAATAGGTCTATTTAAACCTAATATAGTTCAAGATAAGACTATACAACCTATAGGTCTTCATTGATATAATGGCTATAAAAAAACTAATAAATGAGATTAGTTTTCATCTATAGTACAAATACATGCTAGCTTGTTGAGGAAGGCTTAGTCTTATTGACAAAAAAGGAGGTGAAATATTCATTGAAAGGTAGTAGCTCAATAATTGTTTTTAATGTTCTCCCTCTTCTCTCTTCTCTCTTTCTCTATATTACCCATTCTTTCCATTTTATAAGCTCTCTCTCAGATTTTAAACTCTCATAAGGAATTTTTGATCTTGAAGAGTAGGAGAATCTTTGATCTATTGTAAGATATGCTCATTTTGATAAGGCAAACCCCTATCAAATCATTTTTAAGAACTACCTCTTGATGAAAATAAAGACTTTATTTACCTATCTCTTACCCTAAATCTATGTTTGGTGAGTTATGCATGGTGACCTTATGAAGGAGATTCTTCCATATCCATTGTCCTCCTTTATGACCTCCTTTAGGGTGTTTTCAAGTTGTCTACAAGTCTAGATTAGAATTCTTATACCATTAATGTAAGATCTTAGTGAGTCTTAAAACTCCTCTTTGTTTGCATTCATTGGTTCCTAAACCTAGTCTATGAAATACCTATGCACTTAGCTTTATTTTGAGGTTGTGTGAGCTAGTATTATCTTATGTTGGTCTAGTGTGGGTTCAAGCTTATGGGAGTCTCCCATTTTTTATTTGGTGCATCACCTGGTTAAATTTTTTAGGATGCCTTTTCCCCCTTCTAATCCTTTTCTTAGTAATAACATTAGTTTAGGTGATTCATTAAGAGGAAGCTAGTCTTTTCCAGAGGTTCAACCCAACCATAGCTGACCCATAGCTTGGGGTTATCCTAATATTATGGATTAGTCAGAGGGACCCTAAAGAACTCTTTCCAAGGGTGAAAATTAATACCACAATAAAACCCTTTTCTTGATGTAATAGTGGTAGATTTTACTTGGGATGCCTAGCCAATTAGTAGGTCTAATTGAGTGGATGGTTGGGTATGAGTAATTGAGGGAGAAAAAATAGTGAAGGATACTAAATTCCCAAATTGCACTTATTTATTGTTCCTAAAGGGATGAATGAATGGGGAAATAAAGACTGAATAAGTTGAAGGGGTAATAAGATTTTTTTTTAAATAATCTATTGTAGATGTATAGACAATCCCAATAGAGACTATGGAAGGTAGTATAGGAGGTGCCATAGTATTGGTTACAAGGGTTATTTTTAGGGTTTGAAAAATTGGCATTGTAGTTACATGGGTAGTCTTGGAGTCTAAGATATGGGAAACAACTACCACAATACTAGTTAGAATAGTAGTGGTTGTAATAATAGATGGGGAATGAGGAGTATGAGTACTTACCCCTTGTGTAGTATTAACTGGGGGATGTTGCTACACATTAAACTATAGTGATATGTGTTTTTAGTGAGAAAGTTAAGCTCACTAATTTCCCTTGTGTTAAAGTTAGAGGTTTAGACTCTTCTTCATCTCCCTTATCTTCATTTGGATTCTACACTAGTTTAGTTGAGACTAAACTAATATTTAAAACCCTAGTGTCTCTTGATTTAATTTCTTCTTCTAACAACCATTCATCTTCAGGACCACTTTCAATTTTATCACTTATAGTCTCAAATAATGATGTTTTTGTTTGATCTTTGCATTGCTCTTCAGTGAACCATTATTCATATTATCCAATACTTGTAAGGGTTTTGATTCGTTGGAACCTTTCTCCTTATTCATTTCCTCCCTTAGTTTTTCCTCCTAGGTTTCCTTTGTTAGTGTGCCCTAAAGAGAAACTAAAGGGGCCATATGCTTCCTCTTGTACACAAGAGGGGGTCCAATGGGATTAAAATATGGTGTTGGAATGGGTGAAGTAGAAAATAGTGAATCTAAGGGGGTAATGGGTGGTGATTAGGTGAGGGAAACAATGGTTACTGGAGGTGAACTTGGGGGAGTGGACATTAATCTATGGGGTGGAGAAATTGATGGATGAGTTGGTGTAAGGGTTTGGACTAGGGATAGTGATGGGGACAAACTAGAAAGAGGGGGAAGGAAATATGGGATATTTACCTACTTTTTATTAGTGAGTGAAGGAAATGGTAACATGAAGAATGATCCACTAGAATAAGATACACTTATAATACTTAATGTAGTGGTAGTTAGGTGAGGAAGAATAAACACCATCATGGTTGGTGTAATGTTGATTACTAGGTTGGGATGTTGAGTAGGATCCTAGTTGATATCTTGTTCTACTAGCATAAATGCCTACCCAGATAGACTAACCTATTCCTATCCTTGAATCTTAGCCTATGAGGGGGGTCCTTGAGGGGGATTTGAAGTCCACTTATCTTTCTCAATTATCTGAGCATCCTCTTTGGTGGAATTTGGATTATATTTAATATGTATTTTCACCACCATGGACATACTTGTTTTTTTCATCCTTTTATGAACCTCTGTCTCATTCTGAGCATATATGAATACATTGTCTTGTGGATATGACACATGACCATAATTAATCTTTACCTTGGCTCTAACTCTATTCAGGTAGTTCATGACTCTTTTTCTTGGATACCATTACCTAAAAGGTTCCCACTTGAAGTCATATGATGCCCTGGTCCTACCCATTGGGTTAAAATGTTCTCATATGGTATACTAAATTTAGCCAATGCTAATGGGAGTTAGGTGGATTGCTCCTTATCTAGAATTTCTTAGACTAATATCCACAAAATATGTCAATTGAGTTACAACCTCCTATTCTACCACTTTATCTAGCATCAACTAAATAAGATACATAGGAAGGGCCTTGGTTCCCTCTATTTTGATAACTATGAAATTTAGATAAATCCAATAGTTACCAATATTTTCAATATTTATTTTTATATGGTTAGACAATCTAGGCATATCCTTGCCATAAATAGCTTGGTGTACCATTAGATAGAAAGTCTTTGTCAACCTGGGCATGTTCTTCCTAAATTTGTGGATGTGAATAATATTAAATTCATCAAAAATTTGGTTCTTGGGATACTCAGAGGATGGTTACTAGGGTTCCTCAAAATATGAATGGATTATCCCATTTATAATATAGACTAGAGAAGACATCATATAGAAATTACCATCTAGCCAATTATCTGAGTTACTAGCTTGGTGAATCAAATTAGAACTAATAATTTATCCTATGGCAATGATCTTGGGAGAGGTGAGGGTGAACCTCACTGATGTAGGTTATGCTTGGAAAACCATAAATTTTTTTTAACAAGGCCATGGCAATTTTGATCCCTGAATTGAAAATGACAATTGGAATAACATAGGTGAGCCCCTTAACTATGAAGGTAGTTGGGTTGCTTTCCCATTATTAAAAATTATTAGTTACATTATTTGTATACATCCATTGGTTGACTAGGGCTTGATGATAGGGTGATTCAAGGTAAGGATTCAATAGTACTTCTACAAGGCACACCCACTAACATAGGCCACAAGTGTGTTATGTTGATAAAAATGCAAGTTTTTTCTCGAATTGGCCATTTGAAAATAAATCATAGACTGGGTCAATGTAGGGTATTACCTATGGTTTTAACATCACACCATATAGGCCCACTAATTTAATTTCCACCAGGTTTGTATATTCATGTAAGGGACAAGAGTTGTTCCTTAGGGTCACAGGTATCTATTGTTTCAACCTCCTTCCATATAGCTAAGTAGTGTTTAAAGTGATGATTGAGAACAATATTATCAAACTTTATATCAATGTACTACTCAAACCCTATGATGGAATATGGAAAGGGGGAAGGTGGAAGGCGTGAAGTAAAATCCATGGTTATGCACTTATGTTCTGGTTCTATATAACTATGGGGTTTTGTTCGGTTACGATAGAGATTGAAAATGCATTTTTAACTATTGACTTGATGGAAATTTAATTACAATTGACATGGTTAATTCATATGTCACCTTTTAGATTCACTAGATATGTTAAATTGAATTTATTTAGATGGCCAATTCATGTGGATTAATAGAACCAACAACCTTTTGCCTCCCATTTTATCTATTTTCATATTTTCAATTTGGCTAGTAAAGTGTTGCCTTTTTGTGAACCCTACTATTAGGTGGTTTTTCCCTCTTTTGCCCTGGGTTTTTTGTCATTGGCACTTAACACTTGTCATACTCCTACTTCTTCCATAAGTATTGCCTCCATATTACCCAACCACCCTGTCATTTTAGGGACACATGGCAAAAAATTTCCATCCCATTGCCTATTGGTCTCTTTGTGTCTTGATCATTACATTTTACTATTTTGGGCATGTGGGATTATGACACTTGGAAAAATCCTATGATTTTTCTTTCACTAAGAGTATCATATCATATTTCATATTTTTGTAGGCTCTAGGTGAATGAGATGATGACATGTGTCATCATCCTAGTGATATATTAACCCATAAGATTTAAAACTTCACAAAAAATTTGATGGTAGTGGGATTGCAAGATTATGACATGCAGATGGTTGTCATTGCTCTACTTGCTTGAAACTTATGTATATTGAAAATTTGATCTCGTCATTCACTAGGTGAATGGAATCATGACATATGTCATCATCTTAACTCTTTACTTGTCCTGTGAGTCTTTGAAAAGTTTCTAAATGTCTGAATAGCCAAAGGTTAGTGGGTTATCACCATGTGGCACTAATTTTTAAAAGATCAATTATAAAACATTCCAATGAATAAATACTTGTAAAGGTTGAAGGTAATGAAGGTCCAAGACATTTGAGTTGGTGTAAGATACTTGACGGAAAAAAGTTATAATGGACAAAAGTTTTGAGGAACTTATGTGCCAAATAAAATGTTGAAGGAAAGTACTAAAGGAAAGTGCCAAAGAATAAAACATCGAAGGGAAATGTACTTGGTGCAACTTTAGAAAACTTACATACTTAGGAATATTTAGAAAGCCATTAATGGGTTAGCCTAAATAAAATAAGAAACATAAACTTGGATAACCAGGAAAATGAAAATTTCACTAATATGAGAATGAACATATTCTTAACAAGAAACCTATACATAAATACTTTGGGAAATACTATATTTTTAAGTAATGATGAATACAAGTGAAGGATATCCTCATCATAACTAGTTCCTTTCAGGATGAAATGTGCCCCTAATTGAAAAAACTTAAGAGTGGGGCATGTTGAGTGAAACAAATGGCAACTTATAGGAGGAATACTCTAGAGTATTCAAGAACCCATAATCTTTGGTTTACACTTATAAATTTATCATGAATCCTTTCACAAGAGAATAATTGAATTAGAAATTTAATAGAGATTCCTAAGAAATTCCATACAACATACTAATTTTACTCATACTTTAGATTTGTGTGTGATGGAGTGATTTTATTTTACCCTTGTTTTGAGACTTCTAGCAAAGACCTAGAGTAAACCATAAATTTCAAAATGGTTTTATTAAAGATAACAAACAAAAACTTGGGAAGTTTAGGTATTGATTTGCTGCTAGCTAGACATTCATATCCCCAACATAGATACCTTAGATTACCCCATTTTCTTCCCTCATAATCTTGCATGATGTATGATTCATTGATCTTATTTCATAATTTGAGTCTTTGATCACCTTTAGATTTTATTTTAGGCTTACTTAATCACTATTTGGGATGCATTGGTCCTTTTTTTATAATGCAAATAGAAGAGAGGATCAATAATCCTTTTGAACTAGTGTATGTAGAACAAAAAATTTAAGTTACGAGAATGTCTCTATCAATCTTGTACATATCTATGGTTATTATCTAAAATAAGTATTTTCATGAAAATCATGTTTGATCCAAATAATGAGAAAACTTTCAATTTTCATGAAGTAATAATAACAACTTTCGCACACCTGATAAGAGTATTTAAATGTGATATAATTATGACCTAGTTTTATTTCAATACTTGAATCCTAAAATCTCAAACCCCAAGAGGTAAAAAGCAAAAAAAAATCCTATCTCTAAACCAATTAGTGTACTCCATTTTAGGCTCTTCCTACCCCTCTATTCTCTATTTTGGGAATGCAACATATAAGCTTAGGTCAAACATGAAGAGCATAGTGATTGGGTTATCAATTTGATCACTCAAGGGAGAGTCAGTCAAGTTGTTCTGAGACAAAAAATATCTAACCTAGAAAGAAATGAAATAACCTAAAGCAACACAATTTTGAAATAAAAAAATTATAATATAGAAAGCATGAAAGCTACTCTAATGAAAATCAAAGATAAAAAAGGGAAAATAACTATGAAATCAAAAAAAAAACCTAATGTAATTTTTACCTCTACCATGATCTCATTCATTCAAAACATCCTCAGTGGGAGTAACCTTGAATTAGTGATTCAAATAATACCCATTGACTGGGAAGGTCACATCATTACCTTTAAGGTATTTTATATGGAAATCATTGTTTCCTAGGATTTCATATACTTGATATGGTCTAATCCACAACGGAGTGAACTTATCATGGCATCCCTTCTTATGGGATTTATCACATAGAAGAATGAGGTATAAAATTCTAATGTATTTTATCTTGGAAATTTTATCAAACCACCTTTTGATAAAGTCTTGGTGTCTATTGAAGATTTATAGTGTTCCATTTCTTGCATCTTCTAGTTAGACTATATAGACTGGAACCTTAGATCTTCTTCCATATACTCCTACATAAACCGATGTGTTGGGACCTTAAGAGAAATGGGGAAGGTAGGCTACTATCCATATACCAATAGGAAGGGTGAGGTCTTGAGGGCTTGTTTTTGCCTTGTTCTATCTTCCCATAATGCATATTTTAGAAGCATGTTCTATTCTCTTGGTTTCTCCTAGGCTGAATTTTTGATGATATATATAAAGTTCTTGTTGGTAGAATCTACTACTCTGTTCCCTTTAGGATAATAATTTGAAGAGGACTTAATTGTAATATGATCATTGTAGGCCCATTAAATGAATTCAATATATTTAAAATTTATCAAATTATCATTGACTAGATAGATGGGAGTACCAAACCTACTTAGTATATATTCCTCTAAATATTTAATAACATCTTAAACTTAGGAGTTCTTGGTGGCCACAACTTTTGGCCACCTAGTGTAGTAATCAGTGGTTATGAGGATGAACTTGTTTTCTATCAAGGAATTATGATTAATTACCCTAATTAAATTAAGGCCCCATTATGCAAAAGGATGATATTCAATGATTGGGTACAATGGCATAGCAACATTGATCTCCCTTTTCCCAAAAAATTAGAATTTATGGCAGGTCTTTACATGGTTGTAGGAATTCTTTAAAATGGTGGGCTAGTAATATCTCATTCTTAAGATCTTTTAAGCTCTTATAATACCAAAAGAGTGCCAACTATCCAACTATTAGTGTATGTTGTCCAATATATTTGCATTTTTTTCTTGGGACACATTTTAGGTAGATGACCTCATAGTTTTTACAGTAAAGGAATCCCACTTTTATAATGTAGTGGTCAAATTTGATCCCGAAACTCACCTTTGTTATCTATACATCTCAAGGGGGCATGTTCCTATCAGTATATAATGAAATGATTTAGTCATACTACTCTCCTCCAACCACTTAGACTTCATTGAGTTACTCAACATGAATGCATGGATTTGTATCAATCATTAGTTAGATTATTCCTTGGCATCTCACTATCTTGGTTAGTCTGATCTCTAGATCAAACTCTTCCAAATTGGCCATCCATGTCCCCCTTCTCTCACCCAGTTCAATTTGGTTGAGGGTAAGCTTAACAACTAGGTCTAGGATTATAGTGTAAGTTTTATTTCTTAGGATATATTACCTAAAATTCTTTAAATATCTGACTAATGCTTATATTTTCTTTTCTATCATTGGATATTTTAGTTTAACATCCTTTAAATTAGTACTCACAAAAGTAATTGGGTATTTATTGCTATCTACCATTTCATTGAGTACTGGAACAATGGTATGTTTTGAAGCAAAGGAATATAAATATAAATCTTTGATGAAGTTAGGGATAATCAATACTAGAGATTAAATAATGGATGTCTTAATTTATCAAAAGGAATTCTTAGCCTCAAATATCCATTCTATCTTTGTGTCCCTTTTCAACATAGCATTTAGTGGTTTGACAATTTCAACAAACCTAGAGATGGATTTGCACACAAAGTTTATCTTACCAAATAATGAATGTAACTCTTTTCTACTATTTGGAGGTGTTAGTTTTGAGATGGTTTGAATCCATTATAGATCAATATGCATTCCATCCTTGTTTATAATGTGGCCTATGAAATTTACCTCTATGACCCCAAAGATGCTTTTCTTATGGTTGTGGGACACTCCATATCTTTTGCATCTATAGAACACCTTTGACAAGTGGTTTGCATGATCCTTTCTATTCTTAGAAAATACAATAAGGTCATCCATATAGATAATGATGCACTTACCAATACATTCTTGGAACACATGGTCCATGTATCATTAGAATGTTACCCCACATTGATGAGGCCAAAAGGTATCATCTTATAAGCATATGTCTCCCAATTCATGGTGAAATTAGTCTTCATATAGTATTGTGCTTCCACTAGCACCTAGTTGTATCTATAAAAACCATCTAGGAAGGAAATTATTTAAGACCTATTGATAGTCTAGATTACCTTGTTTGGAGAAGGTAGAGGGTAGTTATCCTTCTCTAAAGGTCGATTTAGGTTCTTAAATTCAACACATATCATTATTTCACCATTCTTCTTTCTGACAGGGTATCAATTTCACCACCTAGATAAAATGTTTAATAGGAAATATGATCCTAGAATCTAATAGATTCTAAACTTCAATCTGAATGCAAGGTTCTAAAATGAGATTCATGGGCCTTTAAGATTTACTGAAGGGTTTGCTATCTAGAATTAGGGGAATAGTATGGGTGATTAACTTGGGATCAAAAGTCTTCAAGTCTTCATAGGTCCAAGAAACCATGTCCTTGTACTCCATATATATTTCCTTCATCTTATACTTTTTAGCATAAGTATAAATTAGACCAATGTTGACATATTGAGGGTACTCTTTAGTTCCCAAATTTTCATTGCCAAAGTCAGATTGGTCTATCTTTAGTTGATTTTAACTTTTAGTATATGGGTGCAGATAAAATATCCTTTCTAAAGATATCATTCCCATGTGGATTTGATTATTCTTGAGCTGCATGATGCCATCATCCTTGAGGTATTCTACTTTCAAACATTCAAAGTCATTTTCATCTATAATATGGTCTTCAAATATCCTAGAATTATTTATGAATTGGACAATCTTTTGATCATCCTCAAAGACTTGGAAGTTTTCTACATTATTGGGGAGTGAAGGGAAAATCACTAGATCTATAGAAAATATTGAAACTTTAGATTCATAGAGTAGGTCCAAGCTAGCTACTAAGGTTGCCAATGCATTTATAGCTTAATTTTATTCTCTTGGTATAGTTCTAATGTTAAAATCCTCAAAATATTTAATTAGGTCTTAGGATTTGTGCTTTTATTTCCTTAAATAGGTTAGCTTACATTGGTACTTACAATCTAGTTGACCACTAGTTTAGAGTCACCAAATATTCATAGTTGTTAACACCATGGTATAAATCAAACTATAGACCTAGGATCGAGGCTTCATATTTATCCTAATTTTAAGTGTAGGGTAACTGTAATCTATATGCAATAAAATATTATTTACCTTCTAGATTAGTCAGAGCCACACCAATACCAAAACCTTTTTTAGATCAATATCTATCAAAATATAGGGTCCAAAATTTTGAGGGACTTTCAAATTCTTGTTTATGAGGTTTTCTTTCTAGTGTGAATGTGTAAACACCAACCCGTGAAGATGGAAACTTGACCTTCTCATTTTTGGCATTGTACTAAGTGCTTAGGTACATCATTTTATACTCTCAATCGATCTTGATTTGATTAGCCATACCTTTATATGGTAGCCACATATGTAAGAAGTCAATGTCTATGTACCCATTCAATGTTTTTGACCAATCCTAGAGTAGTAGACCATACACTTATAAAATGTTGACCACCAATATGTCAATGTATTATTTTACACATGGATTAGAGGCCATTTATACATAAACATGCAATAATTCTATGACACAATATACTATAAATTTATCCAATTATAGTACTACTCTTTTTTATTTATCTGGGGTCAACCCTAATTTCTTGCATAAAACTATGGGCATCACATTTGTTGATGTTCCTGAGTCTACTAGATAGTTATGAACACTCTTATTAAACATAATGTCAAAAATGAGGGTGGGATATTTGGTTTGCCCTTATAAATCATTACATTCACATAGGCCATCTCAGATTTGTTTGTAGAAGATCTCCTAATTAAGACTTTTAGCAATATCTCTCTCTATTTAGTTATCTAATACAACTCATGCAGGGTGATATTAGATTTTTTTCTCCATATCCTCTAAAATATTATACCCTTCTCTACTCTGTGAAACTATGGGTTATACTAAATCCTTCTTTAGGGGAGGTAGATTATTATTTGTTTTAATCTAAAGGAGTGGTAGAATTGTTATTTAAAGGTGTGGATGAAATGAAAGACTTCTTATTCCTTAAAATTGTAATTATTTATTTGAAACTAATGGAAGGCATGGACTTCATCTACAATGTCTTCTAGTTCATTATCATATTCTACTGGAAATGGATAATCATATATATAAAAGACCATATTAGTGTTTGAGTGGATGAATTTATTAGAATAAGAAGGTTCATGCAATTTTTCTAGTATATCTTGTCTATCTTTTTCGATTTGAAATATTTAAAAGGATGTATAAAATTATATACAATCTAGCTCCCCATGTTTGGTTGTGCTATGAAACTTGCACCAGTGGGGCAATCTAGCCTCCAAGATTTTTATCTCTAGCATCATGTTGGATGTATACTCGATTTTATTCCAAATTTTTTTAAAGGGTTGGTTGTACCTTTGGTAACCAAAACTTTGATTAGTGTTTAGGCCACTAGAATTTCCTATACATTTTTTCATAACCAATAATTCATTACTTAAATTATACACCATCCTATATATGGATTTTATCTCTACCTTATTAGAATAAAAAATAGTGCCTTGGCTAGTGGAAGTATTGATTGGAACTAAATCCTAAGTTCTATGGGGATTAGATACTTGTACTAGATTATTAAAGAAATTTAAACTCTGGTTAGGTGTAGTATGAGATACGGGAAAATGCATATGGGTTTGGTTTTGACAATTAAATAAAGTATTTGGTTGGAATTTTAGATTGGATTTATGTTAGAGGTACAATCACTGAGAGAGGGGTGAATCATTGAGCCTAGATATTTCAATTATGATTACAACCCTTTCAAACTATTAAACAATCAACATATATAAAATTGATCAAGTAACATTAATAAGAGAGTTCATTCATTCAATGCATACACAAGATCAAACACAACATAAATTTTATATGGGAAACCATAATGGGGAATAAAACCCACTCTCAAGTCTGTAACACATGGAATACTGTCCTATAAGAAATTACAAATAAGTGATTGATCAACTCCTTTAGACTAGAAAACCTTGATCATATCCTCTTGACCAAAGGTATTTAGTAAAACACTTATTTCACAAGGAGAAACCACCCCTAATTAAGATCAAGTCATTTAGACCCTTCTTTTAAAAAATCCACCTTAGAAATGATGTCTTCAACACCTGATTATGGATCTATTTATCTAACCCTTGCACAAACTTCCTCTTTATCTCAAACAAGCCTAATATGCACACTCAAACCTCTTCGCATAACCTCAATATGCAAGAGAACTTTTATAACATAAAAAATATGACCTATATATCATACACATATTCATCAATCTTCTCTACTTATCAAATCATCTAACTGGGCAATCTACCTCTCCTTCACTTCACAACTCTCACATCTACCTTGCACAAGTCTCTCTCACAAGTCTTCCACACACCTCGCACTCAAGTCTAAAAACCATCATCTTTGGTTCCACTATTTATAAATAATACATGATAATCAACACCTTATTTAGGCATTAGGTATGTGTTATCTTTTAAGGCATATCTCACATGGGTCACACTTAAGCACAATCTACTTTCGAATAGGCCTAAGTCACTTTTAGGTCATATGGAGACCCATTCAATGCTTTGACAATTATTAGAGAAAAATAAAACATAGGAACACTTTACAAATTAATTTACCCATTCCACATGATTTATAGGTCCTCCTTAAGTTATAACATCTATCATAGTATCCTTTTGCTTGAGCACAAATTGTTCAAACAACATTTTGTGCATATAATCACCATGAATGAATATACAGTCCATTTATTAGCCTTTATTAATACTTAATATGAGTTGTTAAAAAATATAAAATACAAACAAACAACTCTCATGGATTATGCAATACTCTCCAATATATAATTCATAAAGAACCATCTGAACAACATTAAAATAAGATCAATTATCCTTCTTAGGTTACTTATAAAACATAATCAAATACATAGTCAAATTTGGAACTCAATAAATTTTATTGTATGAACATTAAAGCTTTATAGCTAGGTCATTTGGATGTGCCATGGAGTCCTCTTCAACTTTAATTTTTACTCCATCAATAAATTCATCCTAGATCAAAAGTTATAAGCAAAATACAGAGCTCTAGTTTTTCCCTTTGTAAATTCGAATATTCAAATGCCAACGGTCACAATTAAACATTGACCACTTTGCTATCATATCATGTCCTCTCTCAACTTGGAAAAACACACTCCATAAATATTATTTTAAGGATATCAAACTTTAAAAATGTTAAACTTTGAATAGGTTGACCACTTTGACTTACTATGCTTTGTTGATCTTAAACGCACGATAAAATGCAATTTATTAGATCCTTATCTTTTATCTTTACTTAGTGCTAAATCTCCATAAATTAAAAACATCTTAATACTTCTTTAAATATTGGATAAATTTTTCATCGTCTATATTTTTTAGAGTTTCTCAAACATTACCTTCTTCAAAACTAAGTATGGGGACCATTGCAATCTGTCTGAGTGGCCAACTTTAAACCTCAATAATTTATTTTGTGCTTAGATGCATGATCTAAAATTTATACCATATGATCATATTTAAAAATATAATCCAAACATGTATCAAATTAATCTTGAAACATTCACATGAGTGAGATATATTTCCATTAAAATGCATTCTCAAAATTTTCTACCATAAAGTGAACTATGTAAACAACTTGTCTAGGAGGCCAACTTTGAACATGCATATCTTTTGACATGCTTTAGTGCTTGACCTAAAAGATAACACAAATAAAATAGGAAAAAAATTGAATAAAACCATATAATAAACTTCTCATAAAACATCCAAATGTGTAAGATATACTACCATAAAAATTCTTACTCGACTCTTCTTTACCTTACGCAAATTTGGATAAGTATGGGAAAATACTATCAAACTACCTGGGAGCCCAACTTTGCACTTGCATATCTTTTGTATCACTTAGATGTATGACCTAGGATTTATTTAATAAGAACTATTGGAATCAAATTGTGCACCCTAGAACACTCTATTAAGATCGTTAAATTTGATGTAACATTGAATCATCTCTCAAGTTTGTGGGAACTTGTAAGAGAGATGAATCTCTAGATTATGAGGGCAAGCTCCCTAGATTCATCTTTACATGCTTATCACCTAATAAATTTTTTTTTAATGGAAAGGGTTAGGAGTTTAAATTAAATTGAAACTAAACTAAAGAGGTGATATACCAAGACATATCCCACAAACTATCACACTCCTACTAAGCAACAAAGCCTTCTAAGGCCAATTCTAGGCATTGAAGGATCCTAACATAGTGTTTCAATGTGAAGGTAGGCATACATAGGATAATCAAAAAGATAAATGATCTTATGGAATATTTCACACCATAGAGACAATTTCATACTTGAAAGAGAGATTAGTTCATTCAACACACTTAAAATGACCTGTTAACATTAGAACTCTTACTTAAACATGAAGGATAAATAGAGTAAGGATGATACTATCACTTAGCTCCACTATACATCACTCAAAAACTTATAAAAAATGTTCAAAACTTAGAATTAGACTTATATTCAATTTTCAAAATTAAACTGTAATGCCATTTTAGCAGGGATTCACCATACCAACTATAGTCTTCTTTTACAATGGCCAAAATGGCTCAATTTATAGAACTTTGAGGAAGACAAGAGAGAAGGGGAGTCTAAGAGGCACAAGGACAAGTGTTCAAAAGATAAAATTAATTAAAATAAATGGGGATGAGGATATGGGGTGATAAATTTAACATTAGGAGCTACAAGTGTCATTTAAAATCATCCAAAACCTGCCAAGAGTCAAGAAACTCCTTCTTTTGCATAGAAAACTGCCTCTCATGATTGGCCTTCCAAAACTACCTTATAATTGAAACTTATCAGGTTTGATGATGGATTTGAGTAAGATGGGTTACAAATAATTATTAACATGAATTGGTGAGGTCCTAAACCACTCATGATCATTTGGCCATGCATAATTATCTTTGGCAGTCTCAAAATAGACCTTTTTTACACACCTCTCACACTTGGAACCTAAAAAATCTTCAAAACTATAATTCAATCCATAAAATAATAGGGATGATATGTTTTCCAAGTTTATATGGCATTAGTTACAATAAACAATCCTTAAAAGTATTTCCAAATAAAGATTCACCATTTTCTTTAAGTCTTTCCTAGCTAGTTCACTAGACTAGCTAAAATGGGAGAAATAGTAGGCACACTTAGGAGATTAGACACTTTATCTAATAACCATTAAGATATATAAAAAATCCTATACTTTCCTTCAAAAGTGATTTGGTATCTTGGAACTTCACCATGCCTACAAAACACAAAAAATGGTCAAAACAAGCCTGGGTTTGCCCTATTTTGTATAGGTCCATACACCTAAGTCACATTTGAAGAATATATGGAGATCCCTCTACATCCTCCAAGTGTTTTAATGGCACATCCATACATTATGGATGCTCAAATTGCCTCATCTTCCTAATCAGATCACTATGGAGGGTTTGCAAAGGTTTTGAAGTGGTTTTCATTCTTAGCATTCATTCATAGCCATGGAAGATTGGAATTCTAATAAAATTCCACTTATGGATCATTTTGGACCTCCTTAAAATTCTTGGAATTGCTCAAGGTCCAATTCAAATCTTGGCGGAAGTTTTAAGCACTTGAAGTTGACATTCGAGCTCATTTTTTGCTTCCTAGTGGGGTTTGAATGCTTCCTAAGCCAAAAATGGCATATTTAGGTCTTTATTTGAAAAAAAAAGGTTTTAAAATATATTTATATACCATATAAACTTCATTAAACCATTATAATGGATTTCCAAAATCTTTAAATGGAAATTGACCCCTGTTTGGTTTTAGGCCTAGACCTTGCCAATAGGTCTGCCTACATCTTTGAGCTCCTCTTAACCATCCAATGGTTATATTTGTAATTTTATGGATTTAACACACCCAAAATAAATATATAAACATTAATTTATCATGTTGAAATCATATATTAGATTTAAAATGCATATGACCTCAATTTTGGCTTTTAGCCCTAAGACTTTCCTTCACACTTGACTGTAACCCTTATTGTGTAGGGTGCCCTATTTGCTCTCAAGAATTATATAAAGTTTTATTAGGTTCCTAATTTTTTAAATAAGCTATTAAAACATTATTTACTAATCCAATTCTCTGGTTAAGCATTCTTCACTTTTCCCCAAAACTACCATTGTTGTGCATGAAGGGACTGCCCCTACTTTGAGATAAAATAAAGACTATTAGGCCTATTTATTTGGGAAAAGTGAGTATTTTAAAATATTAAAAAGTTCATAATTACAAAATTTACCAATTTTTTTTGTTTTATTCCATGGTTATGGAGTCTAACCATCTCAATCTTCTCAAAAAAGGGGTGAAAAACCTTGTTTTTTGCATGTTTTATTCAAACCTCCTTATGAATACTCCTTCCACACTTTTTTGATGCATCAAAGTTGTTAATGAATGTTTATCACCATTATTTAATTATTTTTGAGCCTAAGGATCTACCCAAAATCTCTTTCCCAAGTAGAATCCCATATTCACCTCTTGAACCAAGGGTTTCCTTACCTTACCTATATGGACTGAGCCTATTTTGCTTGTGGGAAAAGGGATTTGGATAGCTTGAGGATGTATTGGACATTTTACTTCCTTAATTTGATCATGAATAATACATATCACACTATTTTAAATTCCCTCTTCCTTCCTTGGGCATCAAATTCTCACCATGTTCCTCTCAAGCTTATGACCCTATCTAATTGTGATAGTGAACATGGTATCCCCTTTTAGGTGCCTTTACTTGGACATTCTAACCAAGGTTTCAAAAAAATATGTATTATTTTATACTCACCTTCATTCCAATTGAAATCATTTCCAAACCTATCATTTTAACCCTTTAGGGATTCTAATTGTTCACTATCCTCTTAAACTGAGACAGTCTTAGGTCTCTCCCTGTAGGTGTTTTAGGGTTGGTCATTAGCATAAAATTGACCTTGATTGATGTTCTAGTAACTTAATTCATTTCCAAAAGTCATTATGTTTATCATTTCCACATATTTTATCCCTAATATGCTTTAACACTTCTCTAAATGCCATAACCTCACTCCACACATGTTGTCCCAACTATAGGTGGCTATTATTTCATTCATTTTAGGCCTATAGGTGATTCCTCACAGTCCTGTGTATGGACAAAGAAACATGCATTGGGGTTTAAGACATTGGATTTATCCCTCACTCATGCCCTCTTAGATTTTAATCATCATTTGAGCCATTATCATCATTCAACTTGATATCATAGTCCAAGATCATCAAATTGGGATGCAAAGTCAACTTTTTGATCAATATCTTGTAGATAACATTGCCTTTAGTGGTTTTTATCCAATTTTAGGCTTTTAAAAATCCAATCTCCATTCATCTTTTGCTTCTCAAAATTGGCATAGGCCTTGTCCTATATGATTACTATAGGATTAAATCTTCAAGGTGCCTTAGTTCAATTAAGGTGCATACTTAAATAGGTCATACAAAACCTTATGGACCTCTATTTGGTCATTTTGGAGCAAAAGAGCTTGATCATAGTATAACTTCCCATTTAATGTTTTGACACCTTTCTTGTCAAACTAGGATGATCAATAGGTCCATTTAGGCCTTCCAATATCAAGGACCCTCAAATTGGATTGACCAAATATTAGAACATCTCTAGAATGCATGTTTGCATATTATGACACCAGTTTTACATGATCAATCCTTCTACACAGGAAGAATTGAGACTATTCTCTAAACATGTAAGTTTTTAATGCCTACATGCCTCCATCAAAAATTTCAATGCACATTAATAGTCATAAGAGGTTAAGGACTATGCAAAACCTTCAAACTTACATTTGTGACATCAACATGCTCCTATAGGTGGATTTTTTTACTGTGATATACAAGGAAATCATGAAATGAGAAGAAACATGTAGGGAATGCTTTCAAAACACCTCAAGAGCAATTTTAAAAACTTTAATTCCCAAAATACACCAATATAATTTCTAAAAAAACATAAAAACTTCATATCCAACATGAAGGAAACATTTTCAAAGCAATTGAGGTGACTATGAATGCAAACTAGACATTTTGCAAGCCTAGAAGAGGATTTCTCAAACAATTAAACTCTCCAAAATAATAATAAGCATGGAAACATATTAAAAATCATGTAGATAAATCTATGACACACAAATACATCAATCCAAAACAAGAAACTCTGAGATAAGCTCAAACAATGACCCCCTCATGGTTGAACATGCATAAAAAGATGTCTGGAATCAAACTGATTGTTCATAAAGGAGGATGCATCAAATCTCAAGTTATTGTTATGAAAATGAAGTGTACTCAGATTAATATCCACCCCCATAATTAGTCCTCCCAATTCCAATTGTACATCCCATGCTAGGTGCATGAAGTTGCTCCTTCTTTTCTTGCTAAGTAAAAATGGAGGGAAACAAGTTGGAGATGAAATTTTTTGCATTATTATTGAAAACCAAGAATTTAAATGGATTATGTGAGCTTAAGAGTTATTCTTCCAATGTTTTTAGTTGATGATGGACTTGAGAATTCCATACAAGTTCCCAAAAGTTCCTATTTTTGAGGGAAAACTACCATCCACTGAACATAATTGCTTCTTCTCTAAAAAGTAACTATTCCTAACATGATCCACATTGAAACTTACCTTGGTGTCAAATTTTCTTTTATTAAAGTCTATACAAGTCATTAAATGGATTAAAATATGACCAAAAGGCCCCTTTTTCCACATGAGCCATAACCTATGACCAATATATGACTTTTAAACATATTAAAACATATTAAGAAACAACTTAAGACTCTTTCAACACAATTTCACCATTTTAATACCTTTGACCAAGGTTGACCAACCTTTGACTTTAGTTAATTAGCCTAGCACAAAGAGGGTGGACTTCAACAAGGACTAGGGAGAGGATGAGTATCATAATAGACCAACATGACACCATATAAGACACATGGGAACCTTCTTAAAAGTTAAAAATAGTAGGGTTTTAGCTAAATTTGACTTGGAGTCAAATTTGGTCAACATTCTTGGTGATTCCTAGGGGTTGTATGCTAGTTATGCCAAAGACCACTTGCCTAATCCTTCCAGTACGCATTAATTCACACATATGAGCACTCAAATTGACATGAATAGGCCTTGATGACCACAATACAATTTAAATTACATAAAACATGCAAATAAATAATAACACACACAAGACAAAATAAAAACATAAAACAAAGACACACTTGTGTTACTAACACTTAGGGAACACAAAGCACAACCGAAAAAAAAATAGTATGTACATCCATCTTGATCACACTCCTTTCCTAGATAAAAAGGGGAGTATCTTGAATCTCCCTCCTCATTATATGAATGAGGATTTCATGTATTCTTCTTTTTGGGTGTGATGCTAGATGACTCATGTTTTCTCTTTGTTCCTTGACTTGTCATGTCACTTAATGAAGTCATCTCAAATAGGTCTCCCAAGTAGCTGAAGTCCTCTTGGTTTTGGAAACATGTCTCACATTATTTCCCTCTTGTCTCCTCATATAAAATTTGCATGTCCATATATAGGACATCTAATTTCAAGTTTATGTCTCCTTGATAGATCTCATATTCTTTCTCAATTGTCACACCTTCTTCAAACTCTCCAAGAAGTATTGTATCATGGAAATTTGGAATTATCTCTTGCTTAAATTCCTCTTTGATGATGGTGGAGGTAGCTTCATGAGTTATTATAGGATCAATGTTCAAATCAACTTCAAGAGGCCCAAGATCATCATATATTGTTCCATCTTGATCCAAACTCTCTTGGTGATAATACTCATCAACACATACCTGCTTTCCTACTTATAGCTTGTCATGGCTTGTGGTCAATTCTATAAGAATTTTAGGCCCCTTTTGGCTTTCAAATTCATTTCATATGTCTTCAAACATATTCCATATTCCATCATATTTTAATTCATCTACATCATGGAAAGGAACAATGAGAGAAAACATTTCTTCTTCAGGATTCAAGAGAATTTTTCTTAAGGCATCCTTTCAGCATAAGGATCATCATTTTCACAAAGAATTGGATATTTTTCATCATTTACCCAATCTAAAACCTATATTCCTTCACAATATTCTCCACACAAGTTGACTTGTTCAACCATGATGTCTTCCCTCTTTTGGTTATTCTCTTGGATAGACTCCCAAGAAGAGAAATTTTGTGGAATAGACAAAGAGTTTGGGGCATCTTAAGACTACCAAGATGGATTAGTTTCATGGGGTCTCAATCTCTCCTCTAGATTTTAAATTAGGCTACAAACCTCAAACACCCCATAGGTATAATTTGACCAATTAGCCTCCTCTATAGGTATCCACTCCTTTTTGATTTATTCCAACTTATTCTTTACACTCCCAACACAAAAACTAGGAATGACTTGATCACCACTATATCTAGTATCAAGCTCTATCATGTATTATTGGTAGCCAATAAGAGATTCTTTAAAACTACCACTAGAATGACTTGGAGGAAAACTAGTTGGACTAGGTGGAGAATAAGATGGAGAGGATTGATTATTGGCCATATGGGACTCATTACAAGCTTGGACATGTACTTGCTCATCTTGAGGAGGAATAGGAAAAGTATGAAATACCTCATCTACTTTATGATCTACATTTATAAGTGGGGGTATAGGAGTATATTATTCATGCACATAATAAGCCCCCAAATCAATCTCTTCCATGGATGCATAAGGATCATGCTCATATGTTTTAGTACCATAATTATTAAGGAAAAGGTCAAAAACAACTTCAAGAGGAGAGGATGCTTCACCATCAATGACACCTTCCTCTTCTTCACTAATTACACAATTCTAATTTGAACTTGACTCCACATATGGTTCAATATGAAACCTTGAAAATGGATGTGTTATTATGGTCACCTTGATTCCATACCTTATTTTGAAAGTTATAAAAGTCTAATCAGTAGAAATATATCCTCCTATTTTAGCCATGAATTCCTTTGACAAGTAAATATCAAAGTGAGCTGGGAGGTCTACCACCATAATGTCATGCATAATGGGGAAGCTTGGACAATCATGTAGAAAAACTTTCAACTCTATAACTAATCCCACTATCTTGGTTGGAGTTTCATCAAGTTGTAACACACCCTTCATACTTTAACCCCAGCTTATCTATAACTACCTTAGGCATAACCGTGGTACTAGCCCCACTATCCACAATGCAATTGTGAACCAATTTTTCTCCTATAATGAGTGTGAGGTAGAAAGGCGGAGGATTTTCAGATTTGGTGGAGGGATCTAGGACATGACTTGGTGTGTTGGCAAGGGCCATACTATGGTACCTTGGAGCTTGAGGGACTATATTGATATTGGCAAGTTATTCTTGTAGGAGTTCCTTTTGACCAAGCACTTTTAAGACGTCCCAAAGAGATATCCTAGTTTTGGTATTCTTCAAAAGTCAATAATTTTTATAGGGGAAGTATTTACCTTTTCTTGCATCCTTGGAGGTAGTGAGGAAACTTGAACTTGATGCATTGTAGGCTTGACAACTTTGCTTGCATCTGACTTTGATGAGGAATGTGATTAGTAGGAGGTGCTACATTAGGGTTCACACCTTGTGGCCTTGGAGATGCATCATTTAGAGTCACATGTGCTTCAAGAACATCTCCCAAAACTCTCTTTTTGGCTCTTGTGTTGGCTACAACTGATGTACTTTGATTCAACACATAGTCATCCTCCTTTTGAAAGTTCATGAGAATAGTACTTTGGCTGCTATATTCTCCATGAGTGTTCACTTGCATGAGATGTTCTTATTTTTATGTAAGACAAGGATTGGCTCCTTATTGTGCCACAAAAGCATGATAACCTTCTCCACCATCATACCCAAATTGACCTTGAGATTTTGCCCAATGATCCATATGTTCTTCTCCTTGAACCAAATTAGTATGGACTAGAACAACAATCCTTGTGGATGGAATAGAATTAGGATTATAGGTATTGGGATGCCTATTAAAATCTTGTTTACCTTGTCCTCTTCCTTGGTATTTATACTAGGGTGGAGGTATATAAGCTTGTGGAGGATAATATTTGGGATTGGGAGGAACATTTGCATGTAATTGGGTTTGTCTGAGTTAGGCTTGCAATGATCTAATCACTTCATCTTTATCAATAGTGTTATCCACCTTCTTAAGGATGTTTCTAGGCTTAACATTGGATTAGGAACTTGTGTTATACTTAGATTTTCAACTTAATCATGAGGCAACAAGGGCAGAGGAACTCTAAGAGGTAATTTCCCAACTTGTATCAAACTATTCTTAGCTTTAATAGCTACCTCATATGAATTAGGTAGAGTAAATCCTCTGAGTGATTGTAACATGACTACCACATCAGTGCTAATAGCCTTGAGATAAGTGGGGAACATAAATCTTAGAGGAGGCCTCATGATAGGTGGCAGCCTATGTCATATTCTTTGAAATCTCTCATTGAAATCTCCCATGGATTCATTAGGACCTCTCTTTATCACATTCAGCTAGTGGATTAATGAATAATGATCACTCTTATTCTCAAACTACTCACCAACAATTCCCCAAAGTCAATCCAATTTTTAATGCAGCCACCTCCCAAAGTTCTATACCAATCAAGTGCCATACCTTTTAGAGACATGACAAGCAATCTAATGGATAAGTTGGCTTGAGTGACATTATGGAAGTTGCAAAAGTCTGAAATGTCCCTAATGTGCTTAGATGGGGTAATAGGGCCCTGTCCATTGTAGCTAGGGAGATTTTTGGTAGCATTGGGAGGAATAGGGTCATATACAAGAAGGTTAATTGGATTTTGGGTGTTGAAGGATATGAAAGGATGTTTCCTAGACATCTCTTCTTCCTCTTCTTGATCTCCTATCTCCTCAACTACTTCTTCTTCATCTTCAAAACCTTCTTGTTCAGGATCTCTAAAAGTTAGGAATGGTTTAGGGTGTTGTTCTTCAAGAGGAGTTTTAGGGAGAGGGAATTGATTGAAAACTCTACTAGAAGATGATCTAGTCAGGAACATGGAGTATAATGTGGAAAAATTGATCTAAAACTAGAGGTTCTCACCTTTTGGAGTCATCAAATGCTAGATTAGAAACGCTTCTTCAACTTTGGGATTGTCAAGACCAACATTCACCTTGACATGTAACTAATTAGGAATAGCTCTCTCACCAGGTGTGCTAGAACTGTTGGCATCAAATTGTGCACCTTAGAACACTCTATGAAGCTCCTTTAATTTTATGTAACATTATATCATCTCTCAAGTTTGTGGGAACTTGTAAAAGAGATGAATCTCTAGATTATGAGGGCTAGCTCCCTAGATTCATCTTTAAGTGCTTATCACCTAATCTAATTATTGTTTATGTAAAATGGTTAGGAGTTTGCATGAAATGGAAATTACACTAAATAGGTGATACACCAAGACATATCCCATATACTATCACACTCCTACTAAGCAACAAAGCTTTCTAAGACCAATTCTAGGCATTAAAGGATCTTAACATAGTGTTTCAATGTGAAGGTAGGCATACATAGGATAATCAATAAGATAACTAATCTTGGGGAATATTTCACAACATAGAGAAAATTTCATACTTGAAAGAGATATTAGTACATTCAACACACATCACATTACTTGTTAACATCAGAACTCTTACTTAAACATGAAGGATAAAGGGAGTAAGGATGATACTATCACTTAGCCCCACTATACATCACTCACACACTAATAAAAAATGTTCAAAACTTATAATTAGACTTTTATTCAATTTTAAAAATAAAATTTTAATGTCATTTTAGTAGGGATTTACCATACCAACTATGGTCTCCTTTTACAATGGCCAAAATGGCTCAATTTATAGAAATTTGAGGAGGAGAGAGAGAAGGGGAGTCCAAGAGGCACAAAGACAAGTGTCAAAAAGATAAAATTAGTTAAAATTAATGTGGATAATGATATGGGGTGATCCATGATACAAGTGTCATTTGAAATCATCCAAAACCTGCCTAGAGTCAAGAAATTCCTTCTTTTACATAGAAAACTACCTCTCATGATTGGCCTTCCAAAACTACCCTATCATTGAAAATTATTAGGTATAATGATGGATTTTAGTAATATGGGTTAAAAAAATTATTCACATGCATTGATGAGGTCCTAAACCACTCATGATCATTTGGCCATGCATAATCATCTTTGGCAATCTCAAAATAGCCCTTTTATACACACCTCTCACACTTGGCACCTGAAAGATATTCAAACCTAAAATTTGATCCATAAAATAAGAGGGATTACATGTTTCCCAAGTTTTTATGGAATTATTTACAAGAAAAAATACTTAAAAAGCTTTTCAAATGAAGATTCACTATTTTCTCTAAGTCTTTCCTAGCTAGTTCACTGGGCTAGCTGAAATGGGAGAACTAGTAAGCACACTTAGGAGGTTAGAAACTTCATCCAATGATAATTATGACTTATAAAAAAATCCTAAAATTTAATCTAAAAGTGATTTGGTCTCCTGGACGTTCACCATGCCTACAAAACACAAAAAAATGGTCAAAATAATCCCTATTTTCCCCTACTCTATATAGGTCCATACACCTAAGTCACATTTTAAGAATATATAGAGAGTCCTCTACATCATAAAATTATTTTCATGGCACATCCATACCTTTTAGATGATCAAATTTCCTCATCTTCCCAATCAGATCACTATGGAGAGTTTGCAAGGGTTTTAAGGTGGCTTTCATTCTTAGCATTCATTCATAGCGATGGAACATTGGAATTCTAATAAAATGACACTTATGGGTCCCTATGGATCTCCTTATACTTATTTTAATGTCTCAAGGTCCCATGCATAGCTTGGTGGAAGTTCTAAGCACTTGAAGTTGACATTCAATCTTATTTTTTACTTCTTAGTGGGGTCTGAATACTTCCTAAGCCAAAAATGGCTTCTTGAAGACATTATTTAAAAACCAATGATTGTAACATATATGTATATACCATAAAAACTTATTTCAACAATTATAATGTATCTATAAAAGATTTAAATGGAAATTGACCCCTGTTTGGTTTTAGGCCTAGACCTTGCCAATAGGTTTGCCTATATCTTTGAGATCCTCTTGACCCTCCAATGGTTCTATTTGAAATTTTATTACTTTAAAACACCCAAAATAACTCTTAACACATTAATTTATCATGTGGAAATCATATTTTAGGTTGAAAATGCATACGACCTCCAATTTCGCTTCTAGCCCTAAGGCTTTCCTTCACACCTGATTGTAACCCTTGTTGTGTAGGGTGCCTTGTTTGCTCTCAATAATTATATAAAGTTTTATTAGGTTCCTCCATGTATCCCCCATAAATTAAAAAATTATGGACTAATTAAATTGGTCTCTGGCTCAACATTCTTCACTTTTCCCCAAAAATGCCATTCTTGTGTATGAAGGGACTGCCCCTGCTCTGAGATAAAACAAAGAGTATTAGGCCTATTTTTTTAGGTAAATTTAGTATTATAAATATTAAAAATGTTATAATGACCAAATATACCAAAGGGTTTTGTTTTATTCCATGGTTATGGATTATAACCATGACAATCTTCTCACAAAAGGTGTGAGAAACCTTGTTTTTTGCATGTTTTGTTCAAACCTCCTTATGAATGCTCCTTTCATACTTATTTTATGCATCCAAGTTGTTAATGCATGTTAATAAACCTTATTTCATGCTTGTGAATCCTATGCATCCACCCAAAATCTCTCTCCCAAGTAGAATCCCATATTCACCTCTTGAACCAAGGGTTTCCTTACCCTGCCTATACGGACTGAGCCTATTTTGCTTGTGGGAAAAGGGCCTTAGATAGCTTGAAGATGTATTGGACATGTTATTTCATTAATTTTATCATGAGGAATCCATATCACACTATTTTAAACTCCATCTTCCTTCCTTGGACATCAAACTCTCACCATGTTCCTCTCAAGCTTATGACCATGTCTGACTGTGACAGTGAACATGGTATCTCCTTTTAGGTGCCTTTCTTTGGAAATTCTACCCAAGGTTTAAAAACATTATATGGTATTTTTGACTCACCTTCATTCTAATTTTAAATCATCTCCAAACCTAGCATTTTGGCCCTTTAGGGATTCCAATTATTCATTGTCCTCTTGGACTAAGAGAGTCCTAGGTCTTTACCTATAAGTGTTTTAGGGTTGGTGATTAGCATGAAACTAACCTTGATTGATGTTTTGGTAACTTCATTAGATTCCCCAAGTCATTAGGTTTTTAATTTTCACCTATTTTATCCCTAAATTTCTTTAACACTTCTCTAAATACCATAATCTCAATCCACACCTGTTGTCCCAGTTGTAGGTGGCTATTCTTTCATTCATTTTAGGCCTATAGGTGATTCCTCATATTCCTATGTATGGACAGAGAAACATGTATTGGGGTTTAAGACATTGGATTTCTCCTTATCTCATGGCCTCTTAGCTTACAATCATAATTTGAGCCATTGAAATCATTAAATTTGATAGCATAGTCCAAGATCATCAAAATGGGATGCAAAGCCAACTTTTTGATCGATATCTTGTAGATAACACTACATTGCTTTAGTGGCTTTTATTCATTTTTAGGCTTTGAAAAATACAATCTCCATTCATCCTTTTCTTCTAATAATTAACATAGGCCTTGTCCTATATGATGACTATAGGATTCAATCTTTAAGGTGCCTTAGGTTAGTTAAGGTGCATACTTAATTAGGTCATACAAAACTTTATGGACCTCTATTTGGTCATTTTGGAGCAAAAGGGCCTGATCATAGTCCAACTTCCCATTTGATGTTTTGACACCTTTCTTGTCAAACTAGGATGATCAATATGTCTATCTAGACCTTCCTATAATAAAGACCTTTAAATTAGATTTAAACACTATTGGAACACCACCAAAAGTCATGCTTATATATTATGACACCTGTTGTCGATGATCACTCCTTTTACATAGGTAGAATTGAGACCATTCTCTAAACATGCAATTTTGTAGTACATACATGCTTCCATCCAAAATTTCAATGAACATTAATAGTCCCAATAGGTTAAGGACCATGTCAAACCTTCAAACTTACATGTGTGACATCAACATGCTCCTATAGGTGGATTTTTTTGACTGTGATATACAATGAAATCATGAAATGACAAGAAACATGCAAGGAATGATTTCAAAACTCCTTAGGAGCAATTTTAAACACTTGAATTCTTAACACACACTAGGATAATTTCCAAAAAAACATCAAAACATCATATCCAATGTGAATGAAACATTTTCAAAGTGATTGAGATGATTGTGAATGCAAACTAGACATTTTGCAAGCCTAGAAGAGGCTTTCTCAAACAATTGAACTCTCTAAAAGAATAATAATCATGGAAACATCTTGAAAATAATGTAGAGACACTTGAAACACATAAATCCATCAATCCAAAATAATAAACTTTGAGACAAACTCAAATAGTGACCCCCTCATGGTTGAACATGCATAAAAAGCTGCCTAGAATCAAATTGATTGTTCATAAAGGATGATTCACCAAATCTCAAGTTATTGTTATGAAAATGAATTTTACTTAGATTAATGTCCACCCCTAGAATAAATCTTACCAAT
Organism: Torreya grandis; assembly: GCA_037957365.1. Taxonomy (NCBI): domain Eukaryota; kingdom Viridiplantae; phylum Streptophyta; class Pinopsida; order Cupressales; family Taxaceae; genus Torreya; species Torreya grandis. The sequence continues at coordinate 108,795 of JARHVA010007660.1, read as the reverse complement.
TCTACTTGTACGGCCCATGCTAGGTGCTTGAAGTTGATCCTTCTTTGCTTGCCAAGTGACAATGGAGGAAAAAAGTTACAAATGAATTTTTTTGAATTATTCTTGAAAACCACGTGTTTAAATGGATGATGGTAGGTGAAGAGTTACTCTTCCCATGTTTTTAGTTGATGATGGACTTTAAAAATTTGTATAAGTTCCCAAAATCTCCTATTTTTAAGGGAAAACTACCATCCACTAAGCATAAATACTTCTTGTCTAACAAATAACTATTAATAACATGATCCTAACATGATCCACGTTGAAAATCACCTTGGTGTCAAATATTCTTGCATGAAAGTTTGTACAAGTCATTAAATGGGCTAAAATATGATCAAAAGGCCCCTTTTTCCACATGAGATGACCTATGACCAATTTATGACTTGTAAACATATTAAGGACCACCTTAAGACACTTTAAACACAATTTTACCTTTTTAATACCTTTGACCAAGGTTGACCAACCTTTGACTTTAGTTTATTAGCCCAGCACAAAGAGGGTGGACTTCAACAAGGACTAGGGAGAGGATGAGTATGATAATAGACCAACATGACACCCTATAAGACACATGAGAACCTTATTAAAAGTTAAAAATGGTATGGGTTGATCCAAATTTGACTTGGGTTTAAATTTGGTCAGTAAGAACTAGGTAAAATAATGAACAAGCCCACGTGACCATTTCCTCCTAAAACCTTCATACGTGTGAATTCTAACATCATCAACATGCTTACTCGGCTCTATTTGAACATAGAAAACACAATCAAAATGCCTAATATCCCAAATTTGAACCCACATATATTTTATTATGCTTAGGTAAACAACCTAAGAATTAGTGCATATTAACTAAGGACTAATGTGATCACAACCATATGACCAACTCCCCCTAAATCATCCACATGTGGCAATGATGACATCAACAAACTGCTTACTTAGATTTTTTGCCATTGGACCCAAAATGTCTAGATGATAAAAATGATGATCCAAGTGAATTCCACTTATGCACACAAGCTCTCCAATCATCCTTGACCACTGATAAGACCCTTTTCACTGCTCAAAACTCCATACTCATCCCTAAATATCTCTAACCATGAGAAAATTGAAGATCAACCTAATGATGGTTAAAATTGTGTTGTTTCTTAACACCAACAATGGGAAGTTTCAAGAATGTGGGACTTGCAACTTGAAACGACCTCCAAATTTTAAAGAAGCTAGCTCTTCTTTATATCAAGTGTATAATGGGAAAAGGGATAGGAATTAAATAGAAACACAAGTGCAATGAAAGAAACTCTAACTATGGTGATTCACCTAAATTCAATTTGACCCTTAATTCTAAGCATAGTGAAGCTATATGTAAGATTCAATTACAATAAAGAGCAATCAATGCATGATTAATGTAAAAGATGAAATCAATAGAAATAGAGGCCCACAACTTAGGCTACTTTTGCAGTGACATAGAAAACATCAAAAAAGCCACAAAACTCAGTCTTCTTATTAATTATCTAGTCACATAAAAGGCACAGAAACATGCACAGTTACATAAACTTTCTAACTCAAGAAAATAGAACAAAGGCAAATGATATTCCTGATCACAGCTAAAAAAAAGTCTAAAACTCTTGACAATAATTTCTCACAAAAAAATCTCTCTATCTTTTGATGATCCTTTAGGTGATCTATACACCCCTATTTATAGCATTATATCATCTCTAGATTCCCTGCACATTCCCAATCTAACAGCCTAATTGAACTCTAACTGAATTGGAAGTGTCTAAGAGAAGATAATTCTTAGATCTAAAATGTCCAGTCTCTACAATTTCATTAGATGTATTAGATACACAAGATGCTTCTCACTATGAAATAGGTGAGGACACTTGGCTAATTCCCTTACTCTACTTGAAAACCTTCTTTATTTAGGAGGCACCAAAAAATGACACTTGGCATGTTCTGCAACACTTACCAAAGACACACAACACTTTTTGCATCACTTATACTCTTTACTATGTCTTCACATTGGGGTGATCCGCCTTTGACATCTATCACCATCTGCTTCTTCGAACTTTAACAATTCATGGAGAATGAGACCCACAACACTTCTCACCTGAGTAACTTTAAGAAGGGAAAAGGGATAGGTGGCACTTTCCGTGTATCCTTGACAAGGGACACATGGTGATCTCCACTACTTTTAGATACTTTTGAGAATCTTGTTGAAGGTGACATGTGTCAGTCTCCACATTTCTCTATTTATACTATAGAAACAATTGGGCCTCATTTCATATTTTACATGGATGGTGACATTTGGCAGCTTCCACTTAACTCAAGAACAAAACCCAGGACCCACCACAGTCTTTACTTATCAATAAAACAAAGTGAAGATATTCCAGATGTTGACACATGGTGACTTCCATTTTCTTCAATTAGGGATACATGGCATCTTTTGTTGCTTTTAGAAAAATATATTAAAGCCTTCTGCAGGTGCCACTTGTCACCTTCTACTTGATCCTGATAATTAGCTTGTTGAAACCTTCTGCTCAAAAGTAAATTTGAAACGTGAATGCCAACATGAAATACGGATGCTGACACTTGTCACGCTCCACTAAATTACTACGAGATGTGTGGCACATTTCGATCAACCTACAAAAATTATGAAAATGTGTCTCAGTTGCTAACACTTGGCAGTTTCCACTTGATCTTGATACTTAGGCAAAATGTAGGCAAAGAGAAATTTAAATCCATGCTCTGAGTCAAAAACTTCACTATCTCGAACCAAAGCGCATAGGGACAAAACTTGGAGTACATAACTAAACTCAAAAAATGTAGAGTTTTTTACTCTACACAACCTAACCAAATTTAAGCACACTTTGACAAGCACATTACACACTTTAACATTGTTACTTAAGATAACAAAGCACATCATCCACTCACTCAAACACATCCATGACATCACCATGACATCATTGACAACTTTTCAACAATCTCCCCCATTGTCATTAATGTTAACAAATATCATATAGGAATATACAACTCACCTTCTCTCTCTTCAAGCACTCTCCCAATAGGAACTTTCTCCCCCTTTGACATAATGACAAAGTGGGCACCAGCTGATCCTAAGGACCTAAAAATACTACCAATAAGAGAGGACTAGCTTAGAAAGATGATACAAAATCCCCATTACCTTGAGCCTATCTCTTCTTGCTTTGACAACTTCTTCTTCAACCAATCAATGTAACCAATGAAGATAGAACACCCAAAACATTGACATCAGATAGAACTCACCAAGAAACATCTAAGAGGGAATCCCCCTAAGATCTCTGATCCATTGCACCACTTGAGCATCTTTAGATCTCCATACACCATGAAGAACCATTATGTAGGCTTATTAGCCTTCTCTCTCAAGCCACCTCAAGAACCACTAACATAACTTCATGCTACACAAAAAATAGGAAACATGATCTAAAACAACCTGATAACTCACCTTGAAATACTAATGCCTTAATCTTTTGGAGAAACTTGACAAAAATCACACTTCTTCACACTAAGCCTATCTAGTCTCCTTGTAACCCTATATGGAAATTACATAGCCCATAACTTTCAGTAGACATACATTTAGGACCTAAAACTTCACATCTATAGCACTCTCATATGCCCTCTCAAGCAAACAAATTTTCAACACTTAGCTCATCTTCTGTAACATACTTCCTTAAAAAACCTATGGCACTATTAGGCCTTTAGTTTGACATAAATTTGAATAACTTGAGAACCTAAAACTTTAAAATCTATATGAAGCTTGCTTTGATAGCCCATTTGGCCCATTCAACTTATTTATAAGTCTCTAACCTCAACTCATAAGGCATACCACTTTTCTAGGAAAGCCCAAAACCCTAGAATCTTAAAGCAAATAGAGATAATAAACCTCCTTCTAGTCAAATTCCACCTCTAAAACTTCTTACACACCTAGAGACACCCATCACATCCTTCTAGACCAAAATTTTACCCTCAATATGTTTGGGAACATAGACTTATTATAACCCAATTTAGGACTTGTATATTCTTAAGCATAAACTAGGAAACCTAAGAGCAAACAAAAATATCCAATTTGACTTCAACATACATTCAAACCATAAAACACACTAGAGTATGATATAATAAGGTCAACAAACCTATCTATGCAAAAATATCATCTTGATACATCATAAATCCTCTTTTTCCACTTGAAAACCTTTAATTTGACCTTGTAAACTGACCATATATAGCTATGGCATCATTCTAACTTCACCATAACATATCTTCCATCTGGACATACCTAATCCTCATTCATCTCTATACATCTAGGACCATCTGAAAAACACAACATACTTGCTTCTCCACTAAAATGATTCTCTTAAGAAGTATAGACATAGACATCCTTTGAACCATAATGATCTAAAACAAAGTGAAGCTAGGAGTGGTCCATATTTCCTCAGTAGCCACATGAATCCTCTTATAGCTATAAGATTTCTTTCTCCTGTTATTATTCTTTTTAGTCTAAACTATAACAATGGGTTCCTTTTCTATATCACTCTCCTTCTCTTCTATGATAGAATTAATAATGCATGGAACAACTATGGAATCTTGACATACCTTATTATTTGAAGAATCAACCTTGCATCTTGGAACCTCATTATTAGGCACAAAAAATTGATGTAATATATATGAAGCATGCTTAACAATAACAAGATGTTCACTTGGATCCATACATTCCTTAGGACTAGCTTCAACCAACACTTTGGTATTTTTTTTGAGCTTGGTTTCTTCACTCACAACATGAGTAGACAATGATACCTCTTGGCATTATTTAACTTTTTTAGCTTTCTCCACCATAGAAAATATATTACTTAGACTTACAAACTCATCATGACTCACACTTGTCACCTTTGACTTCCATGTGTTAGCTTTCATTCTTCCTTACACTCTATGAGCTTGATTTAACTCATTTTGACTTGTGGAACTGAACTTTCATAACTTAGAAATGTGACCTCTTTTTTCATAATTGTAGCATACCATACATTTTACAAGAAACATATCTTTCCGTACCTTATTTGGTCAAAAATTTATAATGTGTCATATGTCATGACAATTAAAGCACTTAACCCTATTCACACCTTTTGATTGATGACCCCTATCATAGTTCTATGAAAACTCATTTTTAACAGGTCTTTTGCATTCTCTAGCTCTATGCCCAAACTGATTACAAGTATAGTAGTAACCATTGAAATTTGCATACCTCATGGCATTTGGTTGTTTGATCTAATTTTTCTTCATTCTACTATCACATTCATTCCTTGTATAGTATTTGTATTCAAAGGCTCATCCACCTTTTTATTATTGACATTCATATCAACTTGAGAAGCAACTTTGGGCTCTTTTTTAAAACCCAATACAAAGCTATCACTAGCTAACTTTTGACTCTTTAGGAGATCATCAAGATCAATAGAACTTTTATCAAACTTGACAAATAATTTCACCTTGCTTTTAGAATTTTCTAACTCATCTTTCAAAGACATAATCTTAGAAGCATACCTTGAAAAATAATCTTTGTTTATCTTCCAGGCTTCTAGATAGAATTTCTAATTGACAACTAAGATGCTTGACCATATCTTCATGCTCCTTGGCATCTTCATTCATGTTTGCCTCAAATATACTAAATTTCTCCTCATAGTATTTGAGTTGAGACTTCATCTTATTGTTAATCTTCTTTTCAATCTTCGATTCTTCAAGAGCATTTATCAAAGTAGTCTCATAGTCCATCTCATTTTCATCATCATCTAAATCACTAAAAGTAGACTCCTTTTGATGTGATCAACTCCCTCTTCATGATCATATTTTGAGTCATTGACTTCACTCTCATCTGATGAGCTGTGTTGGGACCTAGGTTCCCCAAAGCTCTGACACAACTTGTCATAATTAAGAGCACATATGATTACCTTTGTATAAGCAACTTATCATGCAGAATTATACCAAAATTACAAGTAACAATCAATGAGAAATAACACAGAATATGAGGGCAACACACAATTGTATTCAACTCATTACAAAAGGAAATTACAATAAAGAGATCACACTCTTCTTCCACCTCTGTGAGGCTTCCCACACCTCAAGGGCTCCTAGTAATCTTCCCTCAAGAGTAATCTTCTCTCAATATAGGTCACAACAAACAACTCAAGCACAGAGCTATTGTTCACCTCAACTAGTCAGTACAATACTACCAGTACAACCGAGTATGAACCGGTACTCCAATTAGATCTCACGATGATTTTGCTCCTTGATGTGTTGCTGTCACCTTGGATCTTGCTCCCCCACAGATCTCCTTTTGACCCTCGCACACACACACCCCTGCAAACCAACCTGATCTTACTTATCACATGTAGATCTCCACCATGATCTTGCAACACCTTGCAGATCAAACCTGATCTTACATACCTGGAAGAGCCCCTATGATTCCACCATGGGAAGAACTCTCCTAGTTCTACACTTTACAATATATCCCATGAGTCTATTATATAGATCTCATGCATACAATAATTAGACAAGTGGCTCAAGACTCAAACTAGTCTTTAACATGCAAACAACCCGTTCAACTAACTGAATGTTCATCAACAACCAGTTTTGGAATCGCACAAGCAATTGACATCAGTCCCTATCTGACTAGAGGTGATCAATGTCGGTTGACTCCTGTCGATGTTGGTTGCTTTTTGTTGACCCCTGCCTGACCTCGGTGTTGGCCTACCGACGTCGACATCTATGACACTCAGCAACCCTCCATGTTTGCATTCAGGTGAAACTTTTAGCTCCACAACCTAACAATCTCCCACTTAGAGATAAATAGCTGCACCTATACATATACCAGTACATTGTCTACTCTATATCTTGGCTTGTATCCCTCTTCAAGCTCAATCTTGAAGACCACCCACCACACAACCTGTGGTGCTACGCCTGTGTCTAAATTTCTCCATTCTCTGCTTACCTTATTCTATCATTGCTATACTCCCACTCAATTAGAAACCCCTAAGAGTAACCTGTAATCAAAACATACTAAACAGATCTGAACCACCTGTTAGTAAACCTCACTCTGAGAACCTCCAACCTCGCTCTGATACCATTTGTTGGTAAACCTAGCTTCCCCAAAGCTCTGACACAACTTGTCAAAATTAAGAGCACATATGATTACCTTTGTATAAGCAGGTAAACATGTGGAATTATACCAAAAGTACAAGTAACTATCAATGCGAAATAACATAGAATATGAGAGGCAACACACAATTGTATTCAACTCATTACAGAAGGAAATTACAATAAAGAGATCACACTCTTCTTCCACCTATGTGAGGCTTCCCACACCTCAAGGGATCCCAATAATATTCCCTCAAGAGTAATCTTCTCTCAATATAGGTCACAACAAACAACTCAAGCACAGAGCTGTTGTTCACCTCAACCAGTCAGTACAATTGAGTACGAACCGGTACTCCAAGTAGATCTCACCATGATCTTGCTCCTTGATGTGTTCCTGTCACCTTGGATCTTGCTCCCTTGCAAATCTCCTTTTGACCCTCACACACACACACCCCTATAGACCAACCTGATCTTACTTATCACATGTAGATCTCCACCATGATCTTGTAACACCCTGTAGATCAAACCTGATCTTACATACCTGGAAGAACCCCTATGATTCCACCATGGGAATAAATCTCCTAGTTCTACACTTTATAATACATCCCATGAGTCTATTATATAGATCTCATGCATGCAATAATTAGACAAGCGGCTCAAGACTCGAACTAGTCTTTAACATGCAAACAACCCATTCAACTAACTGACTGTTCATCAACAACCAGTTCTGGAATCACATAGGTGACCGACGTCAGTCCTTGTCTAACTAGAGGTGACCGATGTCAACTAACTCTTGCTGATGTCAGTTGCTTTTTGTTGACCCTTGCCCGACGTCGGTGTTGGCCTGCCGACGTCGACATTTATGACACTCAGCAACCCTCCATGTTTGCATCTGGGTGAAGCTTTTAGTTCCATAACCTAACAAGCTGCAATCTTCTTAGGTGTAGAGAATCTTCTTGTATTTAAAGTAATTTTTCTTGTTATAAAACCTTCTAAATCCCTTTTTGCTTTTATCAAACTTGAATGATCTCTTTCCATCATCATGACTTTGATCATGCTCTTCATCATCATCCTTATTATACTTATGAGGGCACTTATTATAAAAATGTCTTATCTCACCATAATTGAAGCACTTGAAGGGTAATTTACCTTTATACTTTCATGAACATGTTCTTAATTTTCTTGAAATTAAATCAATTATTTCATCCTCATCTATATTAGAATTGTCATCCTCCTTGGGTTTCTTACCTTGGAACTTTCTCTTTGGCTTCATCTCTATCTTGAATGCTGCTTCCTTCTTTGGTGGTATATCATCATTCTTCCTCATCTCATAGGTAGTATGGGTGCCATGCAATTGATCCATATTCAACTGAGCAAGGTCATGAATTTATTCTATAGTAGATATTTTTGGATCAAACTTGAGGGATAAAGACATTAAAACCTTTTGAACAATAATAGCATCTTCAAGGTTCTTTCCAAGACCTTTGATGATGTTCATATCTCATCAACTCTCTACAAAAAGGATGCCACATAATCCTTTTCCTTAATTTTGAGACTTTTAAATTTCCTTTTGTGAGTATGCAACTTAGCAAGCTTAAACATTTGAATCTCCTTCATAAATGATATGCATTTTATCCCATATCTCTTTAGGATATTTATAATATATTACCTTGGTGTACTTAGTCTCTAAAAGATGACAAGTGGTAGAATTCATTGCCTTGGATTTTTTCTCAAATAACTTATTATCTACAACACTAGATGGAGGAGTAGTAAGAGTAACATAAACATACACAAAAAAATTTCATACATCAAACCCTAGAGACACAATGTATGTCCTCATCCTCACACTCTAAAAATCATAATTGGATCCATTAAACATTGGTGCTTGCTTAATAGAGAAATTTCCTTGATGAATACCCATACTGTACCTTGGATAACCTTCAAGGTGTTAAGCCTTTATAAAAGGACCTGATCTAATACCAATTTTTAGAGGTATAATAACTGAGAGAGGGGGGTGAATTAGTGAGCCCAAATATTTAAATTATAATTGTAGACCTTTAAAACTATTAAATAATCAACATATATCAACTTGATCAATCAACATTAATAAGAGAGCTCATTCATTCAATGCATACACAAGATTAAACACATAACACAAAGTTCCTATGGAAAACCCTCATGGAGAATAAAACCCACTCTCAAGACTATAACACATGGACTACTATCCTATAATAAATTATAAATAAGAGACTGATCAACTCCTTTAGAGAAAAAAACCTTGATCATATCCTCATGACCAAAGGTATTTAGTGAAACACCTATTTCACAATGAAAAACTACCCTTAAGTAATACCAAGTCCTTTAGACCCTCCTTTGAACACCTCCACCTTAGAAATTATGTCTTCAAAAAATGATGATGGATCTCTATTTATCTAAGCCCTACACAAACTTCCTCTTTATCTCAAATAGGCCTCATATGCACACTCAAACCTCTTTGCATAACCTCAATCTACAAGATCACTTTTCTGACATTATGAATATGACCTATAGGTCATACACATAGTCATCAATATAATTTTTTTTAAAAACTCATCCAAATAGGCACTCTACCTCTCTTTTACTTCACAACTCTCACATCTATATTATACAATTCTCTCTCACAATTCTTCCACATGCCTCACACTCAAGTCTAGAAACCATCATCTTTGGTTCCAATATTTATAGATAATACATGATAGTCAACACCTTAATTGTCCATCAAGCATGCCTTATCTCTTAAGGCATCTCCCACATGGGTCACACTTTAGCACAATCCAATTTCAAATAGACCTAAGTCACTCTTAGGTCCTATGGAGACCCATTCAAATATTTGACACTTATCCAAGAAAACTAAAACATAACAACACTTTAAAAATACATGGACCCATTACACATGATCTATAGGTCCTCATTAATTACTAACATCCATCATAGTACCCTTTTCCTGAAGCATAAATCATTCAAACAACATTCTATACATATAGTCACCATGAATGAATATATAATCAAATTCATAGCCTTTGTTCATACTGAATATGAGTTGGTCTAACATATAAAATACACATAAATTACTATTATGGAGTCTAAAATACTCTCCAATAGCTAATTCATCAAGAACCATCTGAACAACATCAAAACAAGATCAATTATCCTTTTCAGGTTACTTACAGAACATAGTCAAATAGACAATCAACTTTGGAGCTCAATAAATTTGATTTTATGAACATTCAAACCTTTTAACTAGGTTCTTTTGATGTACCATGGATTCTTGTTCAAATTTTCTTTTTACTCTATCAATAAATTCATCCTAGATCAAAAGTTATAAGAACAATATAGAACTCTAGTTTATCCCTTTGCAAATTCAAATATTCAAATGCTAATGATCATAGTTAAACCTTGACCACTTTGATATCATCTTGTGTCCTTATTTAGTTTGGCCAAACATGATCCATAAATATTATTACAATGAGATCAAACTTTAATTATTTCAAACTTCAAATAGGTTGACCACTTTGACTTACTACGCTCCGTTGATCTCAAATGCATGATAAGACATGAACCATTAGATCCTTATCTTTTATCTTTACTTAGCATTAAAACTCAAGAAATTCATACCATCTCACTAATTCCTAAAATATTGGATCAAATTTATATCATCAATCTCTTTGAGAGTTGTTTGAGCATTACTTTGTGTAAAATTGACCAAGTATGGGGACCATTACAATCTATCTAAGTAGCCAACTTTGAACCTCAATAACTTTCTCTATGCTTAGGTGCATGATATAAAATTTAGATCATATGATCAAATTTCAGAAGAGAATATAACCATATATAAAAATACTCTTGAAACCTTAACATGAGTGAGATATATCACCATCAAAATACCTTCTCAAAATTTTCTGCCATAGAGCCAACTATGTCAAAAACTTGTCTAGAAGGCCAACTTTGAACATGCATATATTTTGAAGTGATTTAGAACTTAACCTAAAATTTAACGAAAGTAAAATAGGAAAAAAATAAATAAACCCATATGATCACCTTCTCTTTAAATATCCTCATGTGTGAGATATGATACTATCAAATTGTTTACTTGGTTCTTCCTTACCTTATGCACATGTGTGAGATGAGAACAATAATGATTCAAGTGAATTCCACTTAATAAAATAATCTCTCCAATAATCTTTGACCACTAATAAGACCTTTTACACCTGCTCAAAATTCCATACTCATCTTTGAACATCTCTAACCATGCCAAAACTAAAGATCAACCAAGCCAAATTTAAGCACACTTTGACAAGCACATTGCACACTTTATCATTATTACTTAAGCTATCAAAGCATTTCATCCACTCACCAGGACATGTTCATAACATAACCATGAAATCATTGATAACTCTCCAACAATTTAATTTTAGGTAGAATGGATAAACATTTGGTCATGCTAATCCTTAAGATTGGGGGTTCATTTGTTTATTAACTTCTATGGCTTTAGTGTAAGCTTGTGTTCAATCAATAACTCTGACTACCCTACATACAAACACTATTATTTTAAGATATATAGAATTATTTTACATATTAAGATCTAATACAATGTTTAGATTATATAAATTATTTATTTGGATATACATTTTATGAAACTTTGCATTAAGTTACCTAATGGGTTGATTAGGCTCTCTTTTCATGCTAACAAAGAGCTAATACATAATATTGGGACTAGTGACCTAGTTGAACTATCCTATAATGTGGTATATCACCTATTATAAGGTTTAATTAAGACCTTGGTGATATTAATAAACTAATAATAGGTATAATATTACAATATTAAATGAAATATCCTACAAGCTACATCTTCATGGACTACATTCAATATTCATAGAGTATTACTAAAGGCTTTCACATGCTCTTCAATAGTCCTACCTCTTGAGGGGGAAAAGGTAGAGAGGTACATCTCAGTATTTCTAGGTATATCATAGACATCTTCTATAATTTTAAAGGTATAACTATTTAACCAATATTGGACCATCAGACGTGGGAGGGGTTGCCTATTTAAATAATATGATTGAGATTTGTATCTTCTTAGAATACGTTTGTCTGACCTAAAATTTCTATGGGTTTATAGTGGTGTATGTAATAGGTTATTTCTAGAGGCATAGGTGGTAAATATTTTATAAATATATATATAGTGCAACTCAAGTGATATTTATGTCTATATTGTGAAAGGAGCCCTCTTTCTAGTGCCAAATTATGTTGTTCTAAGTTTTATACACACCAAAAAACATTTACGAGGTAACATATAATGTTTTTTTATCTCCCTTAAGATTGAATTCACTTCAGTTACTGAGTTACAAGTATTGGGTCTTGTAATGACCAGTGGCGGAATGGCAATGAGTGAGTAAACTATCTACCTTGATGGTTCAAAGATATGTATCCTGGATGCACTTAGGTTTAATGGAATGGCGATGAAAATGGATTTATCCTAATGTAGGTATAGTTAAAATAAATTACAAAAAGAAGGGAAAGGTAAGGTAGAAAATAAGGTATACAAATAAGGAACATGAATTATTTATAGCTAGCTCTAGAACAAGGACAAACTCTAAGGAACTAATGCTTGTAGACTGATACTTTAGCACATTAAACTAACAAACATAGTGAATAGGTTTGAGGGATATGATGTAGTTAACTCCTACTTAGTAAATAAAGGTTGTTTTTTTTATATCAAGACTACTATAACATTTATTAACACAAGATTATATATAATACCAATGAACACCTTTGACTAGCTATGTCTCAGTCTAAGAAATTACATCAAATGTTATTTATAAATAAATTTTAAAGAGTAACTTAGCTAACCTATTATAAAAATAAGATCGATCAAACTAAAATTATTACTACACATTTCAATTATAAAACCTTACTAATTAACTACAAGTTACTTAAAATTGTTATTGCATGTATCATGAAAGATTATGTTACTAGTTAGATCAAAATGGATAAACACTATGACATAGACATGAAAGAGAGAGAGAGAGAGAGAGAGAGTTATGAAACATGTATTTTTTAGAATAACTATAAGGTCTCTATCTATATTGAATATCAAAATTTCTCCTCCCTTTGGAATATGGGAGACACATGTATATATAGGCTTGGGATGGGGACACCTCATCTTGAAATCTAGGTTCAAATTTTTTACCACCCTTAGGATAACTTATAAAGAGTCATGCATAACAAACATGGCCATAATTTAGCCAAATATCTTGAAGAGACAATTTTTTTTTATAAATGACTAGTGTAATTATAAATTAAATTACCTATGAGGAGGTGGTTGATGTTGTTGACACTTGTATTTCAATAGTTATTATAGTTAACACTAGAGTTATAGTTTTGGTTGGCCTTGTCATTTATGAAGTGGTTGCAACTAAAGTAGTTGGTGAATCCTGATTGCTCACCTTAATTTGTAAGTATAGGCCATGACTCACCTAAATATATATCTCAATTATCTTTAACTATAATAGGGGTATTTTGAAGAGCTAGGTGAGTCTATCCATCAATTTTCTATGTGATTTCAATACATCCCCAATCTCAATATAGAGAGTCTCTGTGTTGAGTACCCTGCTTGTATAAAAATTTATCAAATTTTATAAGTCATCATGGATCTTATTAATATTCCTTTGACCTCTACTTTAAAATTGTTCACCATTGTCTTAAGGAGGTCTTCAAATATGGATCCAAGGACCATTTCCCCACTTTGGTTAATTACACAATTAATTTTCATTTCCTTTTGAATTGCAATGGCCTACCCTTTGTGGCTAATGAGTTGATACACTATATTTCCATCTCTTAATGTCATTATATCAATCCATATCTTTTAGTTGATACATAGTTTTGGCATATTCTACATCTAAAATAGTTATTAAACTTAGGTGACTTTAGAACTTGTCCCTAGATACTTGGCTTACAAAATAGAGTTTGGCCTCCATCTTACTCATATATTCTAGAAGGGACGATAAATCTCCCAATTTATGTTGTGACTCCCTCTTCACATCTCTTATCGATTGGAAGGTATCATACAACTTTCAAACTACTCCTTGCACATTGACTATGAGGCCTCTTAGAGGTTGTATGGTAATTATTTATTGTAGGGCCTCTATAAACTAATCACAGCCTCTAAACATTTACATTATTACTCCACATAAAAATTCTATAAAGGTGTAGGGGTATTATCTATGACCACCTAAGTCAGAGGGGAGAGTTCTTATCTTAAGCAAAAAGAACACATCTTCTCTTTGTGCTAGTTCCACCTATTGTCCTTTAGCCGTAATGTTTTTTATTTTGATCTTCTTCATAGTCTTGGTTTATTTATCAAAATGAAACTTGACTATTGGCTTCTCAAAAATGATTAGGTCTTGCCTTCATCCTTTTGCATGTTGCATTTTTATATCTATTCTTGGACATTCAAGGTGACTGATTGTGGTGAGGGATTTGCCTATGCTATAGGGGTAGAATATGGAGACTACCCAAGAAGAAACATGGGCTTAGGAGAGAATATTCCTAGTTGGGGTAAATGTGAATAACTCTCCTCCATCTACTGACCTTCTTAGGGGTCATTGTGTCTATTATTAGCTTTCCTTTATTTAACCCTTTTACTAATGTAATAGTGGTAGATTTTACTTGGGATGCCTAACTAATTGGTAGGTCTAAATAGGTGGATGGATAAGGAGGAGTAATTTAGGAATCAAAAATGGTGGAAGAGACTAAATTATAAAAGTGCACCTATTTATTGTTCTTAGAGGGTTGAGGTCTTGGGAAATCAAAGAATATATAAATATAAGGGGTACTAAGCAAATTTTATAAATAGTTAACTATCAGTGTATAATAAATCCTATTAGATCTTATGTAAGGCGGGTTAGGGGGTGCGACAATCTTGGATATAAGGGTTAGGATTGGGGTTTGTAAAATTTGAATTGTAGTTACCTTGGAAACCTTAGAGTTTTTGATATGGAAAAAAACTACCATAGTACTAGCTATAATAATAGAAATTATAATGACATATGGTGAATGTGGAGAATGAGGACTTACACTTTATATAGTAGAAATTAGGGGGATGTTTCTACAGATAAAAATATTGTACTAGGTGGTGTTGGTGTTGGAGATATGCTCACTAATTTCCCTTATTTTAAAGTTATAGGTTTAGACTCTACTTCATCTCCCATTTATTCATTTGAATTCTATAGTAATTTAATTGAGACTAAACTAGTCTTTAAAACCTTAGTGTCTCCCAATTGAGTTTTTTATTCTAAAAACCATTCATATTTAGGACTACTTTTGGTGATCTCATTAATAGTTTCATATAATGATGTTTCTATCTAATCTTCCCATTCCTCTTTAGTGGGCCATTCTTCATCACTATCCAATACCTTCATGATTCTTTTAAATATTTATCCTTATTAATTTCCTCCCCTAATTATTCCTCTTGGGTTTCCTTTGTTGGTGTGCCCTGAGGAGAAACTGAAGGGGCCTTCTACTTCCTTTTATACATAAGAGGGGGTCTAGTGGGAGTAAAATTAGGTGTTGTAATGGGTGAAGTATCACCAAGTTAATCTTAGGGGTCATGGATGGTGATGAGGTGAGGGAAATAATAGTTTCTATAAGAGAACCGTGGGGAGTGGACATTTTCCTATGGGATGGAGAAATTGATGGAGGAGGTGGTGTAAGGGTTTGGACTAGGGATAGTGATGGGGATAAATTATAAATATGGGGAAGGAAATATGGGAGATTTACCTATTTTTGGTAGTAAAAAGAGGAAAGGGTAACAATGAGAATGGTCCATCGAACTAACAAACACTTACAGTAATCAATGTAGTAGTAGTCAGATGAGGAGGAGTGGACACCACCATTGTTGGAACAATCATGATGATTGGGGTGGGAATTTGAGGATGATCTTGGTTTATATCTTATTCTTCCATCATAGACGCCTACCTAGATGGACTAGCCTACTCATATCCTTGAATCTTAGCCTATGAGAGAGGTCATAGAGGGGGATTTGAAGTCCTTTTCTCTTTCTTAATTATTTGATCATCTTTATTTGTGGTATTTGGATTGTATTAAATATGTATGGCCACCACCATAGATATACTTAATTTATTCATCCTTTTATGAACCTTTATGTCATTCAAATCATCCATGAATACCTTATCATGTGGATATGATACATGTCCATAACCAATCTTTACCCTAGCTCTAAATCTATTTAGGTGGTTTTTGACTCTTCTCCTTGGATCCCATTATCTATAGGGTTTCCACTTGAAGTAATAGGATTTCCTAGTCTTAATTACTAGATGGAAATGTACCCATATAGTATACTAAATTTAGATAATGTTAATGGGAGTTGGATGGATTGCTCCCTGTCTAACATTTCTTAGTGTAACATCCATAGAATCTACCAATTGACCTACAACCTAATTTTATACCACCTTATTTATCACCAACTGAGGAAAATTCATGGTAAGGGCCTTGGTTCCCTCTATTCTAATAATTATGAAATCTAGATAAATCCAATAGTTACCAATATTTTTAAAAGTTATTCTGATATGGTTAGATAATTTAAGCATATCCTTGCCATAGATGACTTAGTATACAATTTGATATAAAGTCTCTTTCAACATGTTCTTCTTAAATTTGTGGACATGAAAAATATTGAATTCATCACAAATTTAGTTCTTTGTATACTTAGAGGTTTGTTCCTAGGGGTAATCAAAAGATGAGTGGATAATGCTAGTTATAACATCCACTAGATAAGACATCATATAGAAATTTCCATCTAACTAGTTGTCTGAGCTATTAACATGGTGGATCAAATTATCAATAATGATTTCTCCCATGAAAATGATATTGGGAGAGGTGAGGATGGTGTATATTAAGGTAATCAAAACCTCATTGATGTATATTATACTTGGAAACCATAAATTATATTTAACAAAGCCATGGTAATTATGCTTCCTATCCTAAAAATGATAATTGGAATAACAAAGATGAGCCCTTTGACTGAGAAGGTGGTTGGGTCACTTGCCCATTTATAAAACATATTGGTTACATTATTTGTAGACATCCATTGGTTGACTAGGGCTTGGTTATAAGGTGATTCAAATCCAAGAAGTAGATAATACTTCCCAAAATAACATCCATTAACATAGGCCATTGGTGTGTTATGTTTATGGAAATGTATAATTTTGCCAAAAAATTTGCCATTTATAAATAAATAATAGACTAGGACAATACATGGAATTACCTTTGGTTTTACTAGTGTGTCATGTAGGCCCACTAATTTAATTTACACCAGGTCCTATATTTATCTTCGTGTAAAGGCTAAGATTTGATCTTTATGACCACAAGGATCTACTACCTAAACCTCCTCTAATATAACTAAGTAGTGTTTAAAGTCATGATTCAGATAAACCTCATAAAACTTTGTATTGGTGTACTATTAGAAACCTATGATGGAATATGAAGAGGGGGAGGTGGAAGCCATGCAATAAAATCCATGGTTATGCACTTAAGATCTAGTTCTCTGGAACTATGGAGTTTTATTTAGTTAAGATAGAGCTCAAATTTGTGTTTACAACTGTTAACTCAATGGCAATGTAATTTTAATTGAATTGGTTGATTACATATGTTTCCTCTTGGATTAATTAGATCTATTGAATTGAATGTATTTAGTTAGCCAATTCATATAGATTAATGGAATCAATGGCCTTTTGTGTCCTTTTCTTCTTTCTATTTTCATATTTTGAATTTGGATGGTAAAGTGTTACCTTTTTGTGAACCTTACTTCCAAGTGGATTTTCCCTCTTTTGATTTGGTTTTTCTATCATTTCCAATTCACATTTGTCATTCTATTGATTCATCCAAAAGTGAATCTCTATTACCCAACCACCATGTCATTTTAGGGACATGTGGTGAAATTTTTCCATCCCACTGCATATTGGTCTTTTTTATCTTACTCTTTACCTTTTATTATTTTGGGCCTCTATGATTATGACACTTGGAAAAATCCTATGATCTCTCTTTCCATGGGAGTATCATACCATATTTAATATTTTTGTAGGATCTAAGTGATCAAAATCATGAAATGCATCATCATCCTAATGTTATATTCACCTGAAAGACTTAAACATTCTTAGACTATTTTGATGGTAGTGGGATTATGATATTGTGACACATGGATAACTATTGTTGTTCTACTTACCTAGAAATTTTGTATATTGAAACTTTAATCTTTTCATTCATTGAGTGAGTGGGAGTATGATAGTGTCATTATCTTGGCACTCTAACTACCTTGAGAGTCTTTTAAAAGTTTTTAAGTGTCTGAATGGCCATAGGTTAGTGGGTTATCACTGTGTGGCACCAATTTTTAAAAGATCAAAGTGTCAAGCATGCCAAGGCAAAAATAATTTAGAGTTATAAGGTAAAAAATTCCCAAGATATTTGAGTTGGCTTAGGATACTTGACAAACAAAAGTTTTGATAGAAAAAAGTTCCAATGATCTTAGGTACTAAAAATGCCGAAAGAATGTGCTAGAGGAAAGTACTAAAGAAAAAAACATCAAAAGGAAATGTAATTGATGAAACTTTAGAGAACTTACATAGTTAATAAAATTCTAAAATCCATTAATAGGTTATCTTAAACAAAATAAGCAATGAAAACTTGAATAACTAAGAAAATGGCAATTTCACTAATATTAGAATAAACATGTTCTTAATAAGAACCCTAAACATAAGGACTTTGGGATATATTATCCTATTAAGTACTGATGAATAACAATAAATGATTTCCTCATCATAATTATTTCCTTTCATACTTAAATGGTCCCCCATTCAAAAAAAATTGAGAGTGGGGTATGTTGAGTGCATTAGATTTATCTCATAAGACTCAATAATAGATTGTAGAGATCACAATAAAATAAGATGCTCTAAATAAAACACTATATTTGTTACTTGAGAATAAGATGATATCCTTACCTCCTAATAGACAATGATTAGGCCAAAAAATTATTAATAAATAAGGATCACCATTGTAATTATCATCAAATTAATGACCATAATATAGATCAATGTGATACATTGAAAAATGAAATTTAGAAATACACAAATGAAGGATATATAATGATTAACTTGAATTAGAAAAAATACCTCTAATCTCCAATATTTCAAAATAAAAACATGTAGTGTGGCATGATTCTAAATTCCCATGCCTCAAATATCTAAATATTACTTCAAATATTAATGGGGTATATTGGTAAGACCGCAAGGTTGGTATAAAAATTTGGGATACTTTGTAGCACCATATTTTTCCAATAGTTGGGAGATAATATCAATGAGTTAAATTACTCTCCACTACTACTAGACTCTCTAGGGCACAGATTAATAATCATAACACATGGACTAAAGGTTTTTTTATAATGTCATTTGGGTTATGATTTTAGAACAAACTTCGCCCGTCATCTCGATCAACATTGGTTGTTCGAGATGAATGCAATGATGAATAATAAAAATATGTTCCTCACTTTTTAGTTCAAAGATAAATAATTTTTTCCTACATGATGAATATAATGATAATCCCTTAGAAATAGTTGTTGGCACAAAATGACAAGAAAAAATGCCATGATGACCACTAGATATTCATTTATCTTCCAAGTGGGAGAAATTAGCTCGATTCATTATAGTTAAACATTTTAATGTAAAAAAACTAAAAAAAATCAAATATTACAAAAAACATAGAAAACTGAAAAAAATCAAATATTTAATAAAATACAAGAACATTCAAATAATTCAAAAAATACAAATAAATATTTAGTATTCCCATTCTTATTATCTCCTTTTTATCTATGTTGTTTGATTTATGTTAGTAGATATCATATCATTTCATTCCTATATACACATTTGTTTCACATATCTTTGAGTTTGATATAAGCATACCCAAACACATGATACATGAACTTAAAAATGTTGGTATTTTTCTCTACCTATGTCATATATTACATTGGAGGCATCTACTTCTTTGATCATGATTAATACAGGTTACATATCCTTTATGATCATTTTTAAATTATCATGTTTGAACGTATATTCTAATGCTTACACATCTATATCAATGCTCATATTTTTCACAATGTACTTGATATGATATGTTACAGAGGACTATTATAATATGCTTATGTTGGTTGCTTATGATTCATCTATTTGTCACTTCCTTGAGTGTATTAAATTACATTATGTTTTCTTGCTTGTGGAACATCTGAATATGTTCCTTTCTTGATGGCCCCTATGTCATTATATGTTGATTATAAATTTGAATATGTCATTATACACATGGATTTTTTATGTATTCTCCTTGGACCATTATATTGCATTAAATTAAATTCTCTTATATATGTGCTTGATTGTTTGTTGATCTTATATTGGTACTCTCTAGACATTGCCATGATCCATATCATGCATCTTAGGAATTAATGTGATCACATATTATGAGATTAATTAATATATATACATGTATACATGTTATACATATATTATACATGATTCATACACATATTATACAAATACCTTATCATTTTGAGTTAAGGTACCTATCGAATTTTATTTCCCTCACCCCAAAGGGGGTCATATTAGTGGGCGCATGTCATAGAAGCATGACCTATATTTTTTTCACATTATAGGGGCATGTCATTAAGTCATGACCTATACACTTATACACTTACTCAGTATCTCTATATTTTAGTAGGGGCAGGTCATAAAGACATGACTTTCAGACTTGCACAATCTCCAGTTTGGTCACATGATTCAAATATACATGGGCTAAAATACTATACATTGCACTAATTTTTTTTTTTTTTTTCATATATATGACATAGATAATCTATCTTATACATATTACAGTTGCATATTCCATGCTATTACACTAAAATTTATAAAATTTACCAATTATACTACTCATCAGATGTACTAATTACATTAGGATGTATTTTTATCAAGCCTTTTATGTTATATTAGTGAGCTAAATTTATATATTGAAGTGATTAAATCACTAAAACTCACCATATATTTAGGTTTGATTGATTGAATCATCCAATCTCACTAGATATATAAGATGATTTGATTATATCACTCACCCTCACTAAATTATATATTCTTTCTTGAGTTGTGTGCTTGAGATATAATGATATAAATGGTTGTGTCATAACTCATCCTTTAAAATGGATTGGAGGAATAATACCTTCCAATATTCCTCTTACACTCTCCAAGGTTTAGGTCTAAACCTCTTCTAGCTCCAATGAGTTATAAGGAAGCACATTTACTAACTTAGAGCATCAAAAGGCAACATGGTTGCATCAATGCATAGGTGTACTCCTTTTCTCTCCTTATTTTCAAGCATTTCAATTATTTTAAAATTTAGATGATATTCATTTATTTATATGGTAACATGCTCTTGGTTACAGGTCATACACTAGAAAAACACTCAAAGTGGGATCAAGTAAAGGCAAGGTGTGTTATACACACCTAGGTATGCATTTATTTCCTTTAAATTAGTATTTTCATACTTATAAATTACTATATTAAAGTGGGGAGGGGGTGAAATATATATACTAAAACTAAATATTTATAGCATATCAGTCTTGTACATTTGACAAATATCAATCAGGGCTCTACCCTTCAATTTTACACCTCTATGCTACTGAAAGACTCTCATTCACCATTTAATTATACCTAAATTATTATCTCTTAGTCTGATATATATCATTATGATGACCCAAGTATATTTCACTAAATATAAATCTTAGAACATGATAAACATCATTCACTATCATTTTTAAATACATAAATGTTTTCTATCCTTCTAGACACTATGTGCCATAGGGGGACACTACCACTAATAGTAGTGTCTAGATCCTTATCCAGTGTTTAGTTACCAAAGTCATACAAATTTCAAATGTTTCAATGCCTATGGGTTAGCTTACTTGTATTATTGAACCCTAATGAGAGATATTTTCAAAAGGCATGGTAAAAATACAATTATAAGCCTTATCATTCCTCATATATAAAATACCAAGTAAGATCCTACTAAATCTCAATTAATCAAGTTCACAACCAAGCTATTCTACCCCCTTCATCCCAATTTTCATACCAATCATAGGGTAAGCCATATGACATGTGTGAATCACTCAAATATCATCTCATGAGTGATATTTTTCAAATTACAAGACATATCATATCATGAGTCTTTATATAGTATATTTAACCCTTATGCACACATAACCCACACATAGGGGAAAAATACATAAGTCTAAAGCCCTACTTGGAGTATTGGCTATGTAGGTAGTAATCGATGATAGAGGGGTCATTGAGGTCAAGTCCAATCCATGATCCCATTAACCCATTTTCAACAAAATCGTTCAAAGGGTGAAGAGATAGGGTTTGATAAAATTTGAGAAGAGTGATATCCTATATCCCATATCTAAAAACATCAGTATAAAGGAAAAAATATATAGAAAAATAATTTTGGTTGCATCAATATCTAGTCATTGTTACATACTAGACACCTGCATCATAGTGAAACACTAACATCAATGCTAATGTCTATAACCACAAAATTATAATTTCTAGAATCTGATGACTAATCTAGGATATTACACACCATCTAATTGTTTATAATTCATGTCTTCTTTCCTAAAGTAAACCTAGATAACTATCATTTCACTTTGAAATTTCAATCAATTAAACATATTTAGAATTTAATACTTTTCATATTTAACATATATTAGTATTATAATTTAGAATATTCATTTATTTGAGTTTGAAATTAATTGTCCTACTATACATTAGTTTATCACCCTTTTTATTATATCAAGTAAAAAAATAGGTTAAGGGGCCCATACCCATTATAAAACACAACTTAAAGATATGATAATACAACAAATAGAACCAAGAATCAAATAGAGCCATAAGGCTCTACCAACCATCAATAACCAAATACAACAAACAAACTTCGACCAAAAACCTACCAAAAAGACAACAAAAAATAGGCCTAAAGAGATTAAAAACCTGAGTCCTCTGACTCTAAATAAAGAACCATCTTGTTAGTACCAAAATTTTATTTGTTCTTTTCTTTTACCCTGGTACTATTTTTAGTGCCCTATAGATAATCCATTATATCTTTCTTCCTTTTAATTCTCACATCTCTTACTTCCATTTTTACCTATCCAATCTTCTTCCTTTCCACCTCTCCCTCCTCACTCTGATCCTTGTTGCTATTTTTAAAATATGGGGTTGAAAAAAAATCCCCCATATTTTTATTACCATCTCTATGATTACCACCCTTCCCCGATAAAGATTCCTCTGAAGTCAACAATAATTTTAGCTTGTCCACTTCTTCCAAAATATCATAAATCAAAAGCCTCTGGACTACAAATTTTATTTAGAGCCTTTGTAGAGATAGATAAAATTTAGAAGTCAAATTATACTTATAATAAGGAGGACCCATACTATTAATGGGGTTAACATGAACAAGTTTTCATTTCTGAATATCCCCAGGGATAAATCACCATAAACATTTGCTCTCCCTAACCCTGCAGGCTTCTTCGCCTCTTCATTTGCCAAAAAAACCTTGATAAAACTTGTAGAAATTCTTGGTCACTTTGAATATGAATTTCCTATAAAATATTTTTACCCCAAATCGGTTCCCCCATTTTAAAAATCAAAAGAATACGATCCTAGAGAATAAGGTCAATGGAAGGATTATTCTTGAAATTATTTACGAAGACCTCTATAGACTTCAGCAAAAGAAAATGAATACTTATAAGGTGCCCTTTGAAATGGTTGAGAAAAATAAAATGGTGGGAGAAAATAATTATATGTTTACCCTCTAGAGTTATGTATTTTATGACCTAAAAACACACTATTGGCCATTTTCTAGGCAAATCAACATGAAGGAAACCTTTCTGATTAGAGGTTCTGAGTTTTCTGTTCTCAGTACTATAAAAAATGTTAAAAAAATATTATCTAATTTTTTATACTTAAATGAATTAACCCCATAACAATACATACTTATAACCTCACCAGTAATTTCTTCTAATATGGTGGTCTTGAGGCCCTACATCCTGACTTGTCTCTCAAACCATCCTTTTGAAAAATCATGAGAAATAACCACATCATGCCTTATAATCCTCTCCATGAATTTTTATAGTCCAACCTTCAAAATATTATTCTATATTTAAGGGTCATCATCAACCTCCACACAATAAATTAGCTCCACCCTATCTCTACCACCACCCATATCTAACTTTACTTTGAGTTCTTTAAAAGTTACAAGTTGTTGTCGAAGTGAGAAAGCCCTTATTTATATTTTTTCATTTAATGATAAAATTTAAATTAAAAAATTATTTTGATTTAAATATTTATATATTCTTAACCATATCCTGCATACTATTTAAATTTAGAGTTAAACATGGATGTGGGAGACTATTATAATTATTTAAAAAATTATCAAGTTTAAGGTTTGTTTCTTTTTGAAAAATTTCAAAGAATTTTTGGTGAATGAAATTTATAGATAAGAAAAAAATTGATGTTAGTCACCAATTCAAATTCATAAAACATATATATTTTAATTTTATATGAGTATTTGGAGTACCATAAAATTGATAATTATAAGATTACAATTTTAGATATTGTTCAATTTCACAGAGCATCTAAAGGTTATAGGAGTTATTGCTTAAAGAATATTCATATTATCAATAAATTCAACTATATATTTATAAATTGGTTTGTCATCTAGCATATATAAGCATAATAATACATTAATATATATATATATATATAACTAGTGACTATGAAACTATATAGAAACAATGTAGTTTTTTTTTTTTTTTTTTTCTATTTATCGAATGGTTCTTATTTGAAAATTTGGAAAATATCTTTTATCTTGAAATGAAAGTAATATATTTTTTCACTTTATAAATGATTGAAAAAATTATCTTCCATATTCTATTTTATTCTAATACAAATCATGGATATTCCTTCCTCTTAACCTAACATAAAATCAAATATTTTGCATATCTTTAATTTTTCCTTCTATTTTTTTATAGCTAATAGTTAATACATTTTTCTTCCTCTATAATTATGTTGAATTTGGTCCTCCCATAAGTTCAAACACATTTAATTCTCTAAATAACTAATTTCTACTTGATAACATGATTATTCTATTTGTATTTTGGTTGTAGTGTCTATATTTCAGATAACAAATAATATTTTACTCATTTCAAAAACATAATTTTTACATGAAAATAACATTCCTAAATTGGTTGTTTAACTACAATTTGGTATAATAGAAATCATTTTTTTAATTTATAAAATACTTTTCTTGCTAATTCATATATGAATGTTAGATTATACTTATGTTTAATGCATTTTAGTATATTTCTATTATTAAATCTAATTATTGTATTTGATTTCTATAATATTAAACATGGTTATATGACACTTTTATAATTTTGTCTAATTGAATATTATATATATATATATATATATATATATATATATATATATATATATATATATATATATATATATATATATATATATATATATATATATATATATTAATATGCATTAATAATTATTCTGAATTTAAAAGCTATTATTAATTAGGGTGATTATTAAAAACATAATATAAGAAAGTATTGTCTAATTTTTTATTTTTTTAATAAATATTATTTGTAATGTTTACATAGTTTGTTAATATATCTAAAGAATGAGAGATAATTTATTTACTTTTATCTAAAATTCATTCCATATTCATTACCCAAATCATAGTGTTAGGAACCTAGTAACAACTAGGTTCTAATGAGGCAATAAATTACATCCTTCGATATTAAAAATATTGTTGAGAACATAGCAGACTATGACACTCAATCAAGTGATATATGTTATTTAAAATCTATTTTTTTCATCACAATGATTGCATAAGAGTGTGAATACCTTTTAAAATGAAAAAATTCTATGAACTTAATAGTTTATAGTTATCAATAGTTGTATCAAAGCATACATATATAAATAATATTTCATGAGCCAATTTTCCTCCATTTCTTTCATATCTTTCATTGAAAGTTTTTTAATAAAATAAAACAAGTTTTGATACTTGATAACCACTATGATCCCAAACATTAATGTTTATATATTCCCAACATGATTTAATTTTGGGATAAGTGGATATAAAACACATTGGGATCTTAACAACTTCTAGATCAAAAAAATATGATAGTGTTTATAAAAATAGTTGTATCGGATTGTGAAAATTTGTTTTATTTATCTTTCATAAAACATTAGATCCCAACTTGATTACATGATTAGGATTATGTAGATTAAACTTACATTAGGATACAATTTTTAGGAATCTAGTAGTTACTACCTTTGAATGAGGTGATCCTTTTTAGCACAATAATTACATTAAAACATAAATATATAACTAACATGGACCAAGCCCATTTTCCATGTTCACCTAAACCTTTGATAATATATAACAAGGGCTAATTAATTTCTACTTGTTTATTATAATTTAGATATTTTTATTAAAATGTAATTAGTGTTCTACATATAAACAATTTGATGAGATATAGTGGCCACTATGATCCAAAAAATTATTATTTAAATATAAATGTTATGATTCAATGTTAGGATAGATGGATATACAAATATAAATGTTGAGGATCAATTTTAAATAATATGATAGTTTTTAGAACAATAATTATATTCCATTATGAAAATGTGTTTTATTTAACTTTAGCAGAATATTTCAACTCAATTTGAACATATAATTTTCCATCTTATATGATTTTTTATTGGGATGAAATTAACATATAACCATTTTTAGAATCTATAGATTGGTGGGTTCCCAATTTTTATAATAGATATAATGGTTGTAGGAACCTAGTATCCACTAGGTTCCCAAAATTATTTTGTAGATATAATGGTTAGACTATTATGATTGATATTATCCATGTTCTTGTTATCTTTTCCATCAAGGAGTATAAATATTTTTATTAAATAATGTTAAATTGATATCAGTGTCACCTCCATGATTTTTAAATTTTTTGTGTCTTGTCTCACTATAACTTTTAATTTTGTTTCACCTTATAATATATTTTTATTGCACACACACACACGCGCGCGCACGTGCACACACACACACACACACACACACACACACACACACACACACACACACACACACACACACACACACACACACACACACACACACACACACACACACACACAAAAGCACAAGTTAATAAAAATCAAACAAATTATTATACATCACTCACGTAACATCACCAAGTTCTTAAGAAATTCAACCGTCATCCCATGATATAGTTTCTATTATCAATTTTAATGATGTATTTGTATTAACAATTCCAATAAAGCATGCTTAACTATGATTTTAGTCCTCTTCATGTAATATTTGATTGAGATCTTGAAGGATATCCACTTTGTTCATCCATATTCTTCTCATTTTAATAAATAATATAATTACATTAGTAAGGTCTTAATGTAATCATCATAGATGTATGGAAAATAATTTAATGGAATAAATACTAATAGTAAATTCAAATAAAAAATTAGTAAAAATTTAAGTTCAAGTAATTAGAAATTTTTTTGGATTATAAATTTCAAAAAACCCCTAATCTAGGCTAATATGATATCAAATATTAGTTTATGATCTTCACTAGTTTCACCTTAGCATTCATTGCCATGTTCAAGTAGTGAAAGATATGATTCAATTTCCTCATGTCCTTTTTCAAGTAGATTAATCGATCCTCCTTTTCATTTTTTGTTTGTTGTCCATACCTAGATGATGATATACACATAAATGTATTGTTTAATTTCATTTGATTTGATTCATATTTTATTAGGCCTAAAAAAAACCCTAATAAAATTCTTTACCTTCTCCCCTTGAGGGTTTCCAATATTGAATCCTCCATTTTTTATCCACATTCTCACCTTTCAATTTATGGTAACTATCCCCATTTCCCCTTCCTAATCATATATTTTCATCATCATTTTATGGTTGTACTAGAACCATCTATCACACATACACATCCACCAATGGATTGAATTATTATTTATATCTTCTATAAATAATCCCAACATAACTATCATTATTACTTGGGATATGTTGATTAATGTGGTCTTGTCTATGAAAATGTGTGGCTCCCATTATTTGGTCATATATATCATTGTATTTTATTTTTTGTTGAAAATCAAGCATTTTACATCCTAATAGAATTTATAAATGGTCTATCCAAAGCATACAAAAATTACCCAATCCATTATCTTTGGAAGCTAGTATTCTATAGCTCCACCTGTTGTACTTTTCCCCCAATGTTCAATGTATGTTTTTATTTCCTTTTTCATATCTTCCATTTCTCTGAGTTCTTTTTAAGGTACCATAGAAGGACACCCTTCAATAAATTTTGGTTCACCATTATGCTTTCTATGTTAGGTTAGAATTAGACAAGACCATTGCAGATCTTTTATTATTACTTTATATTCCATCAATAATATGTCATAAATAACATGGAACCTAAACATCTTAGGTTTTGTAATAGCCATTATATTATGGTTTTCATCCAAAAAAATTTTCTCCATGAATCTCATGAAGTTTTACACTTCCTAAATAAGGTAAGGAGTATATGTACTTGACCCCTCTTGGCATGTTCTCTAGGTGTCCATGACATGTGGTAAATAAAACATGTCTAATTTACATAATGATGTTGTTAATCTACCAAAATTACCATATATATCCTCACGAGTGTGTTCCATTATAAGGAAGCTTACATACACAATTTTGAATAACCTTGTTGATGTCAAAATGTATGAAAATGCAAATAAGGTATGATTCTTGTTGTCACTTGAAGTATTATTTAATTATAATTAAAGTATCAATGGTTGTTTTTGATTGAAATACCTATTCTAGAAATACTAATTTATTTAAAATTGACATATTTTTCCTTGTACCCTTTACATTTTTAATACACTTACTTTTGTAATAGTGCATCATGCAATGGTTATTTGGATGATCTACAAATGTATAATGAATCCCCATACTCATCAGTGATGGGTTTTTCAAGCTTCTTGAGACATAAAACCAATGATGTGACTATGTACTTTGATATAAAATCAACAAATGTTAGGCCAAAATATACAAAATACCAAGTCTTTTGTCCATGTGTAGGTATACTAGCTAGAGAAACTAGGAGGTTCAAAACATTACTTATTAACTTTACGCATGCCCTTAGTATGAAAGTTTTCAAATTGTCCATTTTATCATGAAAAATGCTCAAAAATACCTAAGGTTGTTCATCTAATTGATATCAATGGGAATATTAATGTGAATGATAACTTTGAATGTATTCATTGTGCCATTTTTGTTCCTCATCAAGTTTTGAGAGTGATTTTGGGCATGTGATGGCTCTAAGTTTGTTATACACATTTGCACACTCATTAAAATTGGATAATAATTTGTTATTTATAATTGAAACATGTTAAAATATTGTAGTCATTATCATTTTTAATCCTATTTATGACACTAGAGGAAGTTTTAACAATTAAAGATCCTTATTACACTTCTTTCACATTAAGTTGTGTATATAGAATGTAGGAAATAACCTTAGAGAAAATTTTATTCCATCCTTTCCTACATAGAGAGTTAAATGAAGAGAAATATCTGAATTTATCTCAATTATAGTTGATATAAAAGTAGTATTTTCAATAGTATTTAACCTTTCTTTTTATTTCCCAATGCTACCATTTATTGCACATCTATCACCATTATCTAGTCTAATTTTTATGAGTATAGAAGGTTAACCGTGGGCACCCATAAGATTTGTGCCATATATTCTAATAGACATCCATCCCATCAAATTTTATTTTATTTATTTACATAGATTATTTTCTAAAATTAAAGATGACATTTGTTGTTAATGCATCTAACACACAATTACTAATATATTTTTCATTCAAGGTTATAGTTTTGTGCCATAGAACTCTAACTAAAGAAAGGGAAATTTTTCTAAGACAGTCAATTTTGAATAAATGTTTTTTCACATTTGACATTTCATCCAAAAAAATGGCCATTTTCATCCTCATCAACTTGTTGATTTGATGAATTGGCTAGAGGGGTATTCAATTTTTGACATTTTTTAGCATTATAAGTTATTCTAATCACTTTTTTAATTTTTGTAATTAGTGGCATCCAAATAAAGTGGATATACCAAATAGGGTTCTAAATCTTTTAATGTGTCCCACATTTTCACCTCAACCTCTTATAGGACTTATTTGAATTTGACATCCATAGGATAACCGTTTATGTTAGTCAACTACCTAGTAGGCAATTGTATGAGAGATCATTCAAATATGGATCATCCCTTATAACAAGGGTTGAATATTATATCAATATGCACACCAAAGTTATTGACATTTAATACTTTAAATTTTACCATGTCTCCTTCAATTAAATTTTCAATCATTCACTCTACAATTTTTTTTCTCATAGATTAGCACAAATGGATCAATTTGATAGCAACTCTCCTTAAATTCAAATTGTTTTCACCATTATGAAGAAGGTATGAACCATTAAATTGATCACTCCATTTACTAACCATAATGGAGATTATTGTTTCACTAAAAATTAAATGTTTTATTGGCCTAACTATTAATTTATTGGGTTATATCAAGTTTGAACAATCACAACATAAATTTACCACATTTTAAAGGATTAAACATAACATCAAGAATACCAATATCTATAAATTAATATTATGATCAAATATTACATGATTTAAAAAACCTTGGGATATTTCATCGTCTCTACTAGAATTTTTTTATTTGAGAACAACATCATATATGGAAAAATTAGTTATAGATTTAGGACCTATATTTATGGTGATTTTAGTGTTATCTCTAGAATTTGCCTCTTATATAACACTATAATCCTCTTAGTCACTAAAATTTTAATCACTAAAAATATGGGGAATGGATGAATCAACATGATTTGACAATTCACTCTCTTCCCAATAAACATATTATCCTTTGTTATTGACAACTACCAAGGTTTCAAAGTCATAAATTGAGAAAGAAAAATATAGTTTTCTATCTAATAATATGTTAACACTTGAAACACAAAATTCTCTTCCAAAATCTCTATAATGTAGTGTCATATTTATTTAAAACAATCTACCCTCTACAACTTTGGTGCCTTTTGAAAACAAATCCACTTAAGCATCCTCTCCAAATTCAAGAGACATTGATGATATAGTAGCAAAAGTAAACCTGAGTTGAAAGCAAATATTTACAAATCTAGTAAATAGAGACATTAAAATTAAATGTGGATGAAAGAAAATATGTATATAAAATTAATATAAGTCTCAAGTATGAATCTATGTGTTTCTAGGAATAAATTTGTGTATGAAAATAAGAACATATGATGAGGGTGATATGTGAAAATAAATCATGGCATTCAATGTGTCACTAATATTAGCATATCATGAAAATAATGGGACATTATAATATTTATCATTAGCTAAAAATAAGTTTGAAACACTTGAAAACATTGTGTAACAACATATTTATTGGTAAATTAGGTGGGTTCCTTACTTACCCACTCAAGTTCAAATTTCAAACATTCATAATTTGTTAACGAATATGGGAATTCAATATTGTATTGTGACAACAACCTTGTTAATTATAAGGATAATTTAAAAATATATAGTTAACTATTAAAACATGAAATATGCATACATAAAATAGTTCACTATTAAAATAATGACATTTAACTTTAAAAATAGTTTAATTTTTAATTGGAACTCATTGATATATCTAAATACTACCTCATGATCCATGTTCCTTGAATCTCAAATTTACATGGACTATCAGATGTGTATAGTATACAAGTAACTAAGTAGGTGCATGAACATCCCTAAAAATTAATAGTTTCTTAAGTAGTTGTGGATCTTGATAACTACCTAGACAGTCCCTGAACCCTAACTTGCCTAAAATTTATTGTTGCTTAGAAAAGAATGCCAATGTGTGTGGATTTTTCATTAAGCATTAATTTTTTTTTCATCCCCTATTTTCATTTCAATTGATTTGTTCCCACTTTTCATGCTCTCCATCATTCAAACCCTCATATTTTCCATTGTGAGCTCATATCACCTACATTATCCAAACCCTCTTTAGAATATTTCTTGTAGGTGCACATTTATAGTTCAATACAAATATAACCTTATCCAAGAGTATTTATTGATATTAGAAAAATGATAATGGTTTGGGGTTTTTAAAATTTGTAGAGGAAATTAAATTCTATTAAATATCATTAGTTTTATGGGTGAAACCTCTAAAGGTGTTTTGCACCTCAAAGATAACTATGGAGTATTTTTTAGAGTTTATACCTATTTAAATAGTCCATAAAATCTATTGGACTTTATAAATACATAAGTATCAAAGATTTATGAAATAATCTTTTAGACTACTAAAGCAGCCATAGATTTTGACAATTATCAGAGTACCCATGGAGTTTGATAACTATTGAACCAACCTAGAACCCAATAGATGATAGAATTGTATTAAAACCCTATGTTATAACTAACAACTATAATATAGTTTCAATATTACAAAGGCCTATATCATATATCGGAATATCAAAACTTGAAATATCACATGCAAGAATTCCAAAAACTAAGGTATATATGAAGTGTTACTTCAATGGGTCCACTCCCACTTCAACTTAGATTCTAATGTGGAAAATATCTCAGATGATTTCTTGGGGCATGTTAGCCTCTTTGAATTCTAGGAGATGATATGGGTGTCCCCAAATCATATTGGATTTAGAGTATCTATGATAGTGGGATACCATAGGCTGTAATGTTTTCCACATTTGTTCAATGTCTAGAA
Organism: Torreya grandis; assembly: GCA_037957365.1. Taxonomy (NCBI): domain Eukaryota; kingdom Viridiplantae; phylum Streptophyta; class Pinopsida; order Cupressales; family Taxaceae; genus Torreya; species Torreya grandis. Next base: position 75,580 of record JARHVA010007660.1, on the reverse strand, counting down.
CTAGTGTTGATCTTAGCTAGCCACTATGATATGGAAAATAGAGAGGTCAAGAAATTTTGACATGAACATGTAATCTTATTAAGCCTAGATCATATTTGAGATATGATTATATTCCCTATTCATGAATATTTTTATATAAGAATACAACTTCATGCTTTAAAATCATAAAAAAGTATTGACTTGAGAATCCAAATATCCCCTCTACTAGATTGTCAAAGGGAATAAATTACTTTGACTTCAAATAGAAATAAATGATATCATCACCATCCTAAATAGGGTCATTAGAAACCTTACATCTAGAGAGATTCAAGAGTGGATATGTTAGTATATTTGGATCATTCATCAAAATAATAAATACATTAATTGGGAATAATTTATTAGTGATTTAATTCACAAACAGTTGTTTAAAGTACATAAAATGGGAAAATTTTACATGACTTCTTATATAGTTTGTGTTGTTTCTAGAAGAAGGATATTTTTAGGGTTGTCTACAATAAGGAAAATAGATTATGCATGAATCGATGAGTTTTATCCTCAACTCATGATGGATACCCATGCAAAATAATATAATAATGTAAATTATGCCTTCATACATTATATCATGTAGATGTTCAAATATAACCAATATGATGTTATAATATATGTTACAATTGTTGACCAAATTTGACTTTTAGGCTAGATTAGGGCACCCCTAGGTAAAAAATTGAGTTTTAAGTGTTTTAAGGGGTTTAATGTTTAGTAAAAAGGTATATCATAGGTCATTTAATGTTATTTAATGTTATATTAGCCTTGGTCACTTATTTTATTAGCCAACATGTTCTTTTGAGTCATTTTAGGGGTAAAAATTGAGCATTTAATGAATTTTATGGGTTTTTTGGGAAGTGTGAAGGTTTCAAAACATGATTTCATGTCCCATGTGTCTTAATAGGTCTTATGTAACTTACATAACTAAAAAATTCAAGGGTCATTAGAAGAAAAGGTAGTTTTCTTAAGGAAAAGAAGTTTGGAAGTTATATGGTTCCTTGGGAAGTGTGCCACATGGGTAAGGATCATGGTATGTCTCTTAAGATTTTACAATATCATATCCATGTTTGGTTTTATATGGAAGTGCCATTTTTGGCCCAAAACCATTCTACTCCTTTTTAGCCCTTCTTGCCAAGCAGAAGTGACCTTTTTGCTTGGTATGGTCAACATGAGATGTTTCAGGAAAAATGATCTTAGGGGTATATTATACACTTCAATATTAAATTTTATGTTTTTTTTTTTTATAATAATTGTGGCCTGAGCTTTATGAACCATTCCTAAGAAGTTTACCTTTCAAATCTATGTGTTAATCTATGTACCCTATAGGTTTTGCCTTGGTTTGAGTAGCTTAATATAATCCACTTGCTAAGATTGGTTACAGATGATGTTGAATCCATATTCTCATGATTTTAATGATTATTTTAATTTTTTTTTAATATCTCATGGGGCTTTTTAGATTCAATTTGTAGGTGAATGTCCCATGTAAAATGATAGTCATTTTCACTACTTGTAGAAAGTTATATTCTCTATAGGGGATTCATATCAATGGAAAATGATGTTATATATTTATTAATGTAATTAGGCTTAATTAATTTAATTTTATTGTCTCATATCACCATTTTTGGATCAAGTTGTCAGTCTTTCTAGGCTCATAGCCAACTCTTTGCTCATTCCCACTTGTAGTCACAGAGAATCATGTGTGTGGAGCATGTTTAACATGATTCATGGAAGTGAAATGGGAGTATCAAGATGTGTAACACATTTTCATACTAGGTAAATCAGTTATATACCTTCACTTTCCAAGAAGAAGAGATTATGGAAGTCATACATATTCACCTACACAATCTACCATGAAAATATTCATCCATAGGTACTTGAAAGAATGAAACCATGTAGAAAACTTAGAACACATATTTTAAATCCATTTATAAGTATTAATAATCCACTTAAAAGTATTGGAATAGACTTGAAACTCATTTAAGTCTAAACAATACTCATTATGAACATTTATACTTAGTTTGCCTGTATACATTTCAAGGTGAACCTACAAGTGACTTGATAGAGAATTCAAAGAGCCTTTTTGAGGTGTTAATGTTGATGTTTAAGCTATCCTTTAGGTCCTAATTTGAATAAAGCCTCATTATATAATCCTTTTAATAGGTAGAGTGGACAATGGAATGACATAATGATTTTAAAAGATGAAGTGACTGAGTTCAGATATTTAGTCCCTAAAAATAGAGAATAGAGGTCCATAGACATTTTGTGAATTGCATATGACATAGTTTAAAGAGCCTCTGATGCATCCTAATGGGTATGCCTTATATTATATAACAAGAAAATAAACTTGTAAATTTGTAAGGTAAAAAGAGTAATGGAAGGTTATTTTTGAGAAACCTAAAAGTGCACTTTCATGCACTAATTTTAGATAGTGAACCTACATGAAATTTGAGTTTTGAACAAAACTTGTTTCCAAATTTGACATCAAACCATGATATAAGGGTAAAGTGTTCAAAAATAGACAATTATATTCTATGTTATAAATTATAATCATAAAATAATGGTACTTTGTGTTTTTATTCCCCAAGCATACCCTTAGTCTATACACAGGCCTGGTTAGCCACCTACAACCAACATAGATCTCAAATTTGAAAGAATGACATTTTACTTGAAATGCATGGGTATTTAAATATTTTTGATGATTTTAAATGATTTAAAATCTTCCTAAAATATTTCAAGGAAAAATTTATGATCTTCAAATCTCATTTACACCTACAATGTGCATTTATAGCTAGCTTGAAGTAACCGAGACAAATAATAGCCTAAGCATGTGTTTTAATGGTTTTTTAGTCATCCAAAGTGAATATAAGGTGAATAAATAACATTATTATAAAATATTTGATTCCCATGACTCAAATTAATACATCCAATCATAATTCACAATTTCATTTGAAGAAAAGTAACCTATAGGGGTTAGTTAGGTAGGGTGTTTCAGTCTAGTAGGGAAGGACATATTTGAGAAGCTAAAGTGCATATAAATGGTATAATCATGATGATAAATGACTTATATGATAGATATATCACCATATAGTCCTTAAAATATAGTATTTTCACATTATTATTAGGACTAAGTCATGCAATATACACCTATAGGTGTGATTTTTGGAGGTCAACACAGTCACAATGAAACTTAGCTTTGACTAAGTAAAAATAATATAAATAGTATGTATGAGTTTTATAGGATCATTTATGGTTATAAAAAAAAATTAATGATCATAAAACCATAATAAGTTGATAAATAATGAAGGAACCCTCAATCACACAATCCATTTCACAATGTCTGTTTTAAAGCTTGAAGTTTTTGGAAGGACAAAAAACCAAACTAGGGGATAATTTTTTGTTAATATAATCTATATTAATTGGAAAATTATCTCAAATGTATTTTTTTCTGAACAAATAGGAGAATTTCCATTTATTTTATCTTAGACGGAGGGTACTTCCCTAGGTGCAAACCCTGGTAGTTTTGACAAGAAATGATAAAAGGATGACAAAGGAGATGTATATACTTTGTTTAAAGGTTTTGGAAGATATATAATACCTAAATAAATATGAAAAGCACCTCACATAAGTAGGTAACCCAACATAATGCACTAGACTACAAGGGTTACAATCATGCATGATAGGTATTTTTAGACCTAGAAACCAAATAGAAGATCACTATCACTTGAAACATTGGAAGAGAATTATAATCAATTTGGATATTCTTTTGGGATCATATTAAATTTTTTTGAGTTTATTTAATGCAAGGAATCTTAGTTATATGGTCTAAACATCAAAAGTTGCAAGTAGGCCTATGGAACAAGGTGTAGGCCTAAAGTCAAATGGGGGTTCATCCACCATTTTAGCATGAGATTAACATACCATTGAATTAAAACATGTTTTTTAGGTAATTGATGACATGATAAATATGTTTGGATGTAGGGGAAACACAAAAAAAAGCCATTTTTAGTCCAAAACCATCTCAGGCTTATAGGAAGAGAAAAGTTGGGCTCGAGTAGCTAGTTTCAAATGCTCACATCTTGCAGAAGAATTTGCATGGAGGTAATGGAACTTTTTAAGAGTTATCAGGGGTATTTATGCTCATATCTTTGTAATTATCTTCAATATACAATGTCCAACTTTCATTAATGAAGCTTGAGGGTCAAAATTGCTTAAAACCCGTAAACCCTTAATAGAGACCTGATGAAGGAAATGGAGTTGGGTAGCTATCCCAATGAAATATTTTTCTCATGAAAGTTATTTTAAATTTTATAGGATTCAATCAAGATACTCCCATGATTTTTGGTTGTACGGTCCTATACGGACGGGGTGAGAAATAGGTTATTTTTTACCATTTTTGTGTTGTGAAGGCTACAAGAGGAGTTTGAAGGTGAAATATAATTTTGGGGGAATATTTAGAATTTTTATAACTCCTTATTTTCATTTAATTCTTGTAAAAAACTCTTAAGTTTCCAAACTAGGTGCTTCATCTCAGCCAATCAAAATTGGCATATTGGACAAGCTAGTGAAAGGTGTGAAAACTTCAAGAGGATGTATTTTTAAGGTGTCCCTAATGATTATAAGGCCATGGAAGGTATTTAAAATATTAATACACTTAATCCAATATATTTCAATGATAAAATGATTCCAAATTTGAGTCCAAGTGTGCAGGGTACATGGAGGAAGAGTTTTCTAAATTACAAATGATGATAGCTCCTTTCCAAGTGTTCTATAAGACTAGACCTGAAACCAATGCATGGAGAGGAATGAATAATTTTCTTAAAATTAATACCAATAATTTTATATATTAATAATCATAAATAAGGTGTTCAAAAAAGGATAATCATATAGGTAGTTTTTCTGAGCTAAAATGAGGAGTTTTATACCACTTTTCATGAAGTTTATGCCTTGAATTGACACTTGTGCTTATTAATATTACATGGTTCATAATAAATAATTATATCATGAAAAATTAAATAATTATATTATATTTAAAAGTGTCCTTGTGACCCTTTTACTTCTCTCTTTTACTCTCTCTCTCAAGTTCTATAATAACTAGCCTTTTTGGCATTGTACTGGATGTTCCACCTAAGTATGGTAAAGCCCTGTTCATTTGTATACCTTTTGATCAATAAGAATACTTATTTTAACCTCTTCCATGACTATTATTATTTTATTCATTTAGAATTTTTTATCTTGCATAAGTGATAACCCTTGTTTCCTTAACATGATTGTTTCATTCTATCATCTATTTGCAATTGGAAAGCTTCTTTTTGTAGGGCATGTGAAGTTTTCTAGGAAATGTCAAGGATTTAGTGAGTTATTATATTCATTAGTTCCATTATAGGCCTCTTGTATAGTCCTTATATATTTTCACATTTATCCACAACCTCAAAATTTAACATTGACGTGAGAAGATGAAGATTGGAGAAGTGTATGTTCAGTTTGTGCCTTGATTTCAAGTGTAACATGCATATGGTTTGAATTCATCAATATATTTGGTGTATCACCTCCCTTAAATTAGTTTACTTTTAGTTATCTCTCTCCTTTTTCACCCCAAAAGTTAAGAATAGTTGTGATCCAAAGTGATACATCAAGGGAGCTAGCCTTATCTAGAGATTCACCTCATCCTTAGGGTTGAGAGATTTTTGGTGTTGTCTCTCAATAATCAGCCTTTAGAGGTATCTATCCAAGCATCAATGGTGACTTTGAAGATATATCATCTAGTCAAGTATCCCAGGTTATCTTTTGAATATTGTTGGTAATATTTTCCTTTATTTTCTTGCTTTTAATAAAGTTTCATGGCTAATTTTGGTGTTGATCACTATTTTACACAAGTTAGTGAGACTTTTCAAGCTTGTGCCATTCCCTACCAATATAAACAAGTCCTTAATCAGCCTTGTCATGAAGTGTACCAGATTTATCATGATTAATAACAATCCTATGGTCAGCCTCCTCAATGTCTTGCTTCCCCTAGTCAACCTAAACACTTCTCAACTCAATCTATTTTCACCTTCAAGAAGACACTTTTGGGCTATGAGAGGTATATGTTAGATCTTTATAATCTAAGAGGATGTGGTAAAGAGGTCCCTATAAATTTCATTCACAAGGTGATATAGGCCTTATATTTGGTCAAATGAAAATGGGCACCTATTGCAAGAGCCAGTTGGCAAAGGTGTATAAATGAGATGCTAGATGTGAGTGGTTTGATTGCATCCTTGGAAGATAAGCTAAGAATTCATAAGAGGTAGCCTTATCAAGTATATCAACCTTCATATCCACTTCCCCAAGTTTTCTATTATCCATATTTAGTCCCTACTCATGAGCATAATCAAAATTTCCAAGGTCATCCTTTTCCAAATCAAGTGGAAGAGAGAGTTGAGAAGACTAGCCTTGTGTTTAAAGAAAACCTTGATAGACAAATTGAGTTGGTCAATAAAAAAATAATATAGTCCATCTTAGTAATAAAATAATTGGAGTTCAAGCCCTCATTTACATCTCAAATTTCATCCCCACCACCTAAAAAAGAGACTTCTAATCCTAACATTCTAAGATGGAATAAGATAGTGGAGTCATGAGGAAAGAAAGAGGAGAAAAGTCTTGAAAAAGAGTGTAGAGTTGAGAAGGATATTTATCCTATACAAAACCCTTCCACCCTTCCTCAAGAAAATACTTATAATCCTATCATCCTAAGTCGGAGTAAGGTAGTGAAATAATGGGGAAAGAAATGAGATAGAACTTTGGTTGATAAAAAGTGTGAAGTTGTAAATGGAGTTGATCCTTTGCAAGTTCCTCCCATCCTTCCTCAAGAAACCTCTTATCCTCCATATGAATCCCCTTGTATTACTCATCCTCATGATGATGCATATCAACTTCAATAAGACTTTTACAATAGAACCTAGCCAAGAAAATTGAAGAATTAGAGTCAAGGATGAAGCTACTAAGTTAAGGTGTGATGGAAGGTTTAGACCTAAAAGAAGATCTTATGCCTAAACACACTCCATCTGCCTTAACTTAAGATAGTCCTCAAGATAAATTAGATGTGAATTAAGTTTTTATCAAGTGGAAGGAGTAAAATCAAGTGGTTCATCCCAAGGTCTACATCTTCTTCCTCAAAATCTTCCAAAAGAGCCCCCTACATTTCACCCTCAATATAATTTTGAGTTCTATGTACCACCTCCACCAACTATTTCATCTTGTCCTCACCCCATCACCCTTTTCCTTGATGGACCTATGATATTATAACCTAAAGAGGAGTATCTAGTTGATAAGGAGAGATAAATCTTGATTGAATAAAACATACCTCCTTAGTAGCCTCATTGGGCTAGGTCACATGATTTCAAGATGACTAGTCTTGGCATCACCATGAAGGAGAAAGAGATGGAAGGTCTTTCAACACTTGAATAAGACTATAAATCTAATCAAAATGTTTTATATGATCACCTCCAACATGAATATTAATTTGATATTATGGATGGAGAATAATTTCTAGTCTTTCCCCAAGAGGTGGTAGTCTTAAAAGAATCTCTTGAGACCAAAGTGGAAGTTGTTTCTCTTGAAGATGATCCAATACCTTAGCCTGATCTTGAATCACCATTAGATTCATTAGAGATTGAATAACAATATATTGATGGCATCATACATCAATAAGAGATAATGGAAGAGGTAATGGTTCTAGATGATAAAGATGACAAGGATGATTGACAATTGCAAATGAAGCTCTTTCAAGAGCTTGAAGAGCTTTGCCAAGTTGAGGGCAAAATACATGACAAGGTGAAGAAAGAATCTTTCATGGAGGATAATGATAAATATTGGTAGAGTATGTAAATCCATTTGATGAGCTAGAAGAACTTTTAGCTGAGAAAAAACCTAATCTTATTGAGATCCCTATGGCAATCAAGAATGAGGTTAAAATTAAGGATCCACATGAGAAGGTTGAGGATGTTTGGATGCAAGAAGAGTTCATTTCTATAGCCAAAATGTTTGAATCTACTTGGTTTTCAATTAATATCATGCAAATGAATTTGGTAAACATTATGGAAAAGATGGAAGCATCATTGTCAAGGATAAAGGGCTACATGTCTCACTAAATCCTTCATGTCATGAAGCAAGAAGAGTTTCAAACTTCTCCTTGGATCCAGGAGGGAGTTTTCATCTTAGGTTAGTTAGTCTTTGATTTATTTTTTTTAGTTAGTGTGTGTTTTCCATAAGTGCTCATGAAGCACATGCGTGTTTGCTTTTACTTTGTGTGCGTCTTTGTTTTATGTGGTTAAGGTAGTCATTGGTCTTATCTTGATCAAAGCTTGTAGTCAATGGTCTCCTTGTTGTCTCAGACTTTAGATGACTCCTAATCCTAATGGACTAATAAGGCAACTAGTCTAGTTAGTATAGCAGGCATACTACCCCTATGATTCACCAATTTATTGATCAAATTTGACTTTTAGGCCAAATTAAGGCACCCCTAGGTCAAAACTTGAGTTTTAAGTGTTTTAATGGGTTTAATGTTTTGTCATAAGGTATATCATAGGTCATTTAATGGTATTCAATGTTATATTAGCCTTGGTCACTTATTTTATTAGCTAACATATCCTTTTGAGTCATTTTAGAGTTCAAAATTGAGCATTTAATGAGTTATACAAGTTTATTGGGAAGTGTGAAGGTTTAAAAACATGATGTCATGTCCCATGTGTCCTAAGAGGTTTTAAGTAACTAACATAACTAAAAGGTGGTAGGTTTATCAAAAGAAAAGGTAGTTTTTTTTAGGAAAAGAAGAGGTTTGGCACTTGTACAGCTCCTTGGGAAGTGTTACACATAAGAAAGGATCATGGTATGTATCTTTAACTTCCCTAAGCTTAGTTCCACATTTGGTTTTCTCTAGAAGTGCCATTTTTGGCCCAAAACTATTATACTCCTTTTCAGCCCTTCTTGGCAAGTATAAGTGACCTTCAAGTTTTTTCTTGGTATGGTTAGCATGAGATGTTTCAATTAAATGATCTTAGGGGTATATTATAAACTTAGATTACATTTGATGTTTGGTTGTAGAGGAATGGTGGTCTGAAATTTATGAACCAATCCTAATAAGTTGACCTTTCAAATTTGACTGCTAATCTGTGTGCGCTACAAATTTTGCCTTGGTTTGAGTAGCTCCATATAATGAACTTGTTGAAATTGGTTCTAGATGATGTTTAATCCCTATTTTCATTATTTCCATGCTTATTTTCATGTTTGTTAAAGATCTCATGGGATTTTTTGGGTTTAGTTTACAAATGAATGTCCCAAGAAAAATGACAATCATTTTCACTACTTATAGAAGGTTGTATTCTTTATAGGGGATTCATATAAAGGGAAAATAATTTTCACCATGTTTAAATGCAATTAGGGTTACTTGTTTCCATGTTTTAGTCTCATAGCACCATGTTTGGATCAAGTTTTCATTCTTGCTATGATCATAGCCAACTCTTTGTTCATCCCCACTTGCAATCACAGGGAATCATGTGTGTGGAGCATGTTTAACATGATTAATGGAAGTGAAATTGGAGTCTCAATATTTATAACACATTATCATGATAGGGGAATTATTTATATAACTTCACTTGCCAAGAATAATAGACTATGGTAGTCATACATATTCACCTATATAATTTGCCATGAAAATGTTCATCTATAGGTACTTGAAAGTATAAAATCATGTATAAACCTTCAAAAATAAATTTTTAATACATTTATTGGTCTTAATAATCCACTTAAAATTATTTTAATATAATTTAAACTCATTTAAGGCTAAATAATACTCATTGTGAACACTTGTACTCAGTCTACTTGCATACCTTTCAGGGTGCACCTATAGGTGACTTGGTAGAGAATTCAAAGAGCCTTTTTGAGGTGTTAATGTTGATTTTTAAGCTATCATTCATGTAATAATGTGAATAAATCCTCATGATATACTCATTTTATGAGGTATAGTGGTAAATGGAAGGATAAAATGCTTTTAAAAGATGAAGCAACTGAGTTATGGGATTTAGTCCCTAAAAATACAGAACAAAGGTCCATGGACATTTTGTGAATTGCATATGACATAGTTTAAAGAGCCTTTGATGCATCCTAAGGGGTATTATTTATATTATTATGTAAAAAAACTAATGGAAGGTGGTTTTTGATAAACCTAAAAGTGCACTTTCATGCACTAATTTTAGATAGTGAGCCTACAAGAAGTTTGAGTTTTGAATAACCTTTATCTCCAAATTTGACATATGACAATGATATAAAGGTAAAATTTTCCCAAATAATAAATTATCTTATATATTATAAATTATCATTATAAAATAATGGTACTTTGTGTTTTTAACTCCCCAAGCATACCAGTCTTTACACAAGCCTAGTTAGCCACCTACAACCAACATAGATCTCAAATTTGAAAGAATGTATTTTTCCTTGAAATGCATGGGTGTTTGAATATGTTTGATGATTTTAAAATATATAAATATTTATCAAAGGTTTCAAGGAACAATTTATGACCTTAAAATCTCATTTACACCTACAATGTGCATCTATAACCAGCTTGAAGTAACTGAGATAGACAATAGCCTGAGCATGTGTTTTGATAGTGTTTTAGTCATAAATAGTGAATATAAGGTGATTAAATATAATTAATATATAATATTTAATTCCCATTATTTCAATTAAGACCTCCAAGCATCATGTATATTTTAATTTGAAGTGAAGTAACCTACAGGGGTCAGTTAAGTAGGGTGTTTCAGTCTAGTAGGGAAGGACTTATTTGAGAAGCTCAAGTGCATATAAATGGTATAAGTATGATGATAAATGACTTATATATATATATATATATATATATATATATATATATATATATATATATATATATATATATATATATATATATATATATATCACCATATAGGCATTAGAATAGAGTATTTTCACATTATGATTAGGCCTAAGTCATGCAATATACACCTATAGGTGTGATAATCAGAGGTCAACATAGTGACAATAAAACTCAGTTTTGACTAAGTAAAGAGAATATAAGGAGTATGAAGGAGTTTAAGAGGATTATTGAGGGTTATAAAACCTTGTTAATGATAATAACACAATAATAAGTGGATAAATAATGAAATAAGGAACCCTAAATCATACAAAGCATAGTCTATATAGAACACCCCTGCACATAGTTCATTTCACAATGTCTATTTTGAAGCTTGAGGTTTTTGGAAGGTCAAAACACCGAAACAAGGGCTTAATTTTTGTGAATATTATATAAATGACTTTTAAAATACCCTAAAATATGTTTTTTGTCTTAAAAAATAGGGGAAGTGCCATCTATTTTACCTTAGGTAAAGGGCACTTCCCTAGGTGCAAACCCTTGTAGTTTTGAAAAGACATGATAAAAGGATAACAAAGGAGATATATATAATTTTTTAAAAGGTTTGGGAAGATATATAATACCTAATGAAATATTATAAACATGTAAAATAAATAAATAACCCAACAGAATGCTCTAGACTACAAGGGTTGCAATCATGCATGATAGGCATTTTAAGGCCTAGAGACCAAATATAAGATCACTTCCAATTAAAACATTAGAGGAGAGTTATAATAAATTTTTATATTCATTTGGGATCATATTAACTTTTTTTTATCTTTTAGAATGAAATGAATATCAGTTGGATGGTCTAAACATGAAAAGTTTCAAGTAGGCCTATGGAACAAGGTGTAGGCTTAAAGCCAAATGGGGATTCATCCACCATTTTAGCTTAAGATGAACATCCCCATGAATTAAAAAATGTTTATGAGGTCATTTAGGACATTTTTTAGCTATTTGGATGTAGGGGAAACACAAAAGAAGCCATTTTTAGTCTAAAACTAGCTCAAGCTTGCAGGAAGAGAAAAAATGGGCTCGAGTAGGTAGTTTCAACTGATCACATATTGGAAAAGGATTTTCATGGAGGTAAAGGAAAATTTTAAGATTTATTAGGGGTATTTAGGCTCACATTTATGGAACTATATTTATTATCCAATGTCCAACTTTCATGAACAAAGTTTAAGGGTCAAAACTGTTCAAAACCCTTGTAAACCCTTGATAGAGACCCGATGAAGTAAATAGAGTTAAGTAGCTATAAAAATGTAATATTTTTATTAGGAAAGATATTTTACATTTTATAGGACTCACTCAATACACTCCCATGCTTTATGGTTGTATGGACCTATACAGATGGGGTGAGAAACAAGCTATTTTTTACCATTTTTTGTGTTATATAAGATACAAGAGTAGTTTGAAGGTGATATCAAGTTTGGGTGGAAGATTTATAATTTTTATAACTTCCTATGGTAATTTAATTCTATGAAAAAACTCCTAAGTTTCCAAACTAGGTGCTTCATCTCATCCAGTCAAAACTGGCATATTGGACAAGCTAGTGAAAGGTGTGAAAACGTCAAGAGGATGTATTTTTAAGGTGTCCCTAATGATTATAAGGCCATGGATGGTATTTAAAAATTAAATACACTACATCCCACATATTTTCATGAGAATATAATGCCAAACTTGAGGCCAAGTGTGAAGGGTTCATAGAGGAAAAGTTTTCTAGACTGTAAATGATGATAGCTCCTTTTTAGGTGATTTTAGATGACCAAGCCTACAACCAATGCATGGAGAGGCATGAATGATGTAATTAAACTTAATATAAATAATATTATCAGTTAATAATTAATTATAAGGTGTTTAAATATGTACAATCATACATGTAATTTTTCTAAGATAAAATGAGGAGTTTTATGCCACTTTTCATGAAGTTTATGCCTTGAATTGACATTTGTGCTTCTTGATATTTGGTATATTTGGTATATCACCTCCCTTAGGTTAGTTTTATTTAATTCATCTCTCTCCATTTTCATCTCCAAAGTTAAGAGTATTTTTGATCCAAAGTGATATATCAATGGAGCTAGCCATATCTAGAGATTCACCTCATCCTTAGGATACCCACAAGCCTAAAGGTGTTTACATTGTGAAAATTAGATTAGGAGAGATTTTACATATATTCAAAGGGTATAAATCCAAGTGACAACAACAAACACATAAAAAATTTTATTGGGTAGCATGGTTCACTCAATTTATAATTTTATCATATATCTAAGTATGTAGTTTCAAAAATGATCCTTACATGCTACCAAGGTATGTGGATGACAAATGGGAATTAATGGAACTAGTATATCAACTAGTTGAGAATCACAAGTTATTATCTAGCAATAAAAAAATAGGTTTAAACTTTCCTATCACAAGTGAAATGTATAACTATTCTTCTCTGGCCAAGGAATAATGTTGATGGGGAAATGACTCGAGTCACCATTAATCCATTTCATGCAAATAATTCCTATTACGTTGTAGGTTTTATTGATAATTTTATTGCATCTATGCATATGCACACCCCATATTTTTAAGACTACTGGATGGATTATAATGATGAGAAGGAAGTTAGACTTTGGGAATATTCCTAAATGATCCTTCAACATGTCATTGAATTCAACATAGTGGATATTATAGAAGCGATAGAAGAAGATGAAGAAGGTGTAGATATTATTTACCAAGAATATAAAATCTACCTCAAACCTTTGCCTAATATTGATTGGAATAAAGGAAAATAAACATATTTGGAAGATAGAACCCAAGGTGTTTTGACAAAAATCTCTTTTGGATTGATAGTAAGGGAGACGTGTTAAAATATACATGATTTCAACCACCATTCAAATTTTTTAGCAGAAGGCATGCTCTCTCTCCAATAGGATGGAAATAAATTTCAATTTATTCTTCTAGTGGAGGTGAAATTAAGCATGAAACTGAATAACACCCAATAAAAAGTACCCAACCTCATGTTTAAAATTCCATATAATGGAATTAAAGGTACCTTGGGGATTCCTAGTGAATTTTGAAAATCATCTTCATCTTTACATTTGTTTCATTCTAGAACTATTGTTAAGAACACCACATAAGAATTCCTAGTTGTAGATTCCTCCAAAGTAATTTGTACAACTTCTCCTACATTCCCTTAGTCCCCACATAAATAGGAAAGATCACCTATGTATTCCACTCTTAAATTCAAATAAAAATCACTTAAACCTTGTAAATGTGATAATATCTCTTTCAACTCAATCCATGGTGACTTCACCTCTTGCTTCTGACACCCAAGTTCAAGTGAAACACAAATATCAATAATAGGTCCCTAATATGGAAGTTCTAGATTGATTGAATGAGCTAGTGAATAAGAGTAGGAAGATTGTTCAACCTAGATAATTTGATTTTATTTCACTTTATATAACTACCTCTCATTTTTAAAAGAAATGTAAAATAATTTATTTGATAACAACATATGATCAAGGAGATAGATACTTTGAAATAACAATCCCTCCACTTGACAAATCTAGAGAGGAAGTTGCCACCCAAAATGTTAAAATTTTAAAATACATATTTTCAAAAATAATTGATAATAAATTAAGGAATATGTGAAATTATAAATTTCCACTCTCTTTGAAAAACTTGATTGGGATAAGGTAACTAAGGAACAACTCAGGGATAAAATTGATCAACCTATAATGGTTGTACAAAAAATGGTTAATCTTAATCAATATTTTCATCACTTGATCTAGAATTACAAAGAACCAACTCAAAAAAAATTATTTTGGATAATGAAATAGGTGCACACAGGAAGAAAAATGCAGGATTAGTCAAAAAACTTGGTTACTCAAGTGACCTAGTCAATAAATTTTATCATGTCTATTTATAAAAGGGTCTAATTTAAAATTGAAGCACCAAGGATAATTGAGAATTAATATGAGGAAAAATGAATAAATTTTAATCAATAACTACCCAAATTAGATGAATTTTCATAGCTAAGTTTCTATCCTTGGTGGCATATGAAATTATTAAGGATGAAAACTACATTGACCAAACTGAGATATTAGTTGCCACCAAATTTTGAATTCATATCCTTGAGGAATGTCCTAAATTTTTTAAATATTCATTATTAATTACATTTGATGTATTTAATGATATATAAGGAATAATTTAAATAGTTTCATGTTCTTTTTTAGATAATATTGTAATCATACTCTTATCTCAAGATATCAAAGATGAATTTAAGCAGTTGGTTAAGTAAGAGATAACTCTAGGATCTACCTTTATCTTTGAATAAATATAAATATATATCAAGTATAATAATTATTTAATACTTATTAGATTCCAAATTACATCCTTATTTATTAAATTTATCATTGTTTCATACTTATCAGATTCCAGATTATGAGAACTAACATTGCTTGCTCCATGTCTATTAGATATAATTTCTCATTACACTGTGTGATAATTTATGCATGTCACATTACATGTTATATGAGTGCATTGATTTTTTTTCCACTTTGTGTGTTTATTATGTAATAACACCCTCTAGTCTATGTCACGGCTATTTATTCTTTATCAAGTTGGCTTGTAATTTATGTTTACATAGAGTGTCTAAGATGTGTGAGACATGTTTTATATGATCCTCCCAAGTCTTTTTGTATATGAGGATGTAATCCAAGTCAAAAATGTTGAAGTAGTTGAGAGATTAATAAATTACATTATCTATCAGGTGTATTAACTTATCAAATGCACTGGTCAAGCTAAAAGTTATGACCATCCATTCATATAACATTTCCCATGTCAAGTAAGTTGTCTCAATATTATTTTTAGGATGGAATAGAATTAGTAATAACTTGAATTTAGGTCAATACTGATGAAATATTGAGCACCTTGTAACTAGTCTAAGAGGTAATCAATTCATGATAGTGGGTACCAATTATTCATCATGATTTTGTTGAGTGTATGATAGTATATGCATAGGCACCAAGTCCCATTTTTATTATGCGTAAGGACTATCAAAATATAGCATTAAAAAGATCATACCTAACTCTTGTCCTTGATTTTGATTGTCCTTGAGTGTAATAAATATGGGACTTGGTTCCTATGCATATACTATCATAAACTCAATAAAATCATGATGAATAGTTGGTACCCACTATCATGAATTGATAACCTCTTGGACCAGTTATAAGGTGCTCAATATTTCATCAATATTGACCAAAAATTAGGTTACTACTAGCTCTGGTCCATCCTAAAAATAATATTGAGACAACTTACAAGACACGGGAAGAATTATATGAATGGATGGTCATAAATTTCATCTTAACCAATGCATTAGACAAGTTCATACACCTGATAGATAAATTAATTTGGTCATTTCTTAACTACTTCAACATTGTTTACGTAGATGATATCCTCATATATAAAAAAACTTTAGAGGAGCATATACAACACATCTCACACATCCTAGATACTCTATGCAAACATAAATTGCAATCCAAATTGATCCAAATATTTATTCAAAATTACAATAATTGTAAGTTGTGTAAGTATCAAATTCCTAAACATTCAATTTTGAAACTAAAGTATGAAAATTGTCTGTATTTATGTATAAA
Source organism: Torreya grandis (assembly GCA_037957365.1). NCBI lineage: Eukaryota > Viridiplantae > Streptophyta > Pinopsida > Cupressales > Taxaceae > Torreya > Torreya grandis. Next base: position 58,999 of record JARHVA010007660.1, on the reverse strand, counting down.
TTGATCAAGACCTTGGTGTAATTAAGAAAACTTAATGTACTAGTCATCATAGTTTCTAACAAAGTATCTATAAAACCATTCCAAAACCATCCAAAGTATCTAAAAATGTGTCTAATTCAACATTTTCACATGTTTCATGCATAGTTTACTAGTTATTCCATCATTTCTTTATGGATAATAAAACTTTTTGAAGAGCAAATTTAATCTTTTCTTGGTCATAGAAAGGATTCACTACATATTACTAAAAAATTAATTTAATATAGTTATCTATGGCATATAAATATATTTTTCCTTAAAATGTATTTTGAAAACCACTTGATAATAAATGAAGTAAAATGTTCAATTAGAAATTGCCACACTCTTTGAAAAACTTGATTGGGATAACACAACCAAGGAACAACTCAGGGATAAAATTGATCAACCTATAATGGTTGAACAAAAATTGTTTAATCCTAATAAATATTACCCCTAAATTTATATATAACTACAAATAACCAACTAAAACACATTTATTTTATCTAATGAAAAAGGTGGACACGGGTAGAGAAACCAAGGATTGTTCAAAAAACCTAGTTACTCAAGTGACCTAGTCAATAGATTTTGCCATGTCTATTTATAAAAGGGTCCAATTTAAAATTGAAGAATCAAGGGTATTTAAGAATAAATATGAGGAAAAAAAAATTGAATCAATAAATGCTTAAATTAGAGACATTTTTATAACTAAGTTTTGATACCTTGGTGGTAGAGAGAATTATTAAGGATGAAGACTATGTTAACCAAACTAAGTTATTAGGTATTACTAAATTTTGAATTCATATCCATAAGGAATGTCATAATTTTTTTAAATATTCATGAATTATTATATTTTATGCATGTAATGACATATAATAAACAATATAAATCCTTCCATGTTCTTTTTTAGACAATATTGGACTCATACTCTTAGCTTAGGCTATCAAAGATGAATTTATGAAGTTGGTTAGGTAAGAGACAACTCTAGGATATACCTTTATCTTTGAATCGATAAAAATATGTATCAAGTATCATAACTATTTCATACTTATCATATTCTAAATTACACCCTTATTTATTAAAATTATCATTCTTTCATAATTATCAGATTCTAGATTATGATAACTAACATTGCTTGCTCCATGTGTATTAGATATTATTACTCATTACATTGTGTGATAATTTATGTGTGTCACATTACATGTTATATGAGTGATTTTTTTTTATTTTTATTTTTCACTTTGTGTGTTCATTATGTCAAAATACCCTCTAGTCTATCATGACTATTTTTAATCTATCACACTTCATCAATAATTTTGATTTTACTCAATTTATGATTATAATATAAAAATGATTTTATTAAAATGAATTTATAATTTTATAAAGTTAAAAATTATTTAAATTCTTAACATTTTTATGAATTATTTATAATAAGATAATATCAAATTATTTATAATAGTTAAAAAATGATTTAAAAAGTTTTAAAAAGTTTTGATGATTATTTAAATAGAATACAACAAGATAATATAAAGGTGATTGAAGTTGTTGAATGTAATATATTGAATGAATTAAATGTTTTCTTGAAAACAATGGTAGTAATTAATATTTCATTTGATGAAATATATTCAAAATTGGCCGTGATAAATTGTAACTCTATACTAATTTGTAACTTTATTTTTGATGTACTCAATTAAAAATTTCCCTTGATAAATTGCAATAATTTTCTCAATTTCTTAATTCTATTGCATTACTATTAAGTGTATGAAAGATATCATAAATATCCATGTGATATTTATTTTAATATTATTACCTCAAATATCTATGTAATTATTAGTGTTAAAAAGTAATGATAAAAAAATCTTTGTAACAATTTAAATATGAAAATTGTCATACATATCTATGTAACATTTAATATGGACATGTTATGATAAATGAATTTGTGTAACAATTATTGTAAATATTTAATTGATTTAAATTACCATACATATAATTATGGAAATTTTATTTTTTTTAAACTATCAATATATGGTACCATTGTGTTCATTACCATGAACATATTTTTTTGGGGTAAAAAATAAACTTTTTATCACCAACACATCCCTCATTCCTTTGGAATAGATACCCATCAGTGAGTATAAATAAATTCATCTTAATAATTGCATAATGATATTTTCAAAAGTCATTGAATTCTTAATTCAAGTTCAATATATTTATCAAATGATTATTTATTTTGACTTTTAACTTAGTCTTTGATGACTTTGATATATAACATATCTTAAGGCACTAGGTCATTTCACATATGAATACAAAACATCCTCATTGGGACATTGATTTAATGTGAACTTATTTTTTGATTAACCTTAGATTTATGTAATCCAAGTTTTTAATTTGATGTGTATAATCGTACTAGTTCACATTTAGTCATAGGCATTTTCATACAAATTACATTGAATTTTTATTACTATGATAATGGTTCAAGCCAAATCCTATTTCAATGGAATATCACCACGCACAATGTTTTTTCAAACGTTAAAATATGTTTCAATATATGTGTCACATTTTCATAGTTTCTCACTCATTTGGAATCTTCGTAGCCTTTACATGTTATGTGTCATGTCCTTTCAACCCCTCAAATACAAGTGGGATCCACATGCCAAGATATTATTTATCTACATTGATTCAACTCATATTAATTCAAATTAATATTCAAATTTTATTTTCCTTGAGGGTCTAAGTCATCCAATTCATGTCAAGTGTCAAAATCACATCTCCTCACAACTTCACGTCTTGATTATCAAATTATTGTGTTTTTTTGGTTTGTGACTCATTCAAAATATTACACATGGCCACATAAACTTCATTTGCATCCTTAAAATTCATTGAGTAAAAAAATTTCAACAAATTATTATGGTTCATAGGTCTGAAATCTAAATGCAATATTCAATTTGTCATGTTCATATAATGTTGCAATATAGAGACCAAAATAAAAGGGAATTCGACGCCTTTACACCAAGCCATATGTCATATTTTGACATTATTGAAAGGTTATATATTAAGAGAGGAATGAAAAATGGAATTGATATGCATACATATGTGGGTCTATGATTCAATCTGAATGCAAAAATTGTCACCATCTTGTTTTTTCATAATAATAATAAGTTTTTAATTCAAACATGTACAAGGATACTAAGACTATGTAAAATAATGTCATGTATCACATATAAAATTAAAATTTCTCATTAGCATTCATGTATAAAAATCATGGGTTTTTAAATAAGTGACTCAAATCAAAATGTAAATAGGTCATATGCTTAATAATAAACTAAGAATTTTTTTTATTTGATAAGGTAAATAACTTATTTTTACAAGGACTAGGAATCATAGTTTAAAAGTGCAAAAAAATGTAGCAAGCCCCACAGGCTGAAAAATAAAAATAGTAATAGTAATAAAAACTAACTATCCCTAAATAAGGGGAAAAAATAGGAAAATAAGTAGTAACTATTCCAAGAGTGGGGATTCCTAGTTATTTTTCTAGTCCCTTATGCATCCTCCCTAGGTAGGATTATTCTAGGTCTCTTATACATCTGTTCCTTTACCAGAGTCTTCTTGGTGGGGGTTATAATGGGGATCTTGGGTGAATATGTCTTAACTTCTAAAATGTGTTACTTTATGGGTGTCCTTTCTACCATAGCTATATGAGTGAAGGATTGGATCATTTTAGCAACCTCTTTGTTCATAGAATTCCAATCCTGTATAAGGCTTGATAAACACATCCCAACCTTATGAAGATTATTATTAAACTTTTTTAGATGCTCTTTATTGGTTTTGATATCCTTTATAAGTGGGGTATTTCCTTTCCCCACCACATCCCCTAAGGTTCTTTCATCCAGTAAGAGAGGTTTAGGTTTAAGAATAGAGAGTTTTAGGGAAGGGTCTCCAATTGAGGTTTTGGAATTAGGGATAGCATGGGAAATACTAGTTATTGGTAAATAGGGCCCTGAGGTAGGGTATTCCTCCTTAGTACAGGACCCTTCTAGTATAACCTCCCTAACCTAAAGGGTCTTCCCATGTTTTACCAATAATATGATAAGACCTTGGTACAAGATGGGGTTATCTTCATTAATTTGGTACGTGAGAGAAGTGATATTTAAGGATTTTAGGAGGTAATAGGGAAGGTTTATTTTTTAACCCTAAAAATTATTTATAGGCATAAAGTGATGGGAAACTATTAGGGTGTACTTACCTTCAAGTGTTAGATACTTCATTAGTTACAGGCAGACCTTGGGCCATTAGTAAGGAAGGTCTAAGCGAGGGAACACCTTTTTATTTGTTTTGACAAATTCATTAGTTTGAAAATAACTCTGAATAATCTAATTTATTTGTTTGTTTTTTTAAATTATTTTTTTCCTTTACATGACATCCCTATAGCTTCTCTAATCAACTCCTCCATTACTAAGATTTTGAATCCTCTTAACTCCATGACCCTCTTGTTCCACACCACAACAAATCATTTCACCAAGATTGCACCATGTTTATTCACCCTCAACATAAATTATATGAGGCCTCCTCTACGAAACTTATTCTAAACCTTTTTCATGATTCTGACTTATGATCAAGAAGTTAGTTTGAGGTAGTTCCTATCTCAACCCATCTCCATATTAGCTTGAGATTTGAAGATGGAGTTTGGCAAATCTTGGTAAGGCTTAAAGATAATGGTTTGAAAAATACTTGTAGTACATGATTCCTCCCACTTTTTGTAATTAATTTTCTTCATGTTGGAATGATGGAGGGTCATTATTTTTAAAATCCTTCACTTGAGATGTATAATTCATGTATTTATCTACCATGTTACTATCATATCCTAAGGTGCATTCATTTTGAATGGTTGATATGAAACTTTTGGTAACTGACCAAGTAATTCATTTCTAATATAATTTTAATTTAAGGCATGTGCCTGGATTGGATTTCATAATGAAGAAAAGTAATTTAAAATAAAAATTTAAATGACATGAGCTAGAACAAGATGTTTTATAATGCAATTAAGGGACATGAACTAAGATATTTATCAAAATTATAAATGATTGTAAGATGTGACTGCATATCTAAAACATTTAAATAAATTCATCAAATTCATAGAGATCATGATTCTCAAAACTATTGAATGTATGTGAATTCTAAGTATAATGACATTATGTGATCAAGAAAATAAAGTGAAATCAAAGTTATTCAATTACAAAGCAATTTTATTTCAATGTTAGGTTAGTAAGTTTAACATTAAAATCTAGTTTTCAATACAACATAATGCATCTAATAATAAGTTACTATAAAATATTAGTCTAAGGAGTCTTAAGAACAATGCATTAAAATAGGTTTATGGCATTATTATTTAACTATTACATGCTTCCATTCCTTTGACTGACTAATTATTATTTCATTTCTTTATCAACATTAATGAAAATTTCTCCTATGTTAATATTTCACAACACAAACACATTCCTAATTAACCTTTAGTGATCATGTAATTTACTAAAGGAATATGATTTCAAAAATGACAAATCATATTATTGAAAAAAATTATAATATATTTTAAAAAAATCATACTTTCAACCATCCATGAGTATATTATGTTCAAATAGTTTAATCATTTTGATGATATATGACATATAATCAGAGAAAATAAGATCAAACTTCTTTCCATAAAAAACATAAAGTATGGGAATGATACTCCAACATATTCCAATCCTAAATTTTAAATGAAGTGTTTTTTAAATCTAAGACTAATGATACTAATAATGAGTTTAAAAAAATAGTTAATAAGATTTCACAACCTACTAATAGGCTTGTCCTTTCTAATCCTCACAAAGTCCATTTACATAACTATCAAAACTTCCTCTTAAGGTGTTATAAAAATTAATTGATTGAACTGTGTATCCCCTCCTCCACCTATAGATATTGACATGACAAGACCACAATAAAATATTTTTAATATTAATTTATATTTTGGTTGGCATAAATTCACAAGACAATAAACTAATAGTTTTTTATTTATGACATAAGTTTCAAGTCATAATTAATAAAAATACTAATGATATTAATGATAATAACAAAAATCATGTAAGCTTTATGGGAGACATAATTTCACACAAATTTCCATTACATAATTTCTATATTTCCTAAGAATTGATATAGTTTTATAAACCTTAAACCCTCGTTAAGGTTTTGAAAATATTGTATGGTCATTTCAATTTAATACTTGTACCAAGTTTTTGATATTTTAAACATATCTAAATGGAATTTTGGAGATGAGTTTTGAGCCTTTATGGAGTTTAATTAAATGAATTTTATCTATTTATGTGACCCCATAATTAATGCATCTTAAGAATTTGGTATAGATGAATTTTTGGTTTGATTTGACCATTTTCATTTTCATTATTGAATATTTATATGGAATTAATTATATTTGTCTATTTCATTAATAATTTACATTAATATCACATTAATTAAATAATTTAATATTGACCTAGTAGTTTAGCATTTACATAACTACATATCGAAACAATTCTATGGGCTAAAGCCATATCTACTATGATCACTTTCTCTAATATTTTAACAACATCAATGATTATGATTAGTTTTTCATTAGATATAATATAATGAACTTCATAATTTTCCTTAGGGTATCCAAAATATTATAATGCTACGTAAGTGGACTTAGTAATAATACTTTTCAATATCATCAATATTCTAAATGAGATCTCATATTAAAGCTCTGAATGTTGGATGGTAAATTCTAAAATAAATTCATTGAAATATAGAATGTTTAGTTGATATTTAACAAGCTATTTTTAAGTTTTTTTTCAAAACCAAGATATGCAAGGATTTATGTTGCATTTTCACCCTCTGAATTTGGTGGGAATTTTGAGGTGAAAAAGTAGGTTCAAATTTTGTGGTAAAATATTTACATGTCTGAGCAAGCTAAAATTACACAATGAAATATTTACCTATAAAGGAAGTTACAAAACCCACCATTCAAATAAATAATTAGTATAATTATCAACTATATTATCACCTCTATTCCCTACATAACTAATTGTAAGGACCTTGCATTATTTTTCCACATGTTTTTCAATAAGGTTCCATATTAATTAATTAAAAATTATTTTTGTATTACACATGTATATAATGTGTTTGTATGGATAATTAAATGTTGGGGGGGTCCTTTACACATTCATTGACATAAATATGAGTTATAAAAATTAGATGAAATATTTAATAGTCAACAATATGTGAATTAAAGAACCAAACAAAGAGACTAAAGCAAGCTAATGCCAACCAAATAACCATGATGGACAAACCCTTGGGGCATATTAAAAAATGGATATACATGGATGCCTTAAATTTCATTAAAATATGACAAATCTAGGGCCAATTTATAAAAAAATACATGATCAAACAAAATATCAAAACTAAGCACATGTAGATCATGGGTTTGTCTAGTTCCTATAGACACATCAACATCCCACTTGAAATAGTTGGATAAACCAAACTCATCCATATTAAAATTTCCATCATCACCCAGAGTCCAAGTTTATTCACATAAAAATATCTCCACAACTATCATATCCTCAGTCCCTTCAACAAAAAATTTCCCATGACTTTCCAAAGACTAATTGTCGAAACCTTATAGGACCCTACTTTCCATAATAAGTGGTTCCATAATCTAGGGCTTATTTACCAAATTTCACCTATGTTTTATTAAAATCAATAATATCTTAGGTGTCTTAAATGTTTATTATTACCTTATCCTTATGTGGAAAAGTGCAACACCAAATTAGTTGGTATGACCTTGGAAATGAGTGCTTATTCAAGAGCTTGCTAAAGGGGGAGTTGGAGGATGTGGAATTTCTCCTATAACCCTTAACAAAATTTTAGCCACATACATAAAACTTAGCAAATATTATTTTTGAAAAATTACTTTCATATAGGGTAAGGGAGATTTATGTTTTTCAGGCTAAGGAAAAGGAAACACTTATCCTTTCTTATAATTCATATCCCTCATAAAATTAATCATACTTATACTTATAGTAGTTGACTAAAAAAACAAATCTATCCTCTAAACTTGTCAAAAAATTCAATGGGTCTAAACAAATATGTTCATAGCCAAAGAAATGTAGGGTGTAATGATTACAAAAACAAAAATCATCAATGTCTTACATAATCCCATGTTGGTACTCAAGGCTCAAAAAAATATCCACTACCTTTTAAGTTAACTCCTTATCTCTCAGTGCCATTAGAATATTACTCATGAACATTGATGTTAATTTAGAATTCACCTTGTTACAGTTGAGGGAAAAAATGTAATCACTGCCTACCATATTTTGAATGGCATGTAAATGTTTCCTTAACAAAATATTAAAAAAATTATTTATCTTGCCATCAATCACCCTACCTCTAAATGTAATTTCACTTTTTACCCCATGAGAAGAAGTAAAAGTTTGAAGGTAGTAATTTATTCAAAACATTCCATGATTGTTGAAAGGTAGTAGGAAATATCATCCTCATAAATATAAATGTTTTGAGATAGGCTCTTAGCTAGTTTTAAATTGATATTTCCCTTTTTTTATATTTACCCAAATGATTATCTAAAGGTAGCTTTGTGAGGTATTACGATTTAATTCATCCAATCATTCAATATAGATATATGGAAAAGTGATTGAAGCATGAAAAAATCCAAACTCAATGAAGGAAAAATAATTACTATGCCATGACACTTGTGAATAGATAGAAAAAAAATATTAAAAGAGAGGTGATGGATCATGATAAGATAATATTCCAAGTCAGTTGTCCTTGCTTTATTCATGTCAACATGGTCAAAGTCATGAATTTAAAGCTCTAATACCAAAATATTAATTTATATCTATAACGTTATAGATTAATTGGTGGATATGATGGAAAAGTGTAATATGGAAAATAATTAAGATTATAAAGAATGGATAACCCTTAATTCTTGAGATTAATTTGAAGGTTACAAGGTTAATTACAAATATCTCGCTTTAACACTTTAATTTAACCTTTATATTGAGTTAAAATCAAATTATTGAGTTCAGCAATGAAGGTTAAATATTTATTATATATTAAATTAATATTATGATAAAATTATTTCATTATTAGTAACTACTCTTGAATCTTATACATCATCATAACAACTTTTAATCAAGGCCATGAACATGGATGAAGGATGGGCGACATGTTTTTAAAAAAATGTTTTTTTTCAAAAAGATATTTACTTCTTTTCCTTAAATATAATTAAAATATAAATTGAATAACATTATGAATAATATAGTAATAAAATGAATAATATATTCCTATATTCCTATCTTATTTAGAGTGGGGAGCTGCCCGTTCTACACAAGATAGGAATATGAGCCATTATTGCTCAAATTATTCTTATCTTGTTCAAGATACCTATTATAAATAAGATAGAAATAATATGACCAAAAAATACCTATATTCATATCTTGTTCCAAGTGGGAATCTATCAATTATATATACATTAGGAATATAGGCCTATGTTGTTCATATTATTCATATCTTATTTAGAATGAGCGGCCTAAATAAGATAAGAATAATTTGTGAAATATAGAATTGTATTCCTATTTTCTATAGAATGGGTAGCTCTAAAAATATAATAATATTATCAATTAATAATCTAATATTATTATTTTTTATCAAATGGGAATATGACCATTATAAGCAAGATATGAATAATATGATAACCAAATGAATTTATTCTTATCTTGTGTAGAATGGGTAATTGTCCATTCTGAATAATATAGGAATACTATCAATTAATAATGTAATATTATTATCTTTTGTACAATGGGAACATGCCCTTTTTTATAAATATAGGAATAATATGAGCAACATATTTCAAAATTATTTTCTTTTGTAGAATGAGAATGTACCTATTTTGAACAAGATAAGAATATAGGACTTTGTTACTCATATTATTGCTATCTTGTTCAAAATTAACAACTTCTAAATCTAAAAAGACAATAATAGTATGATAAAAAAAAGTCCAATAATCTTATCTTGTGTACAATGAGTAGCTACCCATTTTAAATAAGATAGGATTATTATTAATTAAGAACCCAATAATATTATCTTGTGTAGAATGGTCACATGCCCATTCTTAATAAGTATATATGAATATTATGATCAATATAGACCATTATTATTATATTTTATATGCCCATTCTATATAATATTAAAATATTGGATTATTAATTGAGAAAATTCATATGTTCTTCAAAATAGGAAGCTACCCATTCTACACAAGATAATAATATTATCTTCTTAATTGATACTATCCCTATCTTATTCAGAATAGGAGAGTACACATGCTAAATAAGATAATAATATTGACCTACCCATTCTAAACAAAATAGGAATAATATGAGCAGTAGAGGCCAATATTATCATGTAGAATGAGCACATGCCTATTGCCTATTATAAATGCCACCCATTTTTAATAAGATAGTAATAATATGAATAACATACACTAATATTTGAATCTTGTTCATATTGGGCATGTCCCCTTCTACATAGGATAATAATAATGGACTCTATTACTCACATTATTAATATCTTGTTCAGAGTGGGTAAGTGCCCTTTTTAAGAAAGATAAGAAGAATATGAGAATTATAAACCTATATTCTTATCTTATGTAGAATGGGTAGCTACCCATTTTAAACAAGATAGGAATATTATAAATTAAGCAACCAATATTATTATATTATTTATAATGGGCATATTCCTATTCTTCACAAAATAAAAATATATTCCTTTGAGTAAGAATCTAATATTCTTAACTTGTGTATAATGGTCATGTGTCTATTCTACATAAGGTAAAAATCTATTCCTTTCTTTCTCATAATATTCCTATCATGTTTAGAATGGGTTGTTTCCAATTTTAAATTAGAAAGGATTAAAATAAGAAATAGAGGCCAATATTATTGTCTTCTATAGAATGAGAACATAACCATTCTAAAAAAGATGAGAATAATATGATAATTAGAGGTGTATTTTGAATAAGATAGAAATAATTCATGAGAACCAATGGCCTATATTCTTATCTTGTGTAGAATTGGCAATTACCCATTCTAAAAAATATAATTAATATTATAAAATAAGAATCCAATATTCTTATCCTATATAAAATAGGAATATGCCCATTATACATAAGATGAGAGTATAGGCATCTACTTCTCATGTTATCTTATGTAGAATGGGCATCTATCATTCTAAATAAGATAGGAACAATATTATAAATAGAGGTCTATATTCTTATATTTTGTAGAATGAGAAGTCCATTCTGAATAAAATAAGAATAATATCAAAACCAAATCCCCATTTTGAACAAAATAGGATTAATATGAGAGCCAGAGGCATATATTATTATCTTTCATATAATGGATAAATGCTTGTTATGAATAAGACACAAATAATATAAATTAATAATCCAATATTATTATCTTATATAAAATAGGCATGTGATAATTATAAAAAAAATAATAGTATAGGCCTATGTTTCTCTATATTATTCCTATGTTTTTAGGAATGGGATTTACCTTTATTAATAATACAAGAAAAATATTAGAAATGAAGGCCTATATTCTTATCTTTTGTATAATATGATGCTTCCAATAATAATAATAATAATAATAATAATAATAATAATAATAATAATCATCATCATCATCATCATCATCATTCTATATAAGAAAAGAATACAAGTCTTTGTTCATCATTTATTTCTATCTTGTTCAAAATGGGTGGCTACCCATTATGAATAATATGAGAAACAAAGTTCAATATTATTATCTTATGTAAAATTATCACATGCTCATTCTAAACAAGATAGGAATAATATGGGAAATGGAGGCCTATATTCTCAACTTTATTATAAAGAACATATGTGCATTCTAAGCAAGATAAGAATATTGACCTATGTTTCTCATTTTATTCTTATCTTGTTCAAAATGGGATGTTGCCTATTATAAACAAGATAGGAACATTATTAATTAATAAGCCAATATTTTTATATTTTGTAGAATGGGCATGCACCCATTATACACAAAATAAGAATAAAGGATTTTATTTCTCATATTATTCCTAGCTTTTTCAAAATGAGTATCTATTCATTATGAAGAACATAAAAATAATATGAGAAACAAATAGATATATTCTTATCTTGTGTAGAATGGACACATGTCCATCCTAAATAAGATAGGAATAATATGAGAAATAGAGTTCTATATTCATATCTTATGTATAATGGTCACATGCCTATTTTTAAAAAGATAGGGATAATATGAGAACCAAAATCATATATTATTAATTTGTGTATAATGGGCATATGCCAATTTTACACAAGATAAGAATATAGGCCTATGATCAAGAAGCCAATATTCTTATCTTGAGTAGAATGGGTATGTGAAGAGAAAGAGATAACTTAAATTCATAAACATAAACTATAAGATGGATTTTATGAGTGAAAATATTAATAAAGGAAATTCAATTTATTATAATTATTTTTACACAAAAAATTATTGTTGCATAGATAAAATATTGAGAAGTTGAAAGAAAGGTAAAATTAAAGAAAATAAGTGTGTTGATGACTAATAATTTAAAATTTGATGAAAACATAAATCGATAATATAAACAAGTTAGATATTGCATATTATACCATTATAATGATTTTAAAATTTAGTATGTTTGATGTTTTAGAGTGGGAGAAAATTTAAAGTATAAAAGGAATTGGTCTTTGATAATTGATTTTACAACAAACTATATTTACATAAAGATAATAGTTGAAGGTGAAAAATAAAGATAAAATTCAAGAACATATATACAAGGAGATTATATATGCTATTGAAAGTAGAATTTCATACACATGTTTTTATAATTACAATTATTTAACTAAAAAAAACATTAACAATGTTTCAGTTAGTTTTTATTTTATAAAAGAGACTAATTTATCACAATTATTTGACATGAAAACTTGAAAGAATGTTTTTTTGTCATTTTTGTTTGTATTGAAAGTAAAAAAGTAAAAATATAATTATATAAATAAATATATAAAACTTAGATTTAAATTTGTTATGCCACTTTAGAATTAAATGTCTTATTCTCTGTAACTAAATTTTTCTTTCAAGTGAAAAACCTCACAAAATTTCATTTGATATCTAGGTAACTTATCACTATTGATGCAATTATTTTTACTTATCTGAAACTAAATCTATATTTCAAGTGAAAATCCTTTCTATATGTTATGTGGTTTCACTATCACCAACATATATTGGTATGCTTGCTTATGTTACTTCCCTAAAACTAATTATGTTTATCATGTGAACAATATGCTCTCATTCTATGTTAGCTTAGATAAATTTTGAATATTATGATTATGAAATAGTTGGACTTTGTCTTTTTCTCTATTAAAAATGAAATTAAAAAAAAAAAATCATTTAATAGTAAAAATTTATAATATATCTAATTATTAACAAATACCATCAAAAATCTAAACACAACATTTTCAAAGTTTTAAAAATACGTGAGACATTAATTAATCCACCATTTTTCTAATTATAAAACACCATGCCAAAAAATTATGAAAATAAAACCCCCTAAATATAAAATACCTAACAAATAATAAATACATTTAAATTGATAAACATCATGCTTATTTAAAATTTAAAAATATCATATTTTCACATGTCAAGTTACATTCCTATTAGGAAAAACCTATGTTAAATAACATGATGTCATAATTTTTTGAGTAATGTTATTGAACATCTATAAATTAAATCAAATCTAGTGCGATATTATTCTAATAAAAGATAGAAAATTAAAAGCATATTTATATAAATAAAATTAATAATATCATAACTCAAAATTATAAATAAAATCATTAAAATTTCTTATATTTAATAATAATGAAATAAATTATTTTAATAATTTATAAATTCACTATAATTTACTATGAGCATTAAAATAATTTTATAATTAAATATAAATAAAATTGAAATATTATAAAATATATTAAAAAATAATTGAATCACTAAAAATGGGTAGGTGTCAAATCTCAAACTGTATGAGAATTATCAAGAATGTGGACTTGTTTTTTCTTAAAAAAACCATTGAAGAGTTGATATTAATGAATTTCCACTATCCTCAATTATGGGAACATAGTTAATATTTTATGAGAACTTTTTTAATTTATATAAAAAATATTTAAAATAATTATATTTTTTATTTTTATTTTTAAAATTAATGTGAATTTTTTTGGGGCATGGTCAATAATCTGATAAGAGTTAAGTCACATATGAATCAATTAAAGTCCAAATATATTTTTAATATTTTTTTTGGGTTAAGAAATCATTTGATCTCAAATGAAGTTGCCTTGCCTATGTTATTATTACAAGGTTTAAAAAACATTCCAAATTACATTTTGATTGAATATAATTTCAATTATAATAATATTTCTTTATATTGTTTGTATTTCTATCTTATTATAAATGGATAGCTACCCTTTCTAAATAAGGTAGGGAAAATATGAGAAATAAATCCTAATATTATTATCTTGTGTATAATGAAAACATGTTCGTTAAACATAATATTATAATATATTATTATGATTATTATATTATTATTCCCATTCTGCATAATATATGAATAATAAAATCTTAATTGATAATATTCTCATCTTGTTTAGAATGGACAGCTATCCATTCTAAAAATATATATGAATATTATCAATTAAAAGGTCATTATTCTTATTTTATGTAAAACGGTTTGTTACCATTATTTATTAAATAGGATAATATGAGATATAAGGGCCTATATTATCATCTTGTGTATAATGAGCCATGTGCATTATACATAAGGTATGAATAATGACCTTTTAATTGATAATATGAGAAATAAATGCCTATATTATTATTTTATGTATAAAGGGTACATTCTAATTCTATAAAATATAAGAATAATTATATTTTAATTTATAATATTCTTATCTTTTTTAGAATGGGTAGACTATGCCCATTTTACACAAGATATAATTAATATAAGTAATAGATACCTATATTATTATCTTGTGTAGAACAAGCACATACTCATTATATCTAATATAAGAATAATTACTTATTAATTTACAATATGAGAAACAAAGGGATATATTTTTATCTTGTATAGAATAGACACATGTTCAATCTACATAAAATAAGAATAATGACCTTGTAATTGATAATATTCATATATTATTGAGAATGAGAAACAAAGGCCTATATTATTATTTTTTGTAGAATGGGCACATACATTTCAACAGAAGAAAATAATAATGAAATATTAATTGATAATACTCAATAATGAAAATGAATGAGAAACATATATAATTTGAAATGAACTCTAGATATCAAACTTCACCGCGATTTCTATTTTACTTGAAACAACTAACTCAGAAACTCCTTTCATCATTGTATCAACATATGCTGTATGAATGTTAATAAACAATCCACAAAAAAAGTCATGAATAAGAACCAATGTGACTATAGGCAACCAAAATTAGTGTATATAGACTAGGTATAAAGACATAATGATGTCAACATGAGAAAGACAATATATATTGGAAACACTTTAATAATTGGCTTATATGTATGTGACATATCCTATAAGGAATTAGAGAAATGAAGAGATCATAAATTATCATGTTGAAGAATTATCATACAAATAGTTTTTTTTATAAATCATATTATTTTATCTAAAATTATATTAGCTTTAAAATCATAACAAACATTTATGAAACATATACATTTTATACAATTATTAAATAACCTATATAAAAGGCTACATCAAGTTCATAATATACAAAAATGAAAGGTGATTAAATATAAAAGATTATAGAATAAGTGTCATTTCCAGGCCTCATCATCACCCCCTAACTTAGATGATTACATGTCTCTATGAAATAACATTATTTATTTTAGGAGTAATGAGACATGCAAAATGCACAAGTAATCATAAAGATATGGGATTTAGTTTCGTCATTATTTATTTGATCAAAAATAGACCATATTGTATTAAATTATTATCTAAGTGGTGTTATCAAGTCTTAAATTCAATTGAATTATCTCTCTATAATTAGGGATGGGGAACCAAAAATATTGTAAACAAAATATTAGAACAATATTTTGAATATTATGCCTTCTCAACCCATTTCCATATAATGTGTCTCTTATGAGTCGGTCTCTCTATTTTAAAAAGGAAATTAAGTTCCCTCCATCTACTTCCACATCCATAAATTGATTATATAATAGTTGAAATGTAATGATCTATGCAATGAGAAAAAACCTCAAGCTTTTATATTTTAATCTTTAAAGTTATTGTTTCATCCTTAATTAAATTTTAATCATACTTAATGTTTATCCTGATCTCTTATATTCTATTTTGATTACTAAATTATCATACTTCTCTTCATATTGATATGATAGCACTTATTTATTTCATCTAACTTCATTATATAGATAGGAATAATTCCCCTCAACATGAAATCCCAAATAACTATGTTTAGGTTCAATCTTTTGTTAAAGTTAAAATCATAATCATAAATAAAAAATATAATTTCAACTGAATTGGAGAAAAAAATTAAAAATGATCTAGAGTACCTATTAATCCATTAAAACCAAAGGAAAACTTAAAAAAAACAATTTGAGAAATGGGTAAGTGCACAAAGTTGTGTTGATGCCTAAATGTGTACCATAGATGCCTAAATGTGTACCATAAATGCCCAGAGTGTTTAATAAATACTTCTCATTTTAGAATTCCTAAGAATTTAATGCATGGGTTGTAGGTTTTGATAATCCTATTATCTTTGATGGAAAAAATTCAACAAAGTGATTGTTTCACAATTTATAAATAATGTTTGGTAGTTGGGAGCCACCATGGCTAAATAGTAGATCTATGAAAAATATGAAGTGTCTATACTAAGAATAGTTAATTATGATCAAGAAATAATTTAAGATGGATATTTACAATACCAATTAAAATAGAGTGAATTGGTTAAAAAGGATCAAAAGGAAGGGTAGGGTAGAAAATAGATGTTTTTAATCTTCATTCTAGATATCATGACAAAGTTAAAATATAATCTAGGCATGCACTTAACCAATGTATAACATGAAGTGGCATAATATTAAATCCTATCACACATCATGAAAACTCGTAAGGAAGGTGGAAATAATGCAAATAAGATCCTAGTTCACTTTAAATATTTACCTCTATAATCAAATAACATTAGCCCAAATGTAAGAAGAGTAAAGGAAACAAAATAAACCTACGAACTTTTAGTCAACCTAGCATTGACACAAGTTAACAACTCTAAAATTAAAATTTGACACCAAGACTTCATAAGAACCATTCAAATTTGGAAATAAGAACAAGTGAAAGAGAAACCATAATAACAAATGACAAAAATGAATCTATAAAATCTTTATAGAATTACTCACTTGTATTAGTTGTTCAAATGTGTACAAAGAAAATTGGCTCTCAGAACTCACTCCTTCTACAATTAGTAGTACCTCTTTATATGGACCTTTCATGAGGTATGTTGGTTAGTCCTATCAATTATTAAGGATAATTGTCCTTTTCTAATTCTTTGAGAACTTTTTAGACATTTTAAAAAGACCAACCTATAAGCAATGTGCTTTATAAGCTGCACATGCCTTCCAAAAGAATATTCCATTTTCAAAATTTTGGAATGCTAAGTTATGAAAGAATATTCCTAAGTCCAATAATATATCTTTGAGAACACCATGTTGTAGTTTTTTCTTCTCCAATAGGATCTTCATTATGTAATGTAGCTTCTGAATTAGATCAAGGTCATAATTGGTTTAATGAAAAGCTCCATTTGATCTAATAACCATTTTGTGGTCTTTATTTATCATGTCTAATGTTTTTGGCTTCACTAATTTGTCCTTTATGGTCAGAATAATATCCATGATCCTATTATTTTTCATTCTAGGCTTCCCTTGGCTCTTTCATAAAATAGGAAGCTCTAGCTAGACTGAGTGTAGTGGGGTCATTTACTGAGTTGTCCAATGTGTGCCCTACTTATCTTCAATTCACTTGAGGTCATTGGATAGGTCCCCATTTCCAAGGACCATTTGGTCACATCTTTGGAATAATTTTTTGAAATGTCCTTACTCAAGATCCCATTAAATTATGCACTAGTGGTTTGTAGTTCACTCTTCGATCAAATTATCTTTTCACTAGTGATAATTCATCTCCTTTCATGTCAATCATAATGCTCATAGGGTCTAGTTAGGGTCCTTGTGCCTTTCTAGGGTGATCTTGTAGGTTTTAACAATGCTTCAATGGTGGTCGTGAGCTCAACTCACAAGCTTCATGCCTTAGAATGCCCTTGGGTTTGCTTGTTTATAACTTTGTCTATCATAAGTCCATGAGATCCTTAGATTAATCATGATTTTCTTGGTGACATCATCATGGCACCCATGCTCATCACTTGTTAAAAAATTTATTTTTGCCTTTGAAAATTCAACTTTAATCTTATACCATCTAATCTATTTGTATGAATTAACATGGACTACCAGTTTTTTGATTATTTAGATCCAAATGGATATCTTAAAATTGACATCTGTGTATCCATCAGTTGACATTTGTGTAAATGTCTTTGACATCCACATAGCTGGAAAATTTAAGCACTACCTTGGGATTCTTTACTGAGCTTAATTTTGATGGTTGTGTAACCATAATTTGACATTCATGTGAACATATTTAGCATCCACACATCCATAAATTTTATGCTCATCTTAGGGACTCTTTATTAATCTTAAAATTGATGTCTGTACTACTATCATTTGACATTTATATGAGCATATTTTATGTCCACATGACCATAAATTTTAAACACATGTTTTGAAATCCTTATTAGGCTTACCACTTGTCACTTTTGGATTCATTATGCTTCCTATGTGTGCCTCTTGTTATTTTCTAGGGGGCTTTTGTACTTTGTTGAAAGGTCAATGTCTAGCTCACATTAATGGATCAGTCTTACATGAGCAAAAATAGATCATTGAACCTTAAAATAAGCATAAAATTTAGGCTCAAGAATATATAAACTTAATCTAAAGTCTTAAACTAAGGTTCTTATTCACATTAATAAATAAAGGCTTCAATCCACAGTCTTAGGCTAAGTTTAAAAACCTATTAAAATGACCTTGACATAAAAGAGTCTAATGAAATCAATGTCTTAGGGGAATTTTCTTAGGTGAATTATTTTGGGCCTTTTGCATCGAAAAAAATGTTCAATGATAAAAGTCTGAAGGGTCATTTTAGAAAACTCAAAGGACATGATCAAAAGCTTGAAGGGTCCTTTTATAAAATCTTGAAGCATATGTTCAAAATCTTGAAGGGCACTTTTAAAAAGATGAAGGGCATTTTAAAAAATCTGAAGGGCACTTTCAAAAAGCCAAATGGCATTTTCAAAAATATTAAGGGCACTTTCAAAACTCTGAAGGGCATTTTCAAAAATCTGAAGGGTACTTTTAAAAATTTGAAAGGCATTTTCAAAAATATGAAGGGTACTTTCACAAATCCAAAGGGCACTTTAAAAAATTTGAAGGACATTTTAAAAAATCTAAAGGGTATGATTCGATAAAAATTGTTATGGGGAAAATGTTGTATAAAGATAAGTCCAAAAAAGAAATGCCAAAAACATAAGTCCCAAATGTTAGAAACATAACAAAAGGATCTTGCATTTATCTTAGACTACAAGAATAATAAAAGGATGAAGGGGTCTCGGGACATAAAAGGGACAAATCATGGTTGTTAGACTAAGGTTTGGTCATGTTAAAAAACATGACTAAGCCTTAGGATAAAAATAAACCAAGCTAATAGTGTTATTTAAAGTGCTCTCACATAACAAGTTCCCTCCATATTCAAATCAAGTACTTAGATTAAACTTAGACTAAGGGTTTAGCAATTTGACTTGCTTTCTAATAGACCAAAGGATAGTAAAGAATAAAGTTAACATTAAAATCATGAAACCCAAGCATTGTTCATTCCAAGTATACATTATTGAACCTATAACTATAAAACACATAGATCTAAAGTTAGCAATTATAGAAAAGCGTAAACTAGAATTATGCACAAATATGCTAACCATACTAGTTATGAATGATCTACAAATAAAATAATGTGCAAACATGCTAGTGACACTCTAATCTAGTGAATCTTCTATTTCAAGGTAAAAATTTTCACAATTTGAGACAAGGGTCCTCATTTTTTAGGAATAGAGGTATCTTGACCTCAAGAAGTTACGGGACAAAATGGGGCCTACTCGTGGACATGTTTTTCCTAAAAATTGATAAATCTAAACTTCTATAGATAATTTGAGATGACTACGCTCAAAATTAGAGGATGATGTAAGAACATGAATTATATAATTTTGAGTCAAGTTTATAAAAAATAAATTGTTTTAAAAATTGGTTATGTATAACTAGGTAAAACATCTATAATTTCAATAGGAACTCCTATTTTATTAGGAAAATAGAGTAGATAGCTAGTCTTGTGGCCACTCATTTTTTTAGCATCATTTAATATTGTAAAACCATTTGGTAAAACTTTAGATAAGATAATATAGTTTATGACCTATATTTTTTCATAATTTTTTTATGAATATAATTTTTTATTAATTTTGAAAGTAAGTAGATTCTAAAAACTAATAAAAATGGATATCCAACTATGTGACCCCCTAACTCCCTCAAAGAAAAGGAAAATTAGTTTTTTTAATGCATATAGAATTAGGCCTAGTTTTTAGCTATATATAATTTTTTATATTTGAATAAATGAAAATAGATACAAAAACATATATAGTCATGCATATTTAAGGCAGTAGTGGCCTAAAAATGTTATATTTAGAAATCAACATACATTAAAACCTTAAAATAGTCAAAATATTATAAAAATCATATATTTGGAAAGAGGAGAGTGTGAGAGTCATCATGGTAATAATTTTTTGATTTTTATCATTAAAACTCATAGTGAATTTAGTGATGGAGTTTGAATTTGGTCATTTTCTATCAAAACTCTTGGGTTTGGTTGTGTGTTGATAGGTTCAAGCCTTTATCTTGATAAAACAAGCCATTTTAAAGCTAAAAGGTTTGGTTTTTTGAATTCAAAATAAACATAGTGCATATGTGTTCCTTTCACATTACACAAAACAAATTAAATAGTCTTCCAATTAGAGTCACTCTTCATCTAATAAATTTGGTCTTATAGCTACATGCCTTGTGATGTGGAATATAGTTTTTAAAAATCTAATTTGGTTAGTACTTAGGTATTTTCACGATCTCAGTATTGAAACTAGGGATTTTAGGGTATAAATTTTGTAATTGATGTCCATTTTTAGTAAAAATATAGTCATTTTTAGATTTTGGTGCATTCCATATTATTTCTTGGAATTTCTAGGAGTCTTAGGTTTATCAAACTTGAATTTAAAAAACCACTCACTTTGAACTCAAGACAAATTGGTGTGATTTGGGTAGCATAGGTCACATTGATGACCTACGCACATCAAATTACCACTTTGTGTTAATTTTACTTGTTCATTATCCCTCCCTTATCCATAATCACTTCCTCATCATCTTACATCACACCTAATCACTCTCTTCTCATTCCTCATTGTCCATAATCACTCTCTCATTAACACTCACAGTCCCCCATCATCTAAATCACTCCCTCATTATCCTTATTCACACACTCATGGACCCTCACCATCCCTCATCATCCCTAATCACTCCATCATCCCTCACTATAACTAACTCCCTCCTCATCCTTAATAATATCTAATCACTCTATACTCATCCCTCATTATCCCTAATCATTCCCTCATTGACCTTTATCATCCCTAATTACTACCTCATCATCCCTAATCAATCTCTCATTAACCCTCACCATCCCTCATCAAACCTAATCACTCTATCATCATAAATAATCATACCTAATCACTCCTCCCCTCATTCCTCATAATCCATAATCACTCCCTCATTAACCCTCACCATCCCTCATAATCTCTAATCATTCCCTCATCATATTTAATCACTCCATCATTAACCCTCACCACCCTCATCATCCTTTATCACTCCCTCATTGTCCTTAATCACTCCCACATTGACCCTCACCATCCTTCATCATCCTTAATTATTGATTCATCATCTCTCATCATCCCTAATCACTCCTTCTTCATCCCTCATCTTCCAAACCACTCCTTCATTTACCCTCACCATCCCTCATCATCTTTAATAACTCCCTTATTATCCCTAATCAATCCATCATTGTCCATTACCATCCCTCATCATCCCTAATCATTATTTCATTATCCTTAATTGACTAATATGACAATCTCTAATTTAATTGGAGTCTAATTTAATTTTATATCTCCCCATCCAATCTATATAGAGTATCTATTTGTTCAATGCAACTATGCCCATCGGTCTGACCATGCCTATCTATTTGACCCTACATACATCACTAGTCCTAGTTAGGCCAACATAAACTACATGGGTAGGGTAGCGATCTATTATATCAATTATAATATTCTATAGGGTATAATTATCTGGTCTATCAACTATTTAATAAGATTATTCACCCCCATTAATCAATCACTTGGTCACATTTTGGGGATTGAAATTCAACATTATTTGTCCTTGGGGTAGTAAAATCCAATAAGGAATAAGTTGTTTTATATCTACCCTCCTCAACACATCACCTTTTTGGTAGAATTAATTCTATTTTTGAGTCCACCTTACCTTTTGTGTAGCCATTTTCATGTAACATAACTGGAATAAATGTGTAGAGCTATAGTCACACTATAGACTACCTAGTCACATGACTCTATGGGATGTGTAACATGAGTCACTATGCAGGTGACTCTATGGTATGGGTAACATGAATAACATAAGTATATACATAACATGACTATATAAGATGGGGAAAATAAGTAATTTGATATGATATAAATAAATTTATATATATTATATATATGTAACATGAGTGTAGGGATTTTTTTAATGTTTTTTTATTGGTCAATTCCATATATCCCATCCTTGACTATTCGAATTGGTTCTCAATTGGGTGGTTTAATTATAGTTATAGGATTAAGCTCTATATTGGAGGGGTAGCCCATTGGCCAAGTGTTGACTATGAAAATAAATGTGTTTAACATGACATATATGTAGATAGATAGAATATCCAATTGGGCTATCCAACCCTATCCATAGTGGGCATGGGTTCAAGGTTCTAAATGAGTTGGGGATTTTCTCCTATCTATGGTAGTCAAGGCCTATTCCTCAGTCTCAAGTGACCAAGAGTATAGGTTTTTACCTCCCCTATAAACTATATATTAACCTCCATGGTTAAATCCTTAGGTCATTCTATTTCTCATGGATCTCTATATCAATTCCCCCCTTGGCCTCTAAAGGTCCTCTCTATTTATCTAGTATATGAGCTTCTAATATAGATAG
The DNA here is from genome assembly GCA_037957365.1 of Torreya grandis. Classification (NCBI taxonomy): domain Eukaryota; kingdom Viridiplantae; phylum Streptophyta; class Pinopsida; order Cupressales; family Taxaceae; genus Torreya; species Torreya grandis. The sequence continues at coordinate 35,393 of JARHVA010007660.1, read as the reverse complement.
ATCTCTCTTTATGTGTGTGTGTGTGTGTGTGTGTGTGTGTGTGTGTGTATAAAATTATGCATTATCTATCTTTATACATAGACATCTATATTAGGGGATAAACTAAAGGTCCTAAAGGATAAGGCCTTGGGTATAGGGGTTCATTACACTCCTTACTATGCCTTCATTCTCGATCTATTACTCTCTAGGTAGGTTATCCTCCACATGGCCCATATATAGATAGGGGGATACATGGGGGGATGAAGACTATAGATGTAGTTTATGGGTGATAAATATGAATACACTATAATATATGGTTATGCTAAAGGCCATTCCATTGTATAAACATTTTTTGGTGGGAATAATGTCTATATAGTGTGTCATATGACCATCTATATTAGAATGAGGTTTTTCTAAGTGATTAAATTGATTCTAGATAGATGGGTGATTATTTTTCACCTAACTATTGTCATTCAAAGGGAAAGGGTAAGATAAAAGGTGTGAGTATTTAAATATATAGGGGTTGAAAAGTAAGCATGTGTGTGTGTGTGTGTGTGTGTGTGTGTGTGTGTGTGTGTGTGTGTGTGTGTGTGTGTGTGTGTGTGTGTGTGTGTGTGTGTGTGTGTGTGTGTGTGTGTGTGTGTGTGTGTGTGTGTGTGTGTGTTTATATATATGTGTGTGTGTATGGGATGTTATTTTTTTTATTAAAATTGGTATCTATAGATTATATATATCCATATTTATACCCCTACTATAGTGTGTGTCATAAATCCATTAACTTAAATAAATTATGTTATGTTTTATTTTGATTAGCATTAGTTGGACATATACCATATCCATGTCCATTATTTCATTACTTTTGATATTTTTGATTGAGAGGGAACAAACCAAATAAGGTGAAATGTCTTCCTATGGTAGTTCACTATCTCTAGTTTTGTTTCAATTAAAATAAATATATTAATAGAAAAAAGTATCATATATATAACTATATAACTCAGATATTATCGACTGGAAACTCTATCTATATGTTATATAGAGCCTATTGATCAATTAGAATTGAATTGATTAAGAATGACCAATTATGAAGATCTAGTTAGGCCCTCTCCCTCCGCTCCCCTTTCCTTCCCTTTCCTTTATCAAGATAGGGATGGGGAATGGGAGCTTATTGATCGAGATAGATGGACCCTCTATGCGCAATTGGAATTTGAGTGATAGATAGGGATTGACTAGATATCTATATCTAGTTCTAGTTAGGATACTAAGATGAGGAATTGATCACCTAAATATATATATCCCAATACCAATAGTGACTTACTACTCCATATATAATCTCATATTTTATTATATTCATCATTCTTCACCATCCCTAATCACTCCATCATTATTTATCATCCCTAGTCACTCCTTAATTGAACATCCCCAATCACTCTTTACTTATTTCATTTGATCCCTAATCACTCCCTCCAATACATTTATGGTAGGTGAAATGGATTTATTCTTGTGCCAAATTGTCCATAGTCACTCATTTATCTAAACATGTTAGAATTCTTCCTCTCCTTTCAAGATATCCCTTGGCTATTCAATTAAGTATAAAGTATTAAATATATGGTCAAGTAAGATATATATAGTCAAGATTATATATGTGTATTAAAGATAAATATATGGCTTGGGTATTTTATTGGGTATGGAATATCAAGTAGGTATGGAAGTAAGGATAGGTAGGTAGGGCATACTCATGTACAAGTAGGTAGTACAAAATACTTAAGTAGGTAGTGCAAGAATAATAGGTAGGTAGGCCATACTCAATTAAAATAAGGTAGATATGAAATAGTGAAGATCAAAGTATGGTTAGGTATTTAGATAGGGCATACTCAAGTTCTATATATGGCTTAGATATTCAATTGAGTAGGGCATGCTAACGTAGGAAAAGGAGATAGGGCATACTCATTTAGGTAAAGTAGGTAGGGAATAACTAAGTAGGTAAGGAAATAATATATACAAGTATAGATCAATAACTAAGCTTCCCTTGATAGCTAAGATTCTACTATATAAGGGGAAAGTAGGTATGAAAATAAAAAATCTATATATCAATAAGGAAACTTCTCTTGCATTATTGGGTAGGGTATAACTAAGTAGGTAGGGGTAAGAACAAAGGTATCCATTATAAATTAAGCTTTACTTGATATACATGCCTTAATATATAAGTAAATCAAATATGGATAATAGGAAGGAAAACTTCACTTTATAGTTGTGTCTTATACCATTGATATCCATAGAGAAGGAAATCTTCCCTTGACATGTTATTAGGTAAAGTAAAGTTAGATATAAAAAAGGCAAGCTTCCCTTGCCTTACTCCTTGGCATACATGAAGTAGGTAGGAAAAGTTTCCATTGCCTTAATAGGTATGGAAAGTTTGAGATTGGGGTAGGGCCTTTATACTATTACCCCCTATATATCTATGGTAGGGTCCCCATTGCTACTCTCTCCTTTGATATACTATAATGGGGACTAGGGAATACTCAGACTAGGACAATATCCCATTTTGGCGTTTAAATCCCACTAGACCATGTTCAATCTCTAAGTGGCCCTTTATCAATACACTTGATTAAGTCATATACCCTCCATTCCCTTTATTTATCAAGTTGGGTTGGGAAACACACTCTATTGGCTACCAAATTAGAACACACTCTACTGTATTAGTGAACACCTATATATATAACTAGTATTATGGTCTAATATAGATAGACAATAGATATACATTCAACTATGGGTTTGGGATTAGAAATCTCAACTAGTCTCCAATCTCCCCTATCTATATAGATATAAATTTGTATTCTCAACTCTAGGATTAGGTTTCTTAGATTACCAAATCCCAATACATACATATATACATACACACACACACACACACACACACATGTGTATGTGTGTGTATATATGTCTATGTATATATATATATATATACATATATATACATATATATATGTATATATATATATATGTATATATATATATATATATATATATGTATATATATATATACACACACACACACATATATATATACACATATATATACATACATATATATATATATGTATATATATATATATATTTGTATATATATATATATATATATATATATATGTATGTATATATATATATATATATATATATATATGTATATATGTACCTATATATATACATATATATATATAGATATATGTATATATGTACCTATATATATACATATATATACATACATATATATATATATACATACATGTGTGTGTGTGTGTGTGTGTGTGTGTGTGTGTGTGTGTGTGTGTGTGTGTGTGTGTGTGTGTGTGTGTGTGTGTGTGTGTGTGTGTGTGTGTGTGTAATACAATTTCATCCCACCCTTTTATCAATTTCTTACCTATTTATTGTAGTCAATGGATATGGATAAAAATTCTCTCCATGGCATGGACATATATCAACATATATATATATATATATATATATATATATATATATATCCCTCCATAAAATAAAATGATATCTATAAGTTTATTAGTTGAGTGGAAGAGGATGAGTGAAATAATATTTTATTTGGGCCTTATTTGAGTGAGTAAAAATTTCAATTATAAAACAAGACAATTAGGCACAAGCATGAAGCTAATACACCCACCATAAATATATTGGATGAAGTGATTAAGGATGAGGAGTGAGTGAATAGAGATGATGAGGGATGGTAAAGTTCAATGGTGGTGTGATTAGGGGCATTAAGGGATGAGGAATGAGTGATTAGGCATGAGGAGGGATGAGGAGGGAGAAATTATGGATGATGAATGTGATTAAGTAGTGATTAATGATGGTTATAGATGGTGAGGCTCAATCAGGGAATGATCAGGGACAATGATGGAGTGATTAGGGATGGTGAGGAATGGTGAGGGTCAATGAGGTAGTGATTAAAGATGATGCGGGAGTGAGTAGAGATGATGACGGATGGTAAGGGTCAAGGATTTAGTGATTAGGGATGATCATTTACTTATATATATTTGTTTCATTTTTCTTACATTGACATTACATTTTACTTACAATGTTATACATATCTCATATTTTTTGGTGCATCTTGAATTCATTCTTATGATTTATCATTATTTTTCACATTTTTTGTTTTTTGATTTTTCATCTACTTAAAATATGTTTTTATTACCATTTTTTGTATTTTTGACCATGCATTTTCTCACATGCGATATAAAATAATAAAACATACATCATTATAACATTTTCCCATAACATGATATTAAAACATTAATGTGTGATATAGAGCAAATAAACCAATACATCAATCCATAGTTAACACCAATTAAGCATATACATGAATATGTCTATATATATTATTGGCTTAAGAAGTTTATACATCATATAGTAAAACAAAATGTCTACAATAGTACAATTAACTCTAGGTTGGTGGTCCACCTTGTCCACTAAGATGGGGATGTTCCACACTCACCATAGATACTTATCATGACTCTCCCTTATGTAGACTCCATTATAAATTATTTTTGAATGTGTTTAATCCCCATACATGTACATGTAGGTTAGAAACATACCCTTGTATTATTTTCACCTACCTATTTGTGTTCATGTAGACAACACTCTCTTGGGCTAATGCTTTCAATGCCTCTACCTCTACATATATAACCCTTTGTGGTAATACAACATGATAAATATCTTAATCCTAATTTTTTAGTTCTTAAGAGGCCTATTCAATTAGTCTAAACTAGCTATAATGTCCTTTATCCATCAATACCAAAAGATCCTACATCCCAATGATGTCATGTTAAGGAAACATAAAGTTCAAAATATCATGGTGGGTAGACTCCACTAGAGTCATCCATCATGTATCCTCCTCTACCATAAAAATTATAAATATCAAACCAAAATAACATATATATCATAATTTATAGTCTATTTATCACCAATGCTTATTATGTATATCTCTACCTCTACGAAATGACACTAATAAAATTCAACATATTTAATTACCAACAATAGTAAAATATCCTTAGCTACCTATCATATAAGGTATATTATGGATATGAGGTGGTGCTAATGCCCTATATCTCTATGAATAGACTACTACAGCTCAAATATATACAATATTTACTCACCACTTTAAAATATCTCCCTTCTTTTGCTGAGGTGTTACCATTGGATGTTTACCCTTTCCCTTTAACTATGACACTCACTAGCATCTCCATCACCATCTCATCACTATAGGTTATTGTCTATGTAGCATAAGTACATTAATTATCAATCATATACCTTTAAAGCATTAATTCTCTCTCACATGGTAGTGCCAAAATTTTGGGACCACTAAAGGATCTATTGGGTGTGCATGTAAAACCTACCTAGGAACATTGTCACATGGATGTGGCTCCACCAACTAGGTATAGTTACCTATTATATTCATCTAAAATATGTATGTATTATAGGTGGACATGATGGCCATGTACCCATATTATCTTGATTTAATGTTTATTTGATCTTATCCCTGTATAAAGTCCCTAAAGCTAGTGTGTTTTAGATCTATCAAACCATATGATCCTTATCCCACCTCATCACTCATGGTAGGGAATAATATATAATGAGAGGAAGTATCTAAGGTCTATACATGAGAAATAATTCATATATCCAACTTCCAAAAACTACAACTAGTCCCATAGTCTACTAACCTCTACTAAGAATATGTACAAATCATGCATCAACTACACTTAGATAATCAACCCTATATCATATAATTCACCTTGATCCAACATGAGTGAAAAAAATATATAATTAAAAATATAAACACCCCATATAAATTATGATAAATCACATGCACTATCATAAGCCTGATAAAGGACTTTCATATGTCTAGAACACATGATATGTATACATTAACTAGTCATACAATAAGTGAAGACTAATTGTACATGTCAAAAATAGTATCTCGCTACACTAAGGCTCTACTCTCATCTCCTAAATCAAGGGTATTACACATCACTAGTGTGTCCATGATCAATAAGCATAGAATCACATGGATGTCCTCTATTATAGTGGCTAGATGTATGGTTTCCTCATACACCACCCACATAAATGTGTCTACCAACCTATCTCATACTCTAAATAACATGGTGATTAACTCCACACTGATGGGTATCTATCATATATCAATAATACCACTAAATCTTAGTGTGGCCAATTGGGATATATTGACTATCAATAGTCTCTCTAATAGATCTAGTATCCATATCACATTTAATAGCCTTAATAATCTCTTACGTCTCTAAAAAATATCAAACAAAAAATAAAAAATGAAGTTTTCATCCCAAAATTTCAAATAAATGCTTAAACTTATAACAAAACATACAAATTAACATTTTCTTACCTTTTTATACTGCATCGGCTGTACATGAGAGTGCATCAGCTAGGACTATTTTTCTATTGCATCAACCAATTAATATAATATCAACCAACTTTCTAGTCAATTACATCAACCATACAATATTATATTGGCCATGATTAGCCTTTCTTTAGATTGTATCAACCATCTTCAATACTTCATCAACCTAGTTTTATTCATAGTTTTATCAACCATTCACTATGGTATCTGTTACCTTAGATAAATCCTAAAATCATTGACTATTCCTCATGGCATTGATCATATTTGTTCCTAACTACATCCATAAAATTCTATAGTATTGGCTAGATAATTTTCATCTTATTAAAAAACAACATTGGACTCATTGATAAGTTTATAAAGTAGTAATTTTCCCTCAAACCTAATAAATACCCTCGATATAGTTTTTAAATTTTCATCATCTACCCATTACTTGTCCTACTTTTATCTATATGTTTTTTTTTATTGGATAAAATTATATCACATGGACTTGACACAATACCTATATTTTATTATTTAATTCATTTTATTCTAATATGACAAAAACACACCATTAATACATTTCATACTTGTACAACTCTAGTAAAAAAATGATGTATTCATCGACATGTTTTCTTCCTCATCCATGATCCATGATATCTCAAATCACTAAATTTAAATACATAAATCTCTAGTTTAAAAATAGCAATTGTGAAAATTAATAGTTTTTAACCCTTTTATAGTAAAATTTTCAATCTTTAGCCTTTAGTTATTTGCTAACAAATTCCATATTTCACCAATATATTTGTTTCCATAGGTCATTTTCATGAATATAAATAATCCTTAAAATTTTGGTGAGATAGATCATTTTTAAGTGCTAAAAAAATATTTTTTCAAATTTTTTGAATTTTGTCTTATTTTTAGGTCTACCTCTTATTACACACATTGGGCACATTTCATCATTTGATAAACATGTAACATTTTATATGATAAAAAAGGTAAGTGAAGGTATGTATTATGATTTTATTTAATTTCACTTACTTTCAGGTATTTATTTTATTTCATTTCAATCAGCTCAATTATTGTGTTGTTATATTCTATCCCAAAGTACCACGCCATGTTATGCTATTATGACATGTGATGAGCTTCAAGTGGGGGGTATATATACAAAAAAAAATTATGAATTGTTTATTATTTATATTTTAGTGACTTTTAAGGTTGATTGCACACATTAAAGGGTGCACCTACAAATGGGGGGTAGGTTCATGGTGATTTACAAGATATGTTTCTACATATGTCATGATCATATCATTTTTACTACAAGTTAAAATTATTCATATTTGTATCATTCCCTATCTCCTTCCATCATATATTATGGAATCATTCAATCCAATACTATCTATTTCATTCATATTCCCTTCCTATAATGTATTAGCTACCTCGATGTAGTTATAAGACTATTGTCTGACATTCATACTACATCAACATATCTTATGTATTTATACTATATCATCCTAGATGACACTATTGGATTAGTATTTATGGTTTTTTTAAACTATTATATAAATATTTATAGTGGTAATATTTTATTCATATCATATCATATACACTCTATATGATTTGCTTTCACTCGCACTTCTACCCTAAGTCATATTTTAAGGAGTTAGGTCTATAGTCTTATCTTGTAGAAGCTTGTCTTGTGGAAGTCTTGGAGATTCACTAGGAGGTGTTTTATTGGTATATATTATTATTTTACCATCCTTATAGGTCTTCATAACCACAAAAATCTCTTACAAATTGTCATTAGCTAGGGGGAAATTGATGCTTGAATGGTCTATTTCAATCTAAGTATTTATAACCTTATGCTCTTTCCTTTAATTACTTAGTAGTTAGATGTTTCTTTTTTATAAGTGAGTTAAAGTTTTTGTATCCTTGTATAGGCTCTCTCTACACCTAATAGTATCGTGGCTATAAGATTTCCTAGACTTTCCATATTCCCATTTTAGATTTTTTAGACCCTCATTTATTGACCATGGCACCTTACCCCTTTTTATCATTATAACATTTATCCATTTACTTTACTTTAATTTATTTTAATAAATACATACATTAATTATTTAAAATAACTTACTTTCATATAGGTTGAGCTAGATCCATCTCATTGTGTTATGGACTTAGGCTTTGGAACCATTTTCTATTGGTAGTTGTGACTCAACAAACCCTCTTCTAGATATGTGGATACCTTGGTCACTACTTCAACATTATGTATCACACATTATATTTGATTATATATATATATATATATATATATATATATATATATATATATTAAGAAAGTATATTTTTAGGTTTATCCTAACCCGTGCATACACATATAAATTAACCCATAAGGATTTTTTTGAATTTGTAAAATTACCATTGCTTGGCATGAGAATGAGTAAGTTAAGTTTGATTTTTAAGAAATATAAATCAATCTAAGTATGAATTAATGTGTCGAAAAATATAGGAACAATGATATGATGATCAAAATATTGTTTGATAATGATTAAAAAAAATTAGACATACACTGTGAATTTACTATAGGTGATTGATAGAAAATCATAAGGTTGATCACATATAAGGTAAGTGGATAGGATATAAAGATGTGTAAGAGCCATACATGTACACACAATTCATGAGAGTTAAGGAAAGGTCAAGGTTGAAAATTTCAAGTGTCTAATACCAAGTTTTAGTGTCTACAACTATTTATAATATATATTATTAAGTGAAAATTAAGGAAAATAATAAAAATTTATAAATCACATAAATTAATGACATGCATGCTAAAATTAGTGAAATTATATTTAATATTTCAAAAAGTGTAAAATTGTGTACAATTGGGTAAAATTATTATCATTTTAAAAATTAGTGAATATTTGGGGAAAGGGAAAAATCAAATAAAACCAGTAAAACATTTGGAAAATAGAGTAAAATTAGGTCAAACTTAGAAAATTAGGAAATTAGTGATAAATAGGAGACATTACAAAAAATGGGGAAATTATATAAAATTATAACAATTAGTCAAACATGGGGAACTTATGGAAATTGAACAAAATTTTGGTGAAACTTAGTAAAACTGGGGAAAACTTCAATAAATTATGCCAAATTTATGAAATTATGGAAATAACTAACAAATATGTGAAATTATAGAAAATGGAGGAATTATGCCAAATTATAGAAATTGGAGAATAAATGTAAAAAATTTCTAAACATGATAAAATTAATGACAAATAGGGAAAACTATTAAAATTATGATAATTTTAGAAAATTGTGGAACTTAGTGAAACTTAGGAAAATTATAGTAAAAATTTGGAAAAACTTAGTAAAATGAGGCAATCCTTGACAAAATTATGAAATTAGTGAAAAATAGGGAAAATTATATAATTTGGATTAATTATGGAAAAATTTATAAATTAGGTAAATTAAATTAAAGTAATGTAAAATTAAAATAAAATGAGGACAAAATTGACAAAATTATTGACAAATAGAGAAAATTAGAGAAATTCAGGGAATTAAGGAAAATTATGGAAATTAGTGAAACTTGGGGAAACTAGAAAAAATCCACTAAATTTTTGGTAAAACTTAGTACAAGTTTTCAAAACTTGATAAAATTAAGCCAAACTTATGAACATGGGGAATTTTGTGAAAATATAGGTAATTACAACAAATGGCAAAATTATGCCAAATTATGGAAATTAGAGTAAATTAGGTTTAAAATTGAATAACATTAGGTTAAACTTGATGAATTTAGTTCAAAATAGATATAATTAGATAAAATTGTAAATTATTAAAACTTGGAAAAATTAGGTAAATTTTAATATTTTTTAGTGAAACATAGTAAAAATATGCCAAAATTGACTAAATTATTGAGAAATAGGAAAAATTAGAGAAATGGAAAAAATTCTTGAAAACTAAAGAAATTAGTGAAACTTTAAATGAATAGATAAATAATTATAAAAAAATAAAACATGGTCCAAAATTGATGAAATTATGCCAAACATATGAAATTAGGGAAATTAAAGACAAATATGGGAAATTACAAAAATTGGGGGAATCGTGCCACTTTGTAAAATCTATGGAATTTAGAGTAAATTAGGGTAAATTTATGTAACACTTGATGAAATTGGTGATAAATATGGGAAATGAAAGAGATTAGTGAAATTAGAGAAAATAAAAAAACTTGGAGAAATTAAGGAAATTACATAAATTAGTGAAATTTTAAGTTTTTTCATTTGATATAATTATTATTTTTCTCATAAATTATTTCCCTATCATCATCATAATCATCATAATCATCATCATCATCATCATCATCATCATCATCATCATCATCATCATCATCATCATCATCACTACTAATATTATCACTTTAGTTTAAATTCTTTCTGTTATAGATATGTCATGCTCTAAATTAATCTCTAAATTTTCAATTTTTTATACCTCATCACCACCACTATCATCTACATATGAATATGTAAACTATGGAAACAATAAAATATAATAAGGTTAAATTTGTTAAATGGGAATAGGTCCAAATTAATTACATTGGTACACATAAATAGTATGATGTCAAATTTTTCAATAAATTACATGTAGATAAAGGGAATGTTAACATTAAATTTTATGAGGAAGAGTCCAAATATGTTTGTAACTTCATAATGAGGTGTTTTTGAAATAAAAAGATGACTTCCCTAATTGGAAATATTATGGGGCATGGTCAATTCATAAGCCACTAGTATCACCTTATGTTCTATTCTAGTTTTGTAATTAAATTAATATGATATGGTCATCAACTATATATATTTGAAACTATAGGAATCTTCAAAATATTAGTTATTATAATAGGATCTAATAATAAATAAGGACAATGTATGTTTATCTTAACTTTTATGACCTAGTGTATACTTTGTAGATAGCATTTTTTAGTAAGATATAAATTTAGTATGTCAACTTATGGCATGTGTTTTAATTAAAATAAAATATAGGAGATTATTTTTATATACCCAAAGGAAAAATGATGTATGCATGATCTTACTTACATTTATGGGTATCCTTATGCATTTTAAAATATTGTTGGTTACATCAATAGTACCCATATATGTAAGTATTATGCATCTCCTAATTTTCAATGCATAGAGTGTGTTAATGACAAAAAGGATGGCATGCCTTTAATTTTATCTTCTTATGCCATGTTATAATCTTGTAAATATAAAATATGGTGAAGAGATTATTATTTACTATTATATTAAATGGAGACCAACACTAAAAAATTTGATAAAAAAAAATGTAGTTAACAATGATGATTGATGTACATATTAGGTTTTTGAAACCTAATTTTGAAAACAGTCTAATATTGTATAGTATTTCAAAAATAATCTTTTTTTTTATGCTATGTAAAATGTACTTTGGTTCATAGTAAATTAATACTATTTCTAAATTTAAATAGCTCAAAATTAATTTTCTAATTACTTGTATATGATTTAGATGAACAAGATGATTTATTTTTAATTATTTTATGTTTTGTCACATCATCAATGTATTTTCATTATGACAAGGATATAAATAAACTCATATTTGATAACTTAAACCATCACCTCTAATATCATCTCCTCATAAATTCCCACAACCTGGTATAATATCAAATGAAATAAGATATGAACATGTTCAACCATATATTTTCACTCATCTAATGCACTCATTTATAGATAGTCCATTTACATATTGTAAACCACATTTTCATATTGTAGATCCTTTTATTGACTTTATCCCTATACTAGGATAATCATGGGATTAATTCATTTAAATAATGATAAGAAGAAAATTGGGTTAGGAATGGACTGTGAAAATCATATAATGAAATTGGTGAAAATGAAAAAAATATTCATTCATAAAATGATATTTAAGAACACACAAATAGTTAATTATGTGGCTATTCAATTTATCTTCAAGATGACTATCTATATTCTACAAGAAGAATCTATTTTTGTCTTCATATCTCTAACATCCCCATTAGGATCTACCTAGACTATAATGATTTTTTTTTTAAATTTAAAAAATGTATCATTTCATTAGATTACACCACGAGAATCTAATTAGTGATCTAGATAAACATTGTAAGTATGCCAACTATAAAATAAACATGTGACATCTATCCATAATTAATCACTATCATCATATGAAACACATCATAACTAAATATAGAAAGTAATTACAAAAATTCATCAATTGGTGGTAAAACCATACAACCGCTTTTGTCAATGTAAAATAAGTAAATAATTAAATCTCATCAGCAATAATGTTTCCATAATAATAAATACAATAAAATGTAAAAGACACAAGATACATGGCTCCATAGAGCATGAGTTCCCTAAACTCTAGTATCTATGGCAATCTTGAGTGTCATCTCCAAAGAAGTACTATTGTGGGGAGGGAGAGCATCATCCAAGTATTTTTTGAAATCAACCATAGGCCATCAATCCCCCACACAATCCCCCATTAGGGAATATCCCTCCCTTTATAGATGAGTAGATAGTGATCATGTGGGAATCAAGAGAGATAAGCTAGTATATGTGTGCTATATGATTTATAAGAACATGCAGTGTACCATAAATAAATCTATTCTAACATGATATCACACAAACATGTAAATCATACATATGAAATGATAATGTCTAACTAACATTAATTTAGCCAAATTTTTCAATAGTTATTGATCTCTAAGATTAGTAAAATTCATATACACCACTTGATTGGATTACCCTCATCTGGTATTGGTGATGTTAATAAGCTAGTGAAGTCTGTCTCACTACTTAATTAATACCAACAATACAAGACTTGGTTAACATAAATATGTAACCAATAAATTCATACATATTACTTCTTACTAACAAGAATACAACATGTTAAACATAGTAATAATCAAAATGCATACATTTAGTATGTCAAATGTATGAATGAATATTAACTATATTATTTGTCACATAAATAAAATAATTAATATAAGTACAATTCATACAATCTAGGTATATTACACATTAGAATGCATATTTCTCATTCTTATGATTCATTTAAAATATAAGGCAATCTATGACAACCCATAATAGTAGATTTCATTATTTATGAGCACAACTAAACAATTATAAAAAAAACTAGTCATATAAAGAAGACACAATCTTCATGGAAACATAATATTTCATTTAAACAACTGGTTATATTTTTAGTTTGTTATAACTACTTATTTTATAGTTATGATTTACTTTATATAGGTAGTACTGATGTGTTGTTATGAAGTCTATGATTGTCCACTGCTTCCAAATTTTTTTCTATTGAATTTCATAATGAGAGTCTTTTCAATTACATACACTTGATAGTTTTTATGATTTTATTTATTAATAGTAAAATAAATCATAATTTCCCATTATCATGAGGTTACATAAAATGGTAAATGGGGGAATAAGAACTCTAAGTTATTTGGTCATAAATATTTTATTATTATGGATTACAACTTCTAGTATGCATTAATATTACTGCTTTCAGATATAACCACATATATATTTATGCCATATATATAGAAAGTATAAGGTTTGAATCTTATATGGTAGATAACACTAATCAATAAATCATAAATAATATTAAAATAAATTAAATTCCACTTAATCCCATTATATTTTAATCATAGTGCAATTGAAATACTAGTCTTGGTGTGTTACTTTAAATTTGATTTTAACCATATATATAAACTGATATCGACCTTATGTTATATGCATACAGAGTTAAAAACACATACATTATGATTACATGGAAACAATATGAAGTAGTAATAATAGTTTTTTTGTAACTCTAAGTTTTTGTGGATTATAACATGATTTATATATCTCTAAACCTATATCTCTATAGTATCACTGAGTAACACTATAATAAGTCATTGTTTATATTTAATATATATTAGATTTGAGACTAGATTAATAATAAATGTGTGTGTGTGTGTGTGTGTGTGTGTGTGTGTGTGTGTGTGTGTGTGTGTGTGTGTGTGTGTGTGTGTGTGTGTGTGTGTGTGTGTGTGTGTGTGTGTGTGTGTGTGTGTGTGTGTGTGTGTGTGTGTGTGTGTGTGTGTGTGTGTGTGTGTGTGTGTGTGTGTGTGTGTGTGTGTGTGTGTGTGTGATTTATTTATATAACATCTATTTATATATACATATATATATTTATCCATTATATAATAATGAAGATCAATTTATTTAATCCCCATATTTCATGTTGTTACTTAATATTAGCTGATATAAAGCATTTGATATAAGAAGATCAAAAATTGACAAGAATATTGATGTAGGTTATTTAATTTAAATAATCATAAATAGAGGTCATTGTTGTTATATTATTGTTTCATTCATTAAAATTATATATACACAATTCACTATAATTACACACACACACACACACACACACACACACACACACACACACACACACACACACACACACACACACACACACACACACACAGATATATATAACATACTTGGCTAGTGCATATAAATAGGTTTATGGTTTTATTATATCATATCCACAAAACTATATATATATTCATACTTAAATCACTTTATTTTTCTATTATATTTGTAAATTATAATTAATCTATGATAATAAATTTTTATGATGTACTTCTCTATGATATGTGTATGTTTTTCATATCTATTATAATTCCTCATCTAATTAATATATTAACTATGTTATGCCAACTTATGTAGTAAGGTGATTATACTACGACATGTATATAGTGGGGAGGAATAATATTATATTAAGAATGTTACATATGTTAGAGGAATGATTAACTATGTTACTTCAGCTCAATATTCCTACTATATTATAATATTTTAAACTCTGATACCATATTTTTTAAGGCATATATCATGTATAGATCATTGTGATAATACCAAATGCACCCTCCCTCATAAAATGAGACTAGGATTATAATCATCTATTTAATCTTACTTACACATCACCCTATATAACTTTATGTAAACTTTATTGACCATAGATGTGTATTAGAATAGACATATCATTTTAATATTTAATTCAAAAAACATTAATACATAGAATTTTAATTACATTGCCTACTTTTCAAAAATGCTCTCTTGTTCCTTCCACTTCACTCCCTTATCTGTTTCCTCCACTTTGGGTTATTCTTCCTCTTCTCTAATTTCTTCTTCTCCTCTGTACCTCCTCTTCCTTCCACACCACATGCCCTTTCATTTCCTTTCACATCAATATATTCTAATTTTTTTTAAAGCTCTCTCTATTTTTTATTCTTTTATGATTGTTCTTTCCTTCCTAATGAGTATTGCATTTTTTTAAAAAAGCTGCCCTTTTTTTATTTATTTATTTTAGCCAATGAATTTTATTTTCCAATTTTACTTAAAGCAAGACTAAAAATATATTATTATATTTTATTCATTTAAAACACTTGCCTTATTTTATTCTATTTAAAACACCATACCTTTATTTTATTATTTATTTTTATTTTCTATTTTTACATTTTTCAAATAGCTTACTAATAAATAATTATTCAGTAAAAATAATTAATCATAATGAATTAATAATAATGCTACTAATGTAAGTCATTAATATTATCTTAATTCAAAATGGTAAATAATATGCTATTAAAACAATCACCAACATAATCATACTACAACATTATGCATTTAAATCTATGCATAAAATCCATAATTTAATCAAATGTGATCTAGTCCACTAACACATACGTATGTAATTTTCTAAATGTAGATAACATAAAGAACGTATTTATGCTAATAATTCAATCATTTCATATAAAAAGTGTTATTTGATGTGGTTTGTGTAGGTTTCTATCCATTGCTTTATCATCCCCCAATACCTCCATCTATGTCACCCTTTTTGATAATGCTCTCCCTTCATCATGATCTAAGAGATAAATCTCTCCTACATCCAACTCATGACAAACATGTAGTTATTCCATACATTGTGAAATAGATACATCATAAAATATTATTAAAATTACAAATCAACATGATCATAATGTAAGAATATACACTATAGCTAACTCATAGCAATGAAATCATGTAATCAAATTAGTATTAAACTATCTCATAAAAGCATATAACTCATAGCTCAATTAATAATAACCAAATCAAATCACCAACTATACATATCCATGTATAATCAAGTAAGCTTGCTTAGAAAGAAATTGGGATGTAAAATCATTCCCCCCTAAAGTTTCTCATCATCTTAATGACACTTATTCAAACATAAGTTCTGAATTAAAATCATTAGTCAGTAGAAAAAAGTAACATAATATGAAGTATCAAATCAAGCAAATAAATACAGAAATTACCTATAAAACTCATCATAAGCCTCCCAAGTACCACTATCTTAGAGTGTTGATCACACAAGACCTTGCACTATGACATATCTCTATTATGCAAACAAAGTTTGCGAGTGTCAATTAATCTGATTGGTTTTACCATGACCACCCTAAGATCTAGAACCTATAGAGCATTTTAATCTAACACATGTGTAATATTAACTACATACTTTTTAAGATAAGAAACATGGAATGCAGTATGAAACAGAGATAGGTCTAGTGGCAATGCAAGACTATACACTATAATATTTACCACTTCTAATACCTTAAAGGGTCCCACATATCTTGGTGAAAGTTTTGTTGAGTTCTCAAATTTAATCGAGCTATTCTATAACTTAACCCATAAGAACACTTTATCACCTATAGAAAATTTCCTATCTATTCTCTTCAGATTAACATAACTCTTCTACCTATCATTGGACTTAGACAATCTTTTCCTAATTAATCTAACTTATTCTTTCATTTTTGAAATCATTTTAGGTCTAAAGATTACCCTATCTTCCAACCTATTCCAACTGATTTATGTCCTGCATCTTCTTTTGTATAGTGTTTCTAATGGTGCCATCTTCAAAGTTGATTGGTATGAGTTATTATAATCAAACTCAACCAATGGAAGATAATATCCCCACTTTTACTATTTATCCATGCAATACATACAAAGAAGATCCTCTGACACCTAATTGACTCATTTAGTCTAGCCATCAGTCTTTGGGTGATATATAGTGCTTGAATTTTATTGTGTACCTTAAGCTAAATTTAGATTTACATAAAATCTAGAAGTCATATTCAAATCATGATCTTAAATGATCCTTTTTGGGAATTCATGAAACTGATACACTTCTTTTAAAAACCTCTTTACAAGAGTAGGTGCATCATCTATAAAATTGCCTAGTATAAAATGAGCCACCTTGGTTAGCTTATCAAATACAACCAAGATCATATCATGTTTATTATATGACAATGGTAACCCTTAGAAAAAATCCATACTCGTCACCTACCACTTCCATTCTGGTATATCATGAAAATATAACAATCTATGCAGATGTAGATGTTCAACTTTCACTCGCTAACATTCCAAACAATGTGAAACATAGTTTGTTACATATTTCTTGATTCTGTTATAGAAATAAAGTGATATAAGATCTTCCATGAGATTGGTTACTCTTATATGTCTTGAATATGGGGCATTGTGTAGTCATTTTAGCAATGTGATCCACATATTCTCTTGATCTAACACATACATCTTTACATTGTAATGCAAAAGACCATCATTATCCAATCTAAATCCCTTATACCTAGGATTATAAACATTAACAGACAATGATTTCTTGACCTATTCATAGATTTCATCTCCTAGAAATAATTTGATCACTTGATCCCAGAAAGTAATCTGGATAGTAGCCACAACTACTATGTACCTTATATGGCTTAAGGCATCAACTAGTCTATTTTTATTGACTTTAATATAGTTGATATTGAAATCATAGTTAGACAAGAAATTTATCTAGTGTCTCTGATAAGTGTTCAAATTTAGTTGGGTGAAGATGTACTTGAGTCCCAACTTATCCATCTTGATCTCAAACAATTTTAAAAATAAGTAATAATGTCAAACTTGTAAAACATGAACAATTGCTATTAGCTATAGGTCATGAAGGGCATAGTTAACCTCATAAGGTTTTTGATTCCTTGATTCATAAGCTACTACTATGACATTCTGCATAAGGAATCTTCCTATTCCATCTCCAAACACATTGGTGATCACTAAGAATTGACCATTGGGGTTAGGAACTCTTAGTACTAGTATTGAAGTAAGCATTATTTTCAATTATTAAAAATTAGTTCACACTTATCTAAATAAATAAAACTTTGGTTCTTCTATTATATACAATTAATTAGATTAGATATCATATAAAAATTTGGAATGAACTTCCTATAATAACTTACTAATCCCATGAATTTTTTTACCTCATTCACATTATTTGGTGTTGATCATTCCATAATGTCTCTTATCTTTGTTGGATCTATAGAAATACTATCCATAGATATATTATGTCCTAGATATTTAACTCTTTCTTATAAAAATGTGCACTTAGACAATTTTTCATATAACTTTGCTTACGTAGCCATTACAAAACTAGTTCTAAATATTGAAGATGTTCCTCTTCACTATTAGAGTATATAAGAATGTCATCAAGAAACACCAAAAAAAAAATGTTATAGATAATTTTTTAACACACTATTCATGAGATTCATGAATGTTTCCAAAGAATTTTTCAACCCAAATGGTAACACTATGAACTCATATTGCCCATAAAGAGTTATGAATGTTGTCTTAGGAATATCTTCATCTCTTATCCTCAACTGATGGTATCCTACTTTGGGATAAATCTTATAAAATATCATTACTCCCAATATTTGATCAAAAATATCATCTATATGAGGTAGTGGATACCTATTTTTTATAGTTGACTTATTCAAAATTCTATAGTCTATACAAAGTCAAATAGTAACATTCTTCTTCTTGAAGAAGACAACTAGTGTACCCCATGGTGACACACTTGGCCTAATCAATCCCTTTGATGATAATTACTTAAGTTGAGCCTTCAATTAAAATAATTCATTGGTTGTCATCTTGTAAGGTGCCTTGGACTATGGTTATTTCTAGGTGTGATATTGATATAGAAAACAAATTCATGTTTAGGAGGCAATCCTAGTAATTCTCGCATAAACACATCATGATAATTCATAAGGAATGGATAATTTTTGAAATATGGTTCCTTAGGTTTTTCCATTTCATTTATATTGATGATAAATGATTGGTACCCTTTTCCTTAGGCCATCTTGAGTTGTATTGCAAAAATATTTCTAAGCCTCAACTTTCATTTCTTGCCTTAAATTTGTGTCTAATTTATAAAATCATCCAGAAACTCAAGCTTCTTCAGGTAGTAGTCAAACTTGGCCTTATGTTTCATAATATAGTTGACTCTTAAGATCACATCATATTAACCTAGTGGTGTTACATATAGATCCACTACTATTATGAATTCAGACAACCTAATCTCTACTTCGATTAAACACTTGTCAACCATGATTTTTAAATCATTCCCATATTGTACCAATCATGTATTTTCCATTACTCCAGATCTTATAGATAACTTACTAAGAATTTTAGGAGCTATAAAACATTATGTATCCCTTGTATCTATAAAAATGGAAACTATGTATTCAAACAAAATACCTAATAGTTCTATAGGTGAAGCTTAGAATTTGGATTGTTTATTATCAACTAATGCATAAATACGCTATTGAAAAGTTCCTTTATGAGGAGTAAGATATCTCTTCTTTGAATTATCTTGAGTACAATCATGATCATACTGATCATATCCATAAAGGAATCATCCTCTAGGTGGTCTTTTACTATCAACCTATTGGTTTCCCTTGAAACTAGCTTTGAAATTATTGCTCAATTTCTTATTGACTAAACCATTATTGAATTTGGCATTTTGAATTTTGAATTTATTCATGGAGTCTTCAATTCTCTACTTCTAGTTCTTATTTTTTAAATTTTGT